>OZ037938.1:57200629-57350679 GCA_964035585.1 Polytrichum formosum
TTACGGTGTGATGGAGGAATTGTTTTGGAGAAATGGGCGTGCCTCGGTTAAAGTTGGTGTAGGTTGGCGGCAAATTGGATAAGGTTTGTGGTGGATAAAGCTTCGCGACAACTACCAAGAGGTTTTTAGAACGAGATAAACGTACGGCCATCCTTGGGAGTAGCTTCAACTTGCCTTTCAACTTTGATTCAATATGAGTCCAAGGGTCCAAGTTCCAAGTGTATTCGAAGATTGAATTGGTCCTTGTGGAGTTTTTGGCTCATTAAGTGTGTTTAGTATTGTGGGACACAAAGTCATGTGCACTTCTACAAAACGATAAGTATGTCCCACACTCGTGATGGGGCTCGGGGTTTGTGGTGTTTGTGCAAACTCGTTCATTGTGGATGAAGGGAGTATGGTGAAAACAAGTCCACTGCAAGGTTGAGGGCCGAGCATGGGAGCAGTGAGTAGTGAGCAATAACATGAGATATGTGTTTCTATTTTATAAAAGGTATTCATGAAATCTAAATACTTTGGCTATAAAGGAATGCAAGGGGACATCTGACATTTGAGGAATGAACCCTAAAACCATGGAATATATACTCTACATCTTGTCAAAGGATCTATTAGCATGTAATCAACATGACATTTGTATATCTAGATATTAATGTAGCTCAAATGTTAGTGATTGGGCCTCAAAAACAACTAAAATGGTAACTTACCATGAAATAACAAAAGTATATTACACATCCCCAAATTCCTAAAATTTCAGTCGCTAAACAAAAAAACAAATCTATAGTTGTTTAGCAACTGCATATTAGACTGGTCAAAAGAATTGTAACCATTTTTGGTTACAGTTCTTTTTGGCATAGTTTTCTACTAGTGCTCATTACTAGATGTCCAATTTTGTTGTTGTTGTAAATGGGTATCTTGTCAATGAGAGGATCATTTCCTATCCAAGGTGGAATCTCAAAAATGATTTTTTTCAATAGGAAAAAACTCAATTTGGAAAGCACATAATGGTTCTCTAGGGCCTTAGCAATATTTTGTTGCTCACTACTAGATGTCCAATTTTTTTATTTTTTTTGTTGTAAATGGGTATCTCGTCAATGAGAGGGTCATTTCCAATCCAAAGTGGAATTCCTAAAAAAATTCCAAGGGGAAAAACTCAATTTGGAAAACACATAATGGTTCTTTAAGGCCTTTATGATGTTTTGTTGTTGATTATTGGGGGCCCAATTTTTTGTGTGAATGGGGTATCTCGTCAACGAGTGGGTCAATTCCAATTCAAAGAGGAATACCCAAACAATTTTATTTTCCAAAGGAAAGAATTTGATTCAGAAAGCACATAATGGTTCTTTAGGGCATTTATAGTGTTGTGTTGCTGATTATTGGAGGTCCAATTTTTCTTCTTCTATAAATGGGCATCTCGTCCATGGGAGGGTCATTCACAATTCAAAGGGGAATCCCTAAACCTTTTTGCCAAAGGGAAAAAAATCAATTTGGAAAGTACAAGATGGTTCTTCAGGGCCTTAACAATGTTTTGTTGTTGACTATTGGGAGTCAAATTTGTTTGTATTAGGTATCTTGTCAACAAAAGTGTCAATAAATGCATCAATCCCAAATTTTTCATTTCAATGGGAAAAAAATATATCTTTAGGAAATGGACAAAATGGTTCTTGAGTTGGGAAGTGCCCACATGAGTCGGGAACACATTCCTTGAGTTTGCCTTATAGTGCATTGACACTTTGTAATGCCACGGTGATGGACGGAGTGAGTCAATGTAAGGCCTCTTGTTCTATCTATCTATTTGGAAGTTTCTTGCGATATGTGTTAGGTGTTGCTCCAAGAAAAGGTACCAAAAAAACACGTGTTCAAAGTAGATTGGACTATGTCTCACCCTCCACGGAAAAACCAAACTGGTTAAAAATAGCATGCGTCCAAAAGGGCGTCAAGAATGTAGTAAAACAATAAAACTCGATTTCTAACAAAGGAAAAAGTAAACTGGCTAAACATAGCCACACGTCCAAAAGGGCGTCAAGAATGCAACAACCAATAAAACACGATTTTTAGCAAAGTCAACCCAGCTTCTATTTTTAACCAGTTTGGTTTTCCCGTGGAGGGTGAGATGTGCTCAAATTATGATAACCATCATAGGTTCAATAATCAACATGATTTTTTTTGTTTGGGGGGGGGACCTATGTAACCACATGCACAAGAATAATCACTTTGACAACAAATAAGATATTCATACAAACTCCAAATTTTATGAAGAAAGTGATAACAACTTCACGAACCATCTTGTACCAATCAATTGTTTCGTTTCTAGATGAAGTGGGCTTTAGTTGAGGAAAAAAATGGCCATTCAGGAACCATTTAGGTTTGTGGCCAATTCATCTCAAGCAACTTGGATTGGACACATTTGGGGCCTTTAAAACATATTTTGCATAGATTACAAAACCCCTTGGTTGTGTTTCATGAAACTAGATATCGCATGAGCATAACTCTCCTTTAATTTTGGGATTCCCCAGTTATGGGAGCACTCGAGTTGCATAATGTGAACTTTTTGACAAACAATTGTACATCAATAGATTTTATTTTTATTTTTTTCAATCGCAACCTCTTTCTTTGGAAAGACCATCATGTAGTTGATTGGCAATGTTATGTGATCTCATTTCAAATTTGGAAACATAAACTCCAAACTACACACCATTTCAAGGCTTTTTATGTTGGGTGCATGAGAGGTATGCTTGTATGCGATAATTCCATCCAATGAACGAGGAGAACCAACTGCTAGTTACACATGAACCGGTTGAGTTTGACAAAATAACCGGTCAAAGTTTCAAGACTTCATGAAAACTGGATGGATAGGCCGCAAATGAGCATTATTTCTTGATTTGCACTTGGGTCGCGCTGGCTCGCCCGGGTTGGTTGTATTTTGGGTTCCTTCTTGCAATTAAATTTTCAATTTGTGCCAAAAAAAAAAGACTTCATGAAAACTACCAATCATTTAGAGGAATCTAAATAACATATCTCAAATCAATGAAGAAAAACCAAAGATCACAACATGTAACCGGTTCAACTCGGAAACACTAGGATCTCGACCGTTTATGCCCAAAAATCTCCCCACGCGACACTATTCCCATCTCTCCCAATTGCCGGTGGAGCTAGCCACATGTCTATTTTATTCAACGACAAATTTTGGCAATGTGAACCTAGTGGGGGGGATTTTTAGGGAACCGAAACTCAATCAATTTTTGTGGGGGGACGGGAAGGGATGGCGGCCCATCTGCCCTCCCCGGATGCATCCAAGGGAGAGAGAGTAGTAGTAGTATACCTATGTGCTACATGAAATTAGGTTTATAGCCTATGAGCCGAGGCGCCAGTAGGCCTCAATTTCACGGCCCTTCGAAAAAAACAAGATTTTTGAGTCCGTTCCCAAACTTAAAAAAACTTGAAGTGACCTTTTCATATAGAGAGTGAGAGAGAGAGAGAGAGAATTGTGTTGCATTCGAAAAAAACAAGACTTTTGCGTCCATTCCCAAACTTAAATAAACTTGAAGTCACCTTTTCATTAGCCCGAGAGAGAGAGAGGGGGAATTGTGTTGCATACGAGAGTGTACCTCTTTAAGGTGTGTGGGTGTTATTTGGTTTGTTTTTCACGTTCTCCAACTTCTACCGATTTAATTTACACAACGAAACTCATGTTACATAAGAAGAAGAACTCCGGTTTTCGAAGGAACTCTATCAAATTTAGTCTAACGAGACTCAAACTCAAACACATATACTAAAGGGTTAAAACCGCACCCGTAATAACATGACTAACACAAAATCGGAAGCCTATCGTTTCGGGGTCAACCGATCAACCGAATTCGTTGAAGTGGCCAATCAACCAATTGCAACCCCGATTAGAAATATGGTCAAAATTGGAAGTATGCTAATTTTGGAGCAGCCCTCCGGATCCACCATGGCCATGTCTAGACACCCACCTCTTGAGGATTTGGGTGACCCAACCCATACACTCGTTCCTTGTTGGATGCCTAAACCCTTGCCTCCAAGGAACCAGTGTACAGGTTGTTTCGCCCCAACCCCTCTTGAGGTGCCCTCCATCAACTTTACCGGGGGTTGGGTGAAAAACAAAGTCTCATTAATTAATTTGTTTGTTTGTTTGTTGTTGTTGGTTTCTGGGAAGACAAGAGGTGCAAAACCACCTAGCTGGTTTTTTTTGTCAAGTAGAGAGAAGATTTCACAGCCATGAATCAAATCACCAAGCACTCCATTTAGTTTTTGGGTACCTCCCCATTTTTGGGGTCCAAGATTTTATGTTGAATGGATGAGAGGAACATTCGTATACGATAATTCCCTTTCTCCATAGATTGGTGGATAATTTAACCATAGTGGTTTCCATTAGATTGATTGAATTTTATGAAGTTAATTTTGGGGTCAAGTTTTTTTCCTAAAATAAGAACATATGTGGTATTATACAATCGATTGTCTTTTTGCCTTCGGTAATGTTGGTGGGGGTCCAACTCAAAGAGGTGAGTGTCTAGCCCTGGCCATTAACCATGCAATTATGTCCATGCCTATGTTTGTTTTTGGCGTATGGGCCGCTTTGCCCTCGGTACAAATACAATTTTATTCGCGACTTGAACGGCCAAATGAGTCATCACTATAGTGAATAAATTGGCACACGTCATGTATAAACACCCCCTCCTCCCCCGTGCTTTAATCCTTAAAGGATCAAGGACGTGCCTATACAAGATAATTTGTACACGCCTAATCAAGTAATGGAATAATAGTGTATGTGAACTTTGGCATTGAATCCATTTTTACACGACCCATTAAAAAGAGGAAGCAACATAGAGTTATATGTGATAATGGTGATTAGATATACATTGTATGCATTTGAGTCCATGTCGGCCATACAAGCTCAAATGCGGCCAGGGCGAACCGACCCATACATTGGTACCTTACCGGATGTCTAGTGATGTCACATTCGAATGAATCGGCCCTCAACCTCATAGGGGGTCTTTTTGTATTGGAGCCACTTCATCCACGATATGTAGGATGGTTGATTTTAAGTGAGTGCCACGAATCCCTAGCCGTTCGCCCTCCCCGGTAAGGTATGAATATAGGGGTTGGTTCGCCCCAGCCCTCAAATGCCCTCAATTGTTAAATTCTACATACATGTGCTCTCCAATTAAATAGCACATGGGTAAACATGCTAAATTTAAGACATGGTTATTTTGACGTTTTTAATCTAAACAAACAATCTTAAACCCGTCCATACGACATATTTTAATGCTTGAGTAGGGGCTCTCAAGCCTCTAAGGGCTATTAAAACCGCAATGAAAGTGCAAATGGGAATTACTCGGAGATCTAAAAACCCTAAGATGGACAAGGAAAAGAAACAACAATATTTCTTGCATCCACTTGAATGTGAGCCCGTTCTCCTTGTATTGATCATGGGTTAAGATGGACAAGGAAAAGAAACATCAATATTTCTTGCATCCACCTGCATGTGAGCATGTTCTCTTTGTACCGATCGTGCGCTAAGATGGACAAAGAAAATAAACATCAATATTTCTTGCATCCACATGCATGTGAGGCTGTTCTCTTTGTACCGAACGTGCACTAACATGGACAAAGAAAAGAAACATTAATATTTCTTGCATCCACCTGCATGTGAGCATGTTCTCCTTGTACCGATCGTGCGCTAAGATGGACAAAGAAAATAAACATCCATATTTCTTGCATCAACCTGAATGTGAGCCCGCTCTCCTTCTACTGATCATGCGCTATGATGGACATTATTACTCGATTTCATTGTTGGGCTCGTTCCTCTCGGCTGTACTTTTCTTCTTCTTAGCAATTGAATCGAATTCATTTGTTCAAATTGTTTCCCAAAAAAGGAAAAAAAGGATTTTATTTTTGTTTTATTTTATTTTATTTTATTTGTTGTAGTGAAGTGCAGTGAAAGGAGCAAAGGAAAGGGAAGCGAGGAAATGACTGAGATCAAGGAGGGCCAACAACTAATAGCCCACCCACACTAACCGGTGCAGGCCACCACTGCATGGTTGCTAGCAACATGGGCCACTTCCACTTTTAGAGTTGGTTTAGCCAGTGAGAGCCACTGGATGTGACTGGTGCTTGTAGGAACCGTTCATTGGTGGCCCGCACCACTAAGTGTGGGTGGGCTATAAGTAAAAAAATCACTTATATAACTGAAGCTAAACTTAAAAGTCGAAGTTGCAGTGAAAAGGCTGCTGGCTGTCTGTCTGTCCGTTGCACTTTGCGACCTCATCTAAAAGTTACGATCTGCCCTCAAGTTTGCGAACTGTTGTAGTGAGAGTTCCGTGAGTGGCAAGTGGGGCCGGCCGAGGCTTAAAGCTTATAGTTGTGCATGGGCCAAAGATCTTGGGAGGGAGGGAGGGAGGGAGGGAGGGAGAGAGGGGGCTGGGTGTCTGCACGATAAACTCATCTGTTGCAAAGGTGAAAACGTAGTGAAATTATATTATAGACTATAAATAGAATATCTAAGAATAACTGAATCCGAAAATAGAGTTACGAACCTCGAATTATTCTAGTGAGGTCAATTTCGGATGTTTCGGGCCTCAAGTTTGTAGAGGATTTTTTTTGGGTGCTGGAGTCCCTTCATCCACGATGGATGAGTTTGTACAGACGCCACGAATCCCAAGCCAGAGGGGGTGGAGGCGGGCCTTGCATTATGGAGTCAAGATCAACTCATCGCTCACAGTACTACTTGCAAATAATAAAATAGCTTACTCCAAATGTGGATTTTACTACCGGTCAGTCAACATTCATGTCATCAGGGAGCGGAACACATAATTAGGTTGCGATTCATTCAGTCATTTCATTCCATTTCATTTCATTCAGTCTTTCATTGATTGCGCCTACTTATATTCACAACCATCTTGTCTCCACCTCCAGATCCCCACCTCCTCGGAACCATTGGATGTCCTTCCTCTCCTAGCCTCCTGCATTCATCATCAACTCCCCCACTTGTCTACTAATTACTTGCACTACACGAAGATTTTCGGCATCCCACGTTGTAGTGGAGTAGTAGTACAAAGGTTGTGTGTCTGGAATCCGAGAGGTTCAGTTCATTTTCATTTCGTTTCGCTGGAGAGAGTAGCTGACATTCGTATCAGAACAGGTGAATCGAATCGAATCTATCGTCCTTGGTCTCATTCACCAGCTACAAATCTAGTCGCCGCCTCGCCTTGCCCTTATTGTGCACTTAGTTTATTGCGAAGCAGGTTTTGGGTTTGCAACCTTTTTAGTTGTTTAGGGTTAAGTTAAGACCAGAGAGAGAGAGAGAGAGAGAGAGAGATTTTTGGAGCTTAGCTGCTCTTGTTTGAGGTACAATCATGATGCACAGATAATGTGCAAAGGAGGCAGGCAGGGCAAGAACAAGGAACTCAACTCCTTCAGTGTTCTTCTTCATTCTCTTCAATAAATCCCCAAGTTTGTGAACTTGAAGGATTAGGTTTTGGTGGCGGGATCATCCAAGCAACCAGGAGGATTATAAGAATCGGAGAGCCTGCTCTATTCTTACCTACTAGCTTCTAAGCATTAGGAGCCTTAGTTTGCAACGGTGATCATCATCAACAGACCTGTCTTAACTTTCCTCTTTTTCTTCTCTTTTCTGTTAGTTTCTCTTCTCCTTTCTGTTTGTCTGGGTTTCTGGGTTGTGTCTGCCTGACAATCTGAGTCTCTGACTTCTGTGTCGCCAAGGACACCAACCTTGTCCTAGGGTTCCCTGTCTCCCTCTCCTGTCCTGACATCGGAGCAGAGCCATAAGCGCGTGGGAACCACATCAAGGACACATCAGGACACATCAAGGACACATACATAAGTAGACATAAGCAAAGCGTGGAATTATTCTCAAACCAAACCAAAGCAGAGTGGCAGGGAAAAAGGTGTGAGGGAGGAAGCGACAGAGGAGGGAGGGATTGGGTAATCTCCTTAGTACTGGATCCATTCACATTGGGATCACCCTTTCTTCTAAGTACTCTTCGAACTTCGGTTTCATCGCTCGGACTCTCTTGTAACTACATCTTCTTCTTCTGGCCCTAGGCTGCAGTAGTAGTTCTCCTCTCATTTTTCCTGCAGCTATTGTAGGTGGAAGAAGTAGAACACTCTCTTCTTACTTTCTTTCTTTTCTGGTGCAAGTGGGTTTGGTCGGGGCTTTCGGGAGAGAGAGAGTGACTCCTTTCATTTGGGAGATTTTTGGGTTAAGTCTCTTTTCTTCTCCTTGAATTGTGTGCCGGGACACGCCTCTTTCGTTGAGACTTTAGCCATCTCGACCACATAAAAAAAACTTTAGGGATCAATTGTCGTGAAGTAAGGGCCACCGCGGGCGGGCGGGCGCGCGGGCGGTCGGGTCAGTCGATTCTCCGACTTTCTATTCAGGTACACATGGGTATGCATGCAGGGTGGAATTGCAGAAATTTGTTGTATGGGTGGGGTTAGAATTCTGGATTGCTTTTTGGGGCGGGGTTCAATGTTGCCAAACTCGGCGGGTTAGGCGAGGAGGAATGCTTGAAACCGCGTTTTCTGTGTGGTTTTTGGTTATTTTTTGGCATGTTTCGGTGGTTAATATCACAGATCTGGTGCCTGGTCCGCCATTTGAAGCAATGTAGGGATGCTATCGTTCTTGAGGGCTGAACAGCTCTGGGGCGTCGTGTTTTTCTTGGCTTTTTTCAGGCTTATTTGGGGAGGAAGAAGAAGATGGTGCTGTGGGTTTTCGGCTACGGCTCTCTCGTGTGGAAGGCAGGCTTCGAGTATAATGAGCGTGTGGTGGGCTTCATCAAAGGCTATAAACGTGTGTTTAACCAAGGTAAAACAACAACAACAACAAAAACTTGAGTGAAGAACTTAAACCCATCAACATATTCTTCTGGGTTATGGTCCTTCGATTTGCAAGGAAATTGCGGTCTTCGAACTTGAAGAAGGGCCTTGAGAGTTTTCTGGTTCTACTAGTGTGAAGACATGGATAGCTCCTTTCTACGGACCTTCTTCTTTCGCTTAAGTTTTTGATGATGACAAGGTTATATCAACTTAGCATCGGAGAATTGGAATTGTACCACTCAAAACATTTTCTGGGGCATGCTCCTTAGCGCTCACTCTTTGCAAGGAAATTGGAGTATTCGAGCTTCAAGGGAGTTTGAGTATTCTACTTAGTTTTGAGTTTTCAAGGGAGTGTGAAGGCAATGTTCCTTATGTTGACCTTCTTTTCGGGAATCATTGGGAAAGGTTAGGTCGACTTAGCATTGGAGAATTGAAATTTTAATACTCGACAATGATTTCGGTAAAAGACCAACCAATACACATGCAATCCTAAAAAGTTTCCCGAAACCCAATATTTTCTTCTGGGTCATTGTCCTTAGTTCTCACCCTTTGCAAGGGAATTGAACGCTTCGAACTTCCAAGGGGATTTTCGTGTCTTCTCGCAACGGCTTCTCCTCATGTCGACCTTCTTTCGTTTGAGTCTTTGATGCAAGGTTCTGTTAACTTAGCATTGGGGAATTCAATTGTAAGAAAGATGGCGGTGAATACGCAACCTAACCCACATACTATCCTAACAAGTGTCTCGAATTCGACATTTTTTTTCTTGGTCATGCTTCCTTAGCTCTCACTCTTTGCAAGGAAATTGAATTCTTCTAAATTCAAGGTAGTTTTTAAGTCTTCCCTCACATGAATTGAATTGTAGCAAAGGTGTGTTGGTGAAAATCCAACCTAACCCAACCCATATGCAATCCTAAGAAGTTTCTCGAAACCCAACATTTTCTTCTGGGTCATGTTTCCTTAGCTCTCACTCCTGGTAATAAAATTAAAAGTCTTCTAACGATGGCTCCTTATGTTGACCTTCTTTTTCCAAGGTGTTTTTTCTTCTCAAGGGTTCTGTCAACTTTAAAATCTGGGAATAGAATAGAATTGAATTCAAACACTCAAAAACTTTTTTGGTTTGATTTTTTTTGTTGTGCAGCTAGCACTGATCACCGAGGGACACCAGAGTACCCCGGAAGAACTGTCACTCTTGAACCACAGGAAGGTGCTCGGACCGCAGGTTGTGCATATCGAGTTTCCGGCTATGACAACGAACAGCTTGTCCTCTCCGTAAGTTTTTTTTTGCATAGTTAGCCTTACCTAATTCCTTGATTTGCAAAACTCTATTGGGTTTTCGACGATCCAGCTCAATTTTCATGCAGTTGGAGCTAAATCTGGGTGTTTTTTGGTTTCTCTTGCAGTACCTGGAGCTCCGCGAATTTGAGTACGATGTTCGGACATTTGTGGACTTCTACACAGTGAGTGGCAAACCTGCTGAAAAATTGCTCCAAATGTTTTTAGGTCATGGCTAATTTGAAGTGTCCAATACTCTGCTTAATTCTACTTGCTACTTTAAGCAATGTTCTCACATTAATTAGTGGCATAATCGGCCTCCCTACCTGAATTCCTCTTGCATACTCTCTACATCTCCCTTGTCTTCCTGTAAAATTAGTTACAGTGTGGCATTGATTGGAGTTCACATTCATTTGAGTTAGCTCTTCTCTTTGAGCTAATTTTTTTAACTTTTTTGGTTGGTCAGGAGGAGTCTCCCAACAAGCCTGCAATAACAAATGTGCTTGTGTACATCGGGTCCCCCAACAAGTTGAGAAACCAGTATTACCTGGGGCCAGCACCCATTCAGGATATGGCCAGGTGAGGAGGAGTTAGTTTTGGTTTGTTGAATTACATAGTGGCTTAAATTGCGACATTCAATCAATCATACGTGATGCGAAGCGACTAACTGTCCAAATTGAATATCTGCAGTCAAATTGCGACAGCAAGGGGCCCTGCAGGACCAAATTATGAGTACCTGTTTCGGCTAGAAGAAGCTCTCTATGATATTGGTAAGTCCTCTTATGATTACCTTATGTTTGTTGTCTTGGATTAAGGATAGAGTATCTGAAATATTAATTCCCCATATGCCGTGACCATGAAACTCTGAGGGCCTGGGAAACTCATCTGAAAGCTATACCATGGAATTGAATTTTTTGTGGTCACTGACCGCTGAATGTATTGTAAAGGATATGTGAGACTGGGCTCTCAACCGATTGTTATCTCATTACCATCCTATTCATGATGGGCCCTTTTACCCTATAAGTTATGATATTTCAAATTTGTGAGATTTTGAAGTGTCATGGTCTCTGGGTTTTGTGTTTAGACCCATGTCTACAAGGTGGGCTTGACGCTAAATCTGGTAGACCATGAAACATTATCCATTGCATTCCATGTAGGACTCCATGTAGGTTTGTTCATCCATGCAAACTTCCTTTAGTGTAAAGTGAAGTAACACAGTCTTGGCATTTTCCACCAATGGGAGATTTTAGATTTCAATAGTCATGGGCCCTCGAGCCCATCAGTGTTACCTTCTGATGAGTTATTCTTGCTGCCAAATTTTGAGCTTCTGCTGGTTGCTTAGTGTGAGTACTAAGCAGAGTGGATTTGGGTCAAATTTCAGGCTGTGAAGATCAATACATCATAGACCTTGCGAATGAAGTGCGGAAGTTTCTTGGCTGCAACCTTGGCTGCAACTATGAGGAACTGATGGTGCTATAGCACCACCGAATCGACTCGAGTGATTTCATTCTCGGACGTGTTGATGTTGTTTTATGATGAGATAACTAACCATGGCAATAGAAGGTCTTCCACCACCCCTCCTATTCTGAGGGCAGATTTTTCCACGATGATGGAAGAAGATGGGATTCTTTTTGTGCCGCCCTTTTGATGCCTACTGTTCCTAACCTTTTTACTAGGACAGTACCTCCACTCTCTACTACTGACTGTCTTTTCTGTCTTATTTAAGGGGAAGGCTCATGTAGAGGTTTTGTCAACATTTGAGACTGACACATTCTTCTATAAGACAATCTTATTAAGGGGGTTGGCTGGCCGTGATGGTTCGCCCCTCATTATTATTGAGTTGCCGAGACGCTCCTTGGACATCGGTAATTTATCTCAGGAGCTGCAGTTGTGCATCTCTGTAAACTAGTACATTACAACTCTACTATCATATTTCCTCACCACTCCAATGAGGCGGTGAGGTGACATTCATATTATTTATCAGTCCACTCTCAATCCCCTTCTTTTGGTTGTGTGCAAAGGCTTGTGTGGTGAATTTCGTATGTCTTAGGGATTTTGGGTTTTTCCACTGCTGTTGTTTTAAGTCTTCCTTTCTGGCTTCAGTTCATTATTTTGCAGTATTTGGTACCATTCGTGTTACTTGGCTGTCTTGAACAAAATTGATAAGTAGTACATACTATCAGTACCCTTCTCTTAGAACTGCCAGGGGTCTAGTCGAAGCATTTGTGCACAGTAGGTTTGTCAAATCAAGAAATCTGATTGTTCTTTTGAGAAATTCAACAAGGCCAATGTACCTTAACTGTAGACCTCAGTTTGCAAGAGCTTTGATGAATCCATAGAATTCAACAACACCTCATCAAAATGCAATAGGTGTATTTTATTCCTTAGTATCAATTTCAATAAAATTGATAAAAAGTATTGGCGAGTAAAAATTGAGTGTAAACTCAGCACAACTTTGAAAGCACTGTGAGTATATCTGCAAATCACAAGATGGGTGTCTGATAGAATTTTTTTTTTCTTTCTTTCTCTTTTCCTGTGCTGCTGATGAAATGAAATTGAATTTTTTTAGAGTCGAGAAAGCCAAAAGGCTTAAGCAATTACCAGCTATGTACTCATCTTGATATGGTATATTTTGGGAGTGGAGCATTGTAACGCTTGTGAAGCTCACGAGCCAATCAAGAACATTATGGAACTCCATCTCTACAACTTTGAAGATATTAGGAGTTTGCCATTCGAGATTGGATGTACTCTTTTGGACAAGGTCCAATTTACAAAAAGTTCGCACGCCTTGAAAGATGTAGTTGTGGGACACGAGGCTCCCTTGCACTCTGCTTTGGTTTCTGTGACTAATGTGGTGATTTGTCCTTTGATTTGTCTACAGTTACATTCAAACAATTGCATGCACTTCCATGTGTGTGGGATTCCGTTGATTGAGGTTTTGTTGAGCCCTCACGTGTGAAAAAAGAAGGATGATAATGATGTACGTTATAAGTTGGATACGAGACTTTGGCAATTGACACGTGTCATTGAGAAATTGTCTTGAGTAAGTGGAAAACTTGCAAATGATAGATCTGCATATTTCTCTCACCGACACATGACAGTTGTCTAGGACTCATATGGTGGTAGTGGTATTTGGACCTCAAACTCCATGGAGTTCAGAGTGACCATGGAGTTCGAGGTCTCCAAAACACATATTTTAAGGCCTACATTATCCACTGACATGGTCCAACGGGTTTTGCGGTGGGAGACACAAAAGAGGTGCTCCAGTAGAAAAAGGTAGGGGCCCACGACAGAGAAGTGCTATTATAATAAATTTTCAATGATTTTTTTTTGAATTTCAGGGAAGAGAAGGTGAAGACAAGAAAAGACAAGAGAATGGTCAAACTTGACTTTTCTCTTTTTCAAAACTGCCCTTTTTGGACATATATTAAAAGAAAATCAGCACATTCACTTTTGGGTCCATGGTCATTCCTCTTGGTTCACATCTGGTTTGCACCTAGCGTGGGGCCCAAAGGCTTTGTAAATTGATTTTTTAAGAAATCGGACCATGGAAGTTGGACCATCAAGTCGAACCATGGGAAAAAGGCCATCTTCCATGGTCCGACTTTATGGTCCATGATGTAAACCGGCCCTTATTAACTATGATTTTGAAACTTGAAATGAAAATCTTCGTGATCCACAATTGCTAACCGGATGACAAAATTCTTGATCGATCCAACTACCATAATTGTAGGGGCTAAGATTTGCAGGGGAAAATAAAAATAAAAATCAGTATCATCATAATCTTTCCACACAAAGTTAGACCATCTCATACCGATTGTTTGCAAGTACTCTACTTACTTTGCAATGAATAAAACATCAGCTACATTACTTATAGGTGACTACTACACTAAAGATTGTATTTAGTGTCATATGGTATTTTAATGTCACTCTGGTAACTTTTCCAGTGACACTTCTACTGGATGATGGTGGAGAGATACCAAATCTCAAGGAAGAGGTTGGCGGTTCGATTTCCGGCTGTGAAATCTCCTCTCTACTTGACAGAATCCTGCCAGGTGGTCAACTGCCTCTTGTGCTTTGGCGTTGGCCTGTCGGCCTTTTGTCTCAAAAAGAAAAGAAAAGAAGAAAGTACTTGCCATCCAACCTTATGTTTATTTCATCCAAATACCAATGCTTGAAACAAAATTTGGTGTATTCGGCATCCTAACATTTCTTTGTGTAATGAGATATTGTCATGGACAATTGAAATTTGGATGAAACTCACTTCATAAGTGACAATAACTGTAACATTGTAATTTTATGATGCTCAAATTTTGTTTTTACAAGGCATGGCAAATACTGTTAGGTTTACTGTTGGTGACACTACACAAGCGGTTTACAATTAGTATAGAGCAAGACAAAAAATAAGTGGTGACGCTTGATACAATATAGTGAAGCACTCTTGAAGTGGATAATGATTATATATTTTGTGTGTTGTGACCAAATAAATAACCAACATCGGGCAATCCGACGTGAATTGGAGCCTGTTGGTCCTACCTTGTTCAAGAATCCTCTTGGTGTAGGGTGGGGTTTATTGCCTACCTTGCGGTGGGCGGGCTCTTGGCTTCCTGCCTGCTTAGCTAGTTTTTTTCCGTCAAGTAGAGAGAAGATTTCACAGCAGGAATCGAACCGCCAACTACTCC
Organism: Polytrichum formosum; assembly: GCA_964035585.1. NCBI lineage: Eukaryota > Viridiplantae > Streptophyta > Polytrichopsida > Polytrichales > Polytrichaceae > Polytrichum > Polytrichum formosum. The sequence continues at coordinate 57,215,437 of OZ037938.1, forward strand.
ATTCGGAAATGGGTACCTCTCCACTATCACCTGGGAGTTCAGGGTCATCTCGGAGTGTTGTGACCATGAGTTTATCTTGGAGTATGATTTCCTTGTTGATCCTTTCATAACATTACTAAGCAAGCCGACACTACTTTCCTTCTTCTATTTGTAGCAAATTGAACAAGCAACGGTCATAGATTCAAGCCAATTTTGTAGTTTGGTGATATAATGGAAAAATTATCTTGTTGTTATACATGGTCCCCCATAGTAAATGGACCTTGGGCGCAAGCACAATCAAGTACACAACTCCATTACCCTGCATAGGTTTACGTGAAAGTGATTCAAAAATATGCACTAACTTTGAATTTTGTGAAGGAAACAATCATTAACATTTGAGAAACACATTGATCTACAAAAAGCCAAGCAATTTATGTTGACAATTTGTTTTTTCAAGAAAAGTATACATATTTTCGAAGACGATGTACAGGTAGTGTGCAAGTATATGTATTGAGCACGTAATTGTCTAAAAACTATCTAAAACATGATTAAATTACACTAAATTGATATTTTTCTACAAATTTTTGTAATGATGCCCCCAAGTTTATAACGAATTCAAGGAACATGAAAGAAACATTTAACTTCAAAATATTTAAGATCATAAAAACTATGTCCAACACCAAATTTAGCCATTACCTTTTGAGCAGTACTTTTAATGATAATTTTTGAAGATCTCATCTTCATATTTTATATTTGAGTACCAAACACAACAATAGAGGGCATCATGGAAAAAAAATCCAATTTAAACAACAGTTTGCTACTACTCTTAGGTGTTTGACCAAAAAAGTTATGGTTTTAGTATACCTGGAACACTTTTTTCGTGTACTTGACTGTGCTTGCTCCCCTTACTTAGTAATGTCATGCTCAAAGTTTATAACATTCTTATAGAACATGCTAAGAAAGATTCCTTTTTAAAAATAAAATGCATGGGCTCCATTTGAATCTGAATTTCATTGGCCATGACATGACTACATACGCTCAAATTAAGGAAACATCCAAAGAGAGAGCACTTTTCAACTTAATTTGATTATCACTGTAAGTATATGAGTCATTGACAAGTGACTTGCGTCACTAAAAAAAATCTGCGAATCTACTCCCGATGGTAGATTGGACTATTTCTCTTATCGAAGCATGATGATTGCCTAGGAATCATATGTAGGTAGTGAAATATGTTGGCTAAAATCCAAATGCCACGAGTTGTTGAGATCGAACGCTCGTATGATGTGTTTTCATAATGTTAAATTTACACACAGCTTGACATAACATTATTCAGATCCATAACATTGTTCTATGGGACTGACAATATTACATAGAATATTCCCCACAATTCAGATTAAATAGGGGAATATTCCATGGAATATTGTCAGTCCCATAAAACACTATTATGGATCTGAATAATGTTATGGATGATCGCCATCCTTCATTTTTTTTTATAAAATAAGATTTGATATAGTCTAACCTCGTTAATACGACATTCGTTTATACGACACCCTCGATATTATGACACATTTTTGCGAGACCAAACTTTTTAGTTCAAAACTCCCTCTTTTACATGACTACGACACTCGATAATGCGACATTTAGAATCTCCGTTTTGTCATATTAAAGAGGTGGTTAATGCTAAAATTCCTTTCATCTATGTTATGTACAGCTAAAATACGTCCATTTTTCACTTGGGAACTACTTGGGAACTTCACTTATCATTGGGAACTTAATGATAATTAGGGTTCCTAGTGTAGAATGGACATGGTTAGGGTTAGAGTGGCCTCCTGCCTAGCATGTTGCCTTGTACTCATGATGTTGCTCCACCTACAGTAAAGCTTAGTGATGCTAAACGTCGTGCATCATTATTGTCTAATTTCTTATTAGACAACTCTTCATATTTTGGTGTTAATGAAATTATTAGTTTTCAAAAGTTAGTAGGAAATTTGGATAAGGCGACAGTTGCTAACTTGGGTAGGCAACACCTGAGGTCTTTGGACTCCTATTTCAAGAGTTCTTGAGGATATTTGTACTTGTTTGGAGTTATAAGTTATTATTTCATACCATCTATATTGCTTAAACTCGTTGCATATATTTTTAAGCTCACATTACTTATGTTTTCGTATTCCCTCAATAATACGACAATTTTATGCCATTTGTCATATTAACGAGAAGACGACACCTCGATAATACGACATTTTTGTGTGTTTCCCAAACGTGTCATACTAAAGAGGGACAAGAGTAGCTTTTTCTCTTAAAATATCATGTGCATCAATTCACCACTCATTCTCACAAAGAACTCGGCGGCCGCAGCAGACAGCTCAGAAAGGCTGAATACAAGTCTCCATGGGGAGTTGTGGCGGTCCCATGTGGAGATCGGAAGTGGTACTTAAGTTGCAGCTGGTTCTAGTTGTACGGATTTCAAGACCTAAAAAAAATACTCCGTTTTATTTTGAGCAGATTCCCACGTTGGGAAACCAGCTCAGGGACATACACCCTAAACTCCGTAATATCAACCTCCATAATGTCACTTACTCTCTAATATCCCAAAACCCTAGGGAAATCTCAAATCTCACTCCTTATTGTCACCTTTCCCTCTCTTATATCACGAATTTTTTGTCATTAATGCAAACCACCAAAGAAGTCAACCCACACCCTTGCATTGCACCATGTGTCAATATGTGGAGTTTCTTCTTCTTCTTCTTCGTATGCCACTTGTTGAATGTTGGTGCATGCATTCGCCACATTGCCCAAGAAGGCGAAGCGGAGTGGACCACACCACACCATTAAAATGTTGCACTTTGTGTTATTCCATAGTGTCACATGCTACACTAATTCTATAGTATCACGCATCCATGTTAACACTACAGAACTCTGTAATATCATGTGCACTTTGGTTGCCACAAGTGTGATACTATGGAGTTTAGAGTGTACTAGGGGTCACTTCACACACGAGCCAAGAGCAGTGACCGTGAAATTGTGAGAGCCCAAAAGAAAGTGTCCGAAGGTTGTCCCAACATACCTCCAAAATCATGTAGTGTGGTCACGGATCCTCAAGTGTAGTGTGAAGTCATATGTGACCGGGCCCTCGACCAAATGCTATTTCAACGAATTTCTATTCATGCGGGTCCTCGCACATGATAAAGTAGAATAAACCAACGGTTGTGAGCGTTCGGAGTGCCATGGTCTCCTAGCTTTGTGTTAGGCCTACCTCTTTTGAAAAGAGTCCAAGTAACCATGAAACATGATCCATTGGATGCCATGTAGGAATCCATGTAGACTTTACATCCATCTTGCATTCACATATATACTCCATTGGTCCCTCAAGCATAGTGGGAAGTGAACTTGGACTGGCTTTGCCTTTTCCACCAATGAGAGTGTTTGAAGTGTAATGGTCATGGGCTCTCAGTCTCGTGTGTGAAGTGGTCCTGAGGGGGGTAAGTTTTCAGGAGCTAATAATTTGTAACAAGGATGATTGATTTCGTGAGGCTCAATAAGAACATAACATGATGTTACTAAGCAACTAGATGATGGTTCCTTCCCAAAGAAGAGGCTCTAATTAAAAAAACTTTGATAATTTACAATTGCTTGTCGAAAAGTTCACAGTACATAGCCTGAGCCTCCCCCCCACCCCTCCCCTCCCTCCTAAACGGAAAACTCCAAAATATAAAGAGAATTATGTTCATTTGACACTTGGTCCCACAGATCGTAACCAAGGAGGTGTGTAATGTGATAAATAAATCCAGTCTTGTAGCTCTGAAGATAACTAATCCCCAGTAAGAATTCTACCAATGCTTTGATGAAGGGGGGCCCTTGCATGTTCGATGGTGCCGTTTCTGAAACGAGGTTTGGTGGACCAAGTTGATCAAAAGAAAGTTCAATTTGACATGTGTTCAATCTTGGGGAGTTTGGTTTCAAGGTTGCTCTCTTTTCTTTTTGAATCGCACTATCCGTTTTCAACTCCGACCGGGAGACGACAGAGACGACTGTTCTGTAAATTCTTTATGAGGACTCTTTGCCGTCTTCGATCGGAGTTGGAAAATGGACAGTTGGTTCTAAACCAAAACAAGAGATAAAAGGGGACCAAACCTTGAAACCAAGCTCCCCAAGATGAATCACAAGGCCAAGGCCGGAAATTGGTTTTTCCTTGGTCCACCAAACCCCGTTTCGAGAACGGCTTTTGTGAACCCCACATTCATGAGTGACAAATTTCCGAGTCTTGAAAACGAGCGAGCATGTGTGGACCGACCACCCCCATATAAAATGAGTGACTAGATTTTTGAGTCTCGTGTGGAGATTGTCCTTTGTCCGAACTCCATGTGAAGGCGGCTGGGTCCCATGGATCCCACACAATATCCTTTCCGCCGACAATTTCAACAACTGAAAGTAACGACATTTTCCCCCTAATTTTCTTCGTGGGAATCATCGTCTCCGAAACGCGTCCCGTCCTAAGGGCCACTTCACACACAAGACTGCAGGCCCGTGACCATTGCAATCTAAGAGCTCTCATTGGTCGAAAGGGTGGAGACCGTCCAAGTTCACTTCACACATGAAGGTGAAGGCCTAAAGGCCCAAAGAAGACTTCATGGATGAAAAGTCTATATGGAGTCCTACATGGCGGACTATGGACGAGGTTTCATGGTCTCTCGGAATTTTCGTCAGACCCACCTCCAAGAGGTGGGCCTGATGCAAATTCCGGGAGACCATGACTTTTATTTATTTATTATTTTTAATTTTTTTTTCTTCCAGTAGGACAAATTCCAGGGTAGATTCCAGGACAGACAAACACCACCAAGTAATTTTTTTAAATTGATAGAGTTTGAGACATATTATATTAAACCAAATCCTCCCCTCTTTTTCCGCCAACAAAATATGCAATGGTCTTGAAACATGGTCCATTCTCACTTCACACTATGCTTGAGGGCCCGTGACTACATAAAACAGCTTTCCCAACATCCATGGTACGGCCTTTGGATGAGAGTCGAGGGTCCTCACCATTACAAGGTCACGGCTCTTGGCTCATGTGTGAAGTGGCCCTAATTGGCCATTCATCACATTCGGTGTCCGGGGAGTTTTTGGGGCATAATCGGTAAAAATCCTCTCGTGTTCCCAAGTCCAACCGGTGACATGTTGTGATCTTTTGGGGTTTTTCATTAGCAATTTCCATGGATTCCTCTAAAACGATCGCCGATTTCCCTGAATTCTTGAACTTCAACCGTTAATTCTATCGCAAATTCAACCGGTTCATCCGCAACTAGCGGCTGGTCCTTCCCCGTTCATGAATCATATTGCTTGTTGAGTGCTTGGCTGTGAATCATGATGATTTGGGGAAAAAGAGAGAGGAAAGGTTTACAATGAAGCTTCGAAAGGTGGCGCCTCCATTTCTCTTACGGGAGGCCGGAAATTAAAGGTGCAATTAAAGGTGGGCCACTTTTGGAAGAATCTACAAGCTTGGTTCGGGAGACGCAATTCCAACTTGATCGACATGTTTACACCATGGACCATGAAGTCGTCCCAAGGCCCAGTAAAATCTTCGATTGGCTGTTGAACTCGTCCCGGGACCACTTTGGTTTACACCAAGGACAAAATGGTCAGGGTGACCATGGAGTTCGAGGTCTCCAAAAGACATGGTTGAAGGCTTACATTATCCAGCGACATGGTCCAACATGTTTTGTGGTGGGAGAGGTACAAGAGGTGCTTTGGTAGAAACAGGGCAGGGCCCATGGCAGAGATATATTGTTATAATAAAATTTTAATGATTTTTTTTGGGAAGAGAAGATGAAGACAAAAGAAGACAAAAGAATGGTCAAACTTCATTTTTTAAATAAATTTTAAACCACCATTTTTGGACATATATTAAAAATATCAACACATTCACTTTTTGGTGCATGGTCATTCCTCTTGGTCCACATTTAGTTTACACTTAGTGAGGGGCCCAAAGGGTTTGTAGATTGATTTTTTAAGAAATCGGACCATGGAAGTTGGACCATGAAGTCGGACCATGGAAAAAGGCCATCTTCCATGGTCCGACTTCATGGTGCATGGTGTAAACCAATCCCCAATAACCCAAAAACACTATACCCATGCATGTTGCCATTCGCATTCCTGCAACTTCCAATGTATAGTGTAACTCACTACTCACGACGTTTTCATGTTGCTTGTAGCAGAAGTATGCTACACCCTAACCTCCGTATTGTCACCCTCCGTAATGCCACTCCCTCTCTTATATCCCCAAACCCTAGGGAATAGATGTGCTCAGTTTAAATCTCCCTCGTTGTCACATTCCCTCTCACATATCATGGGTTTTGACATGAAAATAATCCATCGAAGAATTCAAACCACACACTCGCATGCATCATGTTGACATCATTATCATTATTGCAATGTTGACTTTGTGTTATTCTACAATGTCATGAGCTACACTAATTCTCTATTATCATGACCTCCTTAATATCACGTGCACTTTGGTTGCCATAGGAATGATACTATGTAGGTTAGAGTGTACCATTGTGATAGATTTGCAATTTTTTCAATTGTGCGAGTGTAAAGGTTTCATGTATGAGGGAGTACATTGAGGGTGAGATTTTCATGTAGGTTGCTCGCCCACCAGATTTTAGTGGGAATAAGGACAAAATGTAGATGGAATCTAGCGGGGTGGTGTTTGTACGTACCAACCAATTGCCATGTTGCTATTTCAAGTGTTCAATGTTCATATGTGTCACCCAACTATTACTATTTGAAGTGTTTAGCGGGCTCATGGAGGTCTAGTGGCTCAAGGTCGCGGCTCTCCACATTCTAGTAGGCCATCATAATGTGGTTGGTTGACTGCTTTTGTGTATCGACATGAGAACACCTCCAACCGAATATTACCTAGAATCTAGTGGGCAAGCAACCTACATGAAAAATCACCCTAAGAACTCTAGTTGACTATACTAGAGCCCCGTTCATAAGATAGTGCATTCTGAAGCCTCCTCTCCATAGCTCATGGTTGGATGGTTTGTGCCACATAAAACTCATGTAGATTTGTAGAATGTCATAGCAAGACATGTACTACGAATTCGTATTGCTAGTAGAGTATTTATATGTTAGAATATTGTTCGCTTGATGTTTAAGTTATGTACAAGCAATTTGGGAGTGGATGAGGTGTCTTAGTAACCCATCATATCCATGCATGTTGTTTCCTCTCAAATCCTCATGTTGCCCCAATTTTTTACAATAAATTAAGACTTAAGGTAAGTGTGCCAATGACCGAACACAACCCAAGGACTGCACACCCACCGCACAAATTTCATTCCTGAGGGAACTTCGGCACCATCACTATTAGGTATTTTATTATAGGTACCGCACGGTCTGCGGTGAAGGGCTCAGTAAGCTTTTGAGATCCACTTGTGTATGTCTGGATTCAATTTGTGATAGCTTTCACAAATCATAATATCTTTTATTTTATTTTTTGTAGGAGAATCCTCACTTCACAATTAACATTCCTTCAAAATTTGAAACGATTTAAGCTTGTAAATTATTATTTACAAGGATTTGAAGATTGACCGTGCGGTCATTGGCACACTTACCTTACTCCTCATGATGTTTCCATGTTGCGTGCATGAGGAGTGTGCTACCATTGTGGAAGATTTGCAATTTTTTTAGTTGTGCACGACACGTGCTCTGGGACTCGTATTGTTGGTGGTGTGCTTATGGCTTGGTATTCAAATTTACAAGTACTTGGGATAGGACCAGGGGGGGTGGATCTTTGTTGGAAACCTAAATCATGTGTGTGGGTCAGTATGAAATCAAACCCCCTATATATGAGAAATTTATAGAGGAAAACAAATGTATATATACTAACAACATGCTGGAAAATGGACTCACATATTTATACTAATCTTCTAAATTTAATGTGATAAATGCCTCCACTACATATACAAACTATAAATCATGAATTAAATAGACCTTATTACATATAAATTTAACACGGTTTTCCATTCAAACTAAGATCTCTACATGCACCCTCCATGAAGAATCCTCATCAACTCTTACGTTTTGGTAAATTATAAACCTACATGTGCTCATAAGTGTGACATACCCTAGTGGTACTTGAATTAAGAGATTTATTAATTGGAAAGAAAAAATGATAACTTACCATGCTTTGTTGTATTTAGCATGTGAGCATATGGGGATTGGAGTCAGACAACTCCAGTGGAAGAAATGGGCTATACAACCCATGGACATATTGTGTACGGGAGTTAGACAGCTCCTGATGGAAGATCTTTGCGTTGGAGTTAGACAACTCCAACTAGGAGTTACACATCTCCCTGTGGAAGATCTTTGTGTTGGAGTTAGACAACTCCAACTAGAAGAAAGGATGGATGAATGAAGTTGGAATTAGACAGTTCCAACCAGAAGAAGGTATGAATGAATATAGTTGGAATGAGACAATTCCAACTGGAGGAATGTAATTGAGCTGGAAGATGGAAGAAGGTTCTAGATGAACCAAAGACAGAAGATTCATAGTAGAACTAAAGATAGAGCTATGAATAGAGTACTTTTATTATATATGGAAATAGAAGTAAAAGTAGTGCCTTTGGCATATAAGAAAGAGCTCGGGGGAGGAGTGGGGATCCATCTTTTGTCTCCCTCCTATGGTTGGGTGGTTCGAGCTTGTAAGAAACACAATTATATTTGCAGCAAGAAAACTTTTGTAATACATTGGAAGTTCACAGTTGTTTTGGGAGTATAATTGTTTTGCATTAAGGTACGTGACAAATTGGTATCAGAGCGAGAGATTGAATTGATATTGTAGAGATCATGGGTGACACCACAACCGCCATGGTTATATCTCCTGCAATGCGAGAGGAGATTATGGGAATGATGCGAGAGGTGATTGCTCAGGAATTAGGAAACATAGAGAGGCATGTCGAAGGTGATCCTGCGGCGGTATTGTCCACTCTCAACGATGCCGATAAACGCTGATCATCTCCAACTCCAGTAAGGAGCCACAATAGGCATTCGAGATCTTCTAGTCCAACGCGAAATAGTCGTGGCGAAAGATCGAGGTCCAAGAGTCGTGAAAGACAAAGAAGATCTTATGGATCCAAATCAAGAGCAGCTTCTCCATCGTCTACATCATCTAGTGATGGACCTAACTCTGTCTCCTAGAGTGCCTCTAGCCTCTCTGCTTCGTCTCATCATAGGTCGAAGTCTCATAGATCAAGGCATGCTAAAAGACGAGTTGATGTCATGAGAGATGTGAGGAAATTTGCTGTCAAACCTTGTTTTGGAGGGCGAAATGTTAAACCTGAAGAGGCTTTATCTTTCCTATCCGTTGTCGAGGACCTTTTCTCAAAGAAGTATTCAGACAAGGATAAAATAAGAGCGACTGTCATTTTTCTGACCGACAAAGCCCGTGTATGGTATGACACTGTTAAGAGGGATAGGGAAGGGCGCGGTTTACGTCCAATTCAGAGATGGAAAGATTTCAAAAAATTGTTCCTCGAAAAATTCCTTCCAAGTGGCTTTCAAGCACAAATGCGTTCAAGCATGTACAAACTTAGACAGGGAGGAATGTCCGTTGGAGAATTTAAGTCTAAGTTTGACAAACACTCAGCTTACTTTCCTTCGTGGACAGAGATGGATTGGGTGGAATTTTTTGTGGAAGCTTTGAGGGATTCTATTGGGTTTAAAGTCAAGGCCTACGCCCCTGTCTTATTGAGTGAAGCATATCGTTTGGCTGCAAACTTTGAAAAACAAGATAGGGCAGCCGAGACTAATGGATTTGGAAAAAAACCTATAGGATATAATTCTCAAAATCGATTTTTCACACCCGCTAAATTCCCTAGAAAGGATCGTGAGAGTGGTGAAGGTAGCAAGGCTATTAAGTTGACTGAAAAAGAACAAGAGGAACATCGGCAGAAAAGACTTTGTTTTGAGTGCCATGAACCTGGACACATGTCATTCGAGTGCCCTAAGAGAAAGAAACGACAAACGGCAGCCTTGGGGGTGGAGAGTTTGGCAGAAATTCAAAAATATGATGGAAGTGATTCGATTCAAGTTTCTGCGGCTGTGATGAACATGACCGTAGAGCAAAAACCAACAGTAGTTCAAATTGCAGGATATTTGAACTCTTCCCACCCATGCATGATTTTGATTGATTCGGGAAGTACACATAACATGATGTCGGCTGATTTTGCTAAGAAACTAGGGCTTCCCCTAGTTCCGGTAAAAACATGTTCTGTATTACTGCCAAACAATGAGTCTAGTGTTATCAACCACCGGATGTTGAGGGTGCCGGTGAACATTCAGGGAGTCTACACTTCAGCTGATTTTGAAATTTGGAGTGGAGCGCGATACGACGTCATCTTAGGAATGACATGGTTGTATCAAGTGGACGCGCACATTGAATGCAAGGAAGGTGTAGTACGTGACAAACTCTCAGATGGAAAATCATTTTCCATCAAAGGTAAACGTTCACTACCAAAGACTCCCATGCTTTCACATTTGTAAGTGAAGAGTCAATTAGGAAATGCCATGAAATCTTTTTGGTGCAAGTGATGGAGCTATGTGATCAAAACAAAGTTAACAAGGAAAAAGAGGTTATTTGGAACGACAGAAAAATATTTCTGGATGAATTTAATGATATATTCCCAGATGAAATAAATGAACTGCCACCAGTAAGAGAAGTTGATTACGCAATAGACTTGGTAGCTAATGCAACCCCTGTCTCAAGAGCTCCATATCGTCTTTCATTGGCCCAAAATGATGAATTAGAAAATCAATTGACCAATTTGTTAAACAAAGGTTATATCCGACCTAGCCAACGACGCTACCGTGTGAGCGGTGAGCAGAAAAAGTCAACGCTTTCCAATTATAGTAATAAAATTTCTAAATTTAGATAATATAAATAGAAAAAATCGTGGGACCTCTTTTTTTTAGTAAAAACGTTGGACCTATTTCCGTGCAAATTTTGAGGGCTTTAAGGACAGAGACTTGGTTTTAGGGTACCTTTCAGAGAGACTAGTTGACATGATCTAATTAAACTAGGGAACTTTTGACTGTCCACATTATGGTGAGAGCCGCTTAATCATAGGCTATGGTCACAACGTAAGAGAAAATTCTAAGTCAAAAAATTCAAGCATTCAAGCAAAGTAGCAAAACTCGTACCGTTCAATAACATCTAAAACTACCGTTGGAAGAAGAGACCCATAAATATTTAGAAACCTTTATAGATATTTAGAAACGAATACAATTCACATCATGTAGATAAAGATAGGTGTGATATATCAGCGATATTTTCGGAAAACGTGCACTCATACTATGGTATACTCAACGCAATAGGAAATACTTAGCGAGAACTTATAAATAAGGGGGGGCAGCCTAGCTCCTATAGGTATCCACGCTAAGGTCCCACATGCTTCATGATGCCACTTTCGAGGAGGTGCTTCACTTCATTGAAACTAAGGCTCGGAGCATGGATGAAAGTTTCTTGGTATTGATCCAAGTTGCAGGTCACACGGAAGATGAAGTACAAGTGCTTGCAGTTTATCCAAGTGCGCCGCTTCCCAAGTGCTCTTGTTGACATCTCCACGAAATCTGGGCATGTGCACGACGGGAAGGTGCTGATAGTGATACGGTACTCTTCAACCTTAGCCTTTTTTCGGGACTGGAAGAGAATGATGCACCCGATCCCTGGGTGAGGTATCATTGTGACGGAGGTGATTTGTCCGTCGACATTGAGGGCTAACTCCCACTTGTTGCGTTGTTGGACGCATGGTCCGTTGTTACTGCGTCGGATCTTCTTTCCAAACCTGAGCGTAGGGTATTGATCGGCTTGGGCCGGGGTAGGGAGTTCGGCCATGGATGAGGCAACATTGGAGGAGTCGCCGAAGAGTCTTCTGGGTGACACATCTTGACGATGCTGAAGTTGGAATCCCCCTTCTTCAAGGGCTAGAACCTCCTGGAGAGTGAGGTTTGTCCCAGTGAGGACAGGCCAGACGTCCGGGACATCCGGACGGTGCTGCACCCACTTCCTCCTAGTGCCTTTGACACATCTCTCAATGTCGTCGTTGCAGAAGAAGAACTGTGTCAAGAATTCCTCGTTCTTCTTGTAGTCGCGCATATAGCCGGTGTACGTAGGAGCTGGAGTATTTTTACCATGCCGAACGATCTTCTGGGTGCACTTGGTCTTTGTGCGAGCTTGCATGGCGAAGCAGGCCTTGGCGGAAGTCTTGGGTAGTCTAGAAATGTGCCACTTGGAGACATCGCAGTGGGTCTCTTGAATGTTATTGACGTGGGTGACCCGTTGTGGAATCGATTTCTCGGGGGATTGTGTTAGGGGCAGGGTTGATGGTGTGGCGGAATCAATACGGGCCTTGGTTGACCTAGTGCTCACTCGTGGATGAGAGAAGCTGACCTTGTCGGGTCTAAGTGAATCCTGATCAGAACCAGGGGGCATATCAAGTTTGCGCTTTGTGGTGCCAAAGACCTCCTCTCCTTCGAGTTGGGGTTTGCGGGTGCACCAATGCTCTGTTCCAGGCATGTGCTCGAGTGCTGCAACAATTCTTTTGGCGTCACCGGATCGTTGTGCAGCACGAAGGCGGAGTTCTTCTTTTCCTGGGCCAGTACCAGAGCGATCACCCTTCAAGTAGGCGTAGTAGTTCGTACATTGCATGAACGCCCTCACGAAATCATCCACGGTCGCAACATATAGATCAGAGCCACGGTTTCCAGACTGCTAAAGCCATTTGTTATGGACTGTCTCAAAGAGGTTGCAAGATGGCATCTCTGCCAACTCAAAATTTGTGAAATTCTGAAAGAAGTCAATAAAATGTAGTGAGTACGCTTTGCACAAAAATAGGCTAAAAGCCTAAACTGACACCAAAAACCCAAAAAAAACCAAAAAATAAGTTGACACCAAAAAGCGAAATAGAAAGTGGGTGGGTACTCACTAGTTGCATGAAACCACCCCATTGACGGTAACGAAAATGCCAGAATGCAAGCCATGTATCAAGGTCCTTGATTCCTTCCTCGGATGCAGCTCCAGAGGAAAGCCACCAAGCCCGGATGGCAAGATAACGGGACTCGGACTGCTCGGGAGTCTTGGCATCCTTGTACTGCTTGCATAACAACTTGTGTTGTTGTTGGAGGTCGGGCTTGATGTGGGCGGCGGTGTGGCGCTCCATAGACACTGTCCAATGCAATAGACATGTCCTCTCGCGAGACTCCATAGGAACCTTGGGATTACCACTGCCATAGATAATCCTAACTGCATTCCAATTTGCTTGTGCACTGTCCGCCATGAACCCTTTGAAGTTAACTTTAGCAATGCCATGTCTATGCATAACTTCATTGAGCCCATGCCAAAGAAGGCTTTGCGCCGTGACATCCTCAGACTGCATATCACATACTGCAATAGTCATAACCCGGCAGTAGGCCGAGTCATAGACATGGCAAGCCATGGTTGTCCACCCCTTGACACGCTTGACATGGTCAAACATGACCCAAACATCCTGCAAATCACCGTGTGGTTGTATTCTCTCGACAAGGTCAACTCCAGACCCAGGGCCCACCTCGGACATTTTGAACACATAGACTTTCTCCAACAGCTTTCCCTGGCCTGGGAATTTGTTTTCTTGCACATAGGGCCAACTGCTATGACCTCTCAGTCCGGTGATGCTATCAATGATCCCCCCTCGCCCAATGCGCTTGAAGGAAGTGACTGTGTTTCGAATACTCGGGGTGCTGAGGTGTTGGTACTTGTCCATGACAAACTTCATGGACTCCAGGTCCATAACTTTATTGGGATCAGATCCCGTGCGTAGAAGATACTTGGCCAGGAACTCTTTACTTGCAGCCAAGGCAATCGCAGAGTTGGTGGCGGTGGGAGTCCTCTCAACTTCTCTACCAATGAGATCATGAATTTCGACCTTAGACTCTCTACAGACACCTTGCGAAACGGGGTGATGGTGATGACCCATATGGATACATGCACGGGTCATGTCACCTTTGCCAAGAACATAGTACATCTTAGCGTGGCAAGTATCAAGACAGTAGGGTGGTGTCTTACAGACCTTACAAACGAGAGATGACCCAGCTGGGGGATCAGCTCCTGCGGAGAAGGGTGAGGCGGTACAGCCTTCCCATTCGGTCTCGTTGACGTCAGTGGCCCGATTGGGGCGGTTGAGGTAATCACAGCCCTCGTTATCACAACGGAGATGGCCAACACAACATGAAAACCGGAAGGTCAAGCCGAGATCATTGGTAATATTAGACGTCTTTGTCCTGCACCAAGCATGACCGTCGAAACGCTTGTCCATTCCGAACATGAGTCTAGCATGGGAATGGGGAGCATCAGCTCCCAGAGGAGGGAACTCAAAGATGACGTCGCCGTCAAAAACAGAAGGGAGGAACTCAACCTTCTCATGCCTAACAACTTCATAATCAATACTCTTGAGGATGTTCTTGGACCCTGGTCGGGTTGCAAACAACTTCAAGTGGTGGACAACACTGGGACGATCTATAGACACACCTGGGTGAACTGGGGGTCTGGAAGTAGATGGTTGACTTACAGTAGGCAAGTGTGGAATCCTGAGAGGATTGATGAAGGGCTGATACTGCGATGGAGGTGGGGTAATGTTAGAGGCAGGTGGCAGATCATCATCAGAGTCACTGAGCAAGGTAACCTCTTCGATGCCGGGCTCCTTCTTGACTGTCGCCAGAAGAGGAACCTGCGTGGTGGACGTGAGGGACACACTTGGTGTTAGCAACACAGTTGTGGTGGCCATATCCGACTCGGTGACGCCTATGGCCTTGTACGTTCCAGGGATCAAGAACCAAACTCTACCATCGTCATTGCGAAACGATATCTGAAGGACAGTGTGACTCAAGTCACCGTTAGCATCAAAGACCTCTTCTTCGACATGAATTGAGGCTGGGTGGAATCTAAACCTCAAACTAAGGAACGACTCTGTGACTTTGGCTAGACCATCATCTCCTAGAGGGATCATAAGCGGGATGGAATGGTGCAGTGCTCGGATGGTGGCCATTGTAGAAGGATTGTGAATGCGAGTTCACAGCAGGTAGTGGCCAAATGGGCAATGGACTTAAGGAAACCACAAAGTGGGGAGGTATATATAGTGTTGTGATTAGAAGGCCATGGCAAGATGGAATCTATGAATGACGGTGGAGACTTGGATTAGTAGTGGAATAATAAGCCGATTCATTATAGAAATGTGAATAAAAATTGAAAATGCACTACAGCATTTACTTAAGTTAGTCATGATCATATGCCAATCCAAACTAGATATATCAATACCAAACAATGAGGCTGGATGCCGACTGACGAACTTAAAAATACACAAGACCACGTGAACCATTTAGTGGATGTAAGGGGCACCCTAAAGGAAAGTGTTTCTTTTTTAGTCGAGGCTTGAAATGGGCAAAGGTAGAGCATTAACCTTTATGGCGAAGCGAGAATAAGAAAGTTTATTTGGAAGAGTCTCGTCAAGTTATGGCTATACAAACCGAGGAATAATTAAAGAAACTGCAGGTTAATTATCTAAATCCAAGATAATAGGAACATAATGATGGCGCATAGATGTTAATTATGACAAACTTGACAATGATATATAACATTTGTTTGCTTCAATATGGTTAGAGATGAACACTCGGACGAGAGCGAGAGCAGATCGAGAATTGAGGAGGACTATTGAAAAACAGAGGCGTATAGAGAGAAGGCAAAGGTTAGAATCAAGAGAGAGCTCAGGGACGCCGTACAACTTGCGGGAAACAATGCGTAGACAAGGGGTTAATTCTTCTAGGGGAACATGTAGAGGTTCCAAAGGGAAAAAGACATGGAGGATTGTAGGAAAGAGGATTGTAGGATAATTGGCTGTTTGCTAAAATTATTATAGCAGCTGTAAAATTCATGGGCAAGGGTGATCGAAGGTATGTCAACGCATAAGTAGCTGTGTGGAATGTGTGGCAACCGAAGTTAGGCACAACCGACGTCATTTATTGGATCGATTAAATATCTATCCAAATTAGAATCAGAGGTTTAGGTGTAAAGTCGATTGCCCTCGGCCGCAATTTGAAGGATGAAAATAACAATTATGCGTTATTATAAGTAAATCATTAAAGGGGTCCATTAAATTGGAATGTAATGGAGATTTAAACAAGATGTAAAACACCATAAAAGTCCTCTCAGATTGCAGAAAGATGAGCTGAGTTTGGTAATGAGGTAGTATCTCACATGCATGCTGTGTATCCATTAGACGGTGTGACACCTTTGATTGCAAAGCGAAGGAGAAGGAGAAAGCCCCTATTCTCTAGTTCAAAGCAGATTAGGCGTGCTAGGATGAGAAATGCAGAGATTAAGAGAATGCGGCTTGCAAACTTGGACGGTACCGTCAAGTCGTTAACGAACCAGTTTGCGAAGCTTCCAGTCGAGATTGTACAAAATCAAGTTGTCGAACAAGAAGTTACTTCACCTTCACACTCAAAGTGTGAGTCCGACCTCCAACTATCGGTGGGCTTCACTATTGACGAAGAGAGTCAGGTATTTGATAACCCACTCATTAATTACTGTTGTTTTTGATATTATAAATTGTCACTTGGTGCAAGGTTAGGAACAACCTCGAAAAGGACGTTCACAGATAAGGACTAAACCTTAGAATTCATATGCGCTGCTCGGCTGGACTACAATGCTGACAAGAAATAATTAGGGTTACAGTTTCAGAAAAGGTCAATTTCCAGCACCCTAAAGGCGCTCATTTTTTGTGTGGTTGCTCTGTTTTTTCCTTTCTTGCCCGAGGTGAGGCCTCGGACTCTGGATGTGTTGGAGCGCCCTTAGGGTGCTGGAAAAGAGTGGTCGGCTCCGACCACCCTTTTCCAGCACCCTAAGGGCGCTCATTTTTTGTGTGGTTGCTCTGTTTTTTCCTTTCTTGCCCGAGGTGAGGCCTCGGACTCTGGATGTGTTGGAGCGCCCTTAGGGTGCTGGAAAAGAGTGGTCAGCTCCGACCACCCTTTTCCAGCACCCTAAGGGCGCTCATTTTTTGTGTGGTTGCTCTGTTTTTTCCTTTCTTGCCCGAGGTGAGGCCTCGGACTCTGGATGTGTTGGAGCACCTTTAGGGTGCTGGAAAAGAGTGGTCGGCTCCGACCACCCTTTTCCAGCACCCTAAGGGCGCTCATTTTTTTTTGTGGTTGCTCTGTTTTTTCCTTTCTTGCCCGAGGTGAGGCCTCGGACTCTGGATGTGTTGGAGCGCCCTTAGGGTGCTGGAAAAGAGTGGTCGGCTCCGACCACCGTTTTCCAGCACCCTAAGGGCGCTCATTTTTTTTGTGGTTGCTCTGTTTTTTCCTTTCTTGCCCGAGGTGAGGCCTCGGACTCTGGATGTGTTGGAGCGCCTTTAGGGTGCTGGAAAAGAGTAGTCGGCTCCGACCACCCTTTTCCAGCACCCTAAGGGCGCTCATTTTTTTTTGTGGTTGCTCTGTTTTTTCCTTTCTTGCCCGAGGTGAGGCCTCGGACTCTGGATGTGTTGGAGCGCCCTTAGGGTGCTGGAAAAGAGTGGTCGGCTCCGACCACCGTTTTCCAGCACCCTAAGGGCGCTCATTTTTTTTGTGGTTGCTCTGTTTTTTCCTTTCTTGCCCGAGGTGAGGCCTCGGACTCTGGATGTGTTGGAGCGCCTTTAGGGTGCTGGAAAAGAGTGGTCGGCTCCGACCACCCTTTTCCAGCACCCTAAGGGCGCTCATTTTTTTTGTGGTTGCTCTGTTTTTTCCTTTCTTGCCCGAGGTGAGGCCTCGGACTCTGGATGTGTTGGAGCGCCCTTAGGGTGCTGCAAAAGAGTGGTCGGCTCCGACCACCGTTTTCCAGCACCCTAAGGGCGCTCATTTTTTTTGTGGTTGCTCTGTTTTTTCCTTTCTTGCCCGAGGTGAGGCCTCGGACTCTGGATGTGTTGGAGCGCCTTTAGGGTGCTGGAAAAGAGTGGTCGGCTCCGACCACCCTTTTCCAGCACCCTAAGGGCGCTCATTTTTTTGTGTGGTTGCTCTGTTTTTTCCTTTCTTGCCCGAGGTGAGGCCTCGGACTCTGGATGTGTTGGAGCGCCCTTAGGGTGCTGGAAAAGAGTGGTCGGCTCCGACCACCCTTTTCCAGCACCCTAAGGGCGCTCATTTTTTCTGTGGTTGCTCTGTTTTTTCCTTTCTTGCCCGAGGTGAGGCCTCGGACTCTGGATGTGTTGGAGCGCCCTTAGGGTGCTGGAAAAGAGTGGTCGGCTCCGACCACCCTTTTCCAGCACCCTAAGGGCGCTCATTTTTTTTGTGGTTGCTCTGTTTTTTCCTTTCTTGCCCGAGGTGAGGCCTCGGACTTTGGATGTGTTGGAGCGCCCTTAGGGTGCTGGAAAAGAGTGGTCGGCTCCGACCACCCTTTTCCAGCACCCTAAGGGCGCTCATTTTTTTTGTGGTTGCTCTGTTTTTTCCTTTCTTGCCCGAGGTGAGGCCTCGGACTCTGGATGTGTTGGAGCGCCCTTAGGGTGCTGGAAAAGAGTGGTCGGCTCCGACCACCCTTTTCCAGCACCCTAAGGGCGCTCATTTTTTGTGTGGTTGCTCTGTTTTTTCCTTTCTCGCCCCAGGTGAGGCCTCGGACTCTGGATGTGTTGGAGCGCCCTTAGGGTGCTGGAAAAGAGTGGTCGGCTATGACCACCATTTTCCAGCACCCTAAGGACGCTCATTTTTTTTGTGGTTGCTCTGTTTTTTCCTTTCTTGCCCGAGGTGAGGCCTCGGACTCTGGATGTGTTGGAGCGCCCTTAGGGTGCTGGAAAAGAGTGGTCGGCTCCGACCACCCTTTTCCAGCACCCTAAGGGCGCTCATTTTTTTCGTGGTTGCTCTGTTTTTTCCTTTCTTGCCCGAGGTGAGGCCTCGGACTCTGGATGTGTTGGAGCGTCCTTAGGGTGCTGGAAAAGAGTGGTCGGCTCCGACCACCGTTTTCCAGCACCCTAAGGGCGCTCATTTTTTTTGTGGTTGCTCTGTTTTTTCCTTTCTTGCCCGAGGTGAGGCCTCGGACTCTGGATGTGTTGGAGCGCCTTTAGGGTGCTGGAAAAGAGTGGTCGGCTCCGACCACCCTTTTCCAGCACCCTAAGGGCGCTCATTTTTTTTTGTGGTTGCTCTGTTTTTTCCTTTCTTGCCCGAGGTGAGGCCTCGGACTCTGGATGTGTTGGAGCGCCCTTAGGGTGCTGGAAAAGAGTGGTCGGCTCCGACCACCCTTTTCCAGCACCCTAAGGGCGCTCATTTTTTTTGTGGTTGCTCTGTTTTGTCCTTTCTTGCCCGAGGTGAGGCCTCGGACTCTGGATGTGTTGGAGCGCCCTTAGGGTGCTGGAAAAGAGTGGTCGGCTCCGACCACCCTTTTCCAGCACCCTAAGGGCGCTCATTTTTTCTGTGGTTGCTCTGTTTTTTCCTTTCTTGCCCGAGGTGAGGCCTCGGACTCTGGATGTGTTGGAGCGCCCTTAGGGTGCTGGGAAAGAGTGGTCGGCTCCGACCACCCTTTTCCAGCACCCTAAGGGCGCTCATTTTTTTTGTGGTTGCTCTGTTTTTTCCTTTCTTGCCCGAGGTGAGGCCTCGGACTCTGGATGTGTTGGAGCGCCCTTAGGGTGCTGGAAAAGAGTGGTCGGCTCCGACCACCCTTTTCCAGCACCCTAAGGGCGCTCATTTTTTTTGTGGTTGCTCTGTTTTTTCCTTTCTTGCCCGAGGTGAGGCCTCGGACTCTGGATGTGTTGGAGCGCCCTTAGGGTGCTGGAAAAGAGTGGTCGGCTCCGACCACCCTTTTCCAGCACCCTAAGGGCGCTCATTTTTTTTGTGGTTGCTCTGGTTTTTCCTTTCTTGCCCGAGGTGAGGCCTCGGACTCTGGATGTGTTGGAGCGCCCTTAGGGTGCTGGAAAAGAGTGGTCGGCTCCGACCACCCTTTTCCAGCACCCTAAGGGCGCTCATTTTTTCTGTGGTTGCTCTGTTTTTTCCTTTCTTGCCCGAGGTGAGGCCTCGGACTCTGGATGTGTTGGAGCGCCCTTAGGGTGCTGGAAAAGAGTGGTCGGCTCCGACCACCCTTTTCCAGCACCCTAAGGGCGCTCATTTTTTCTGTGGTTGCTCTGTTTTTTCCTTTCTTGCCCGAGGTGAGGCCTCGGACTCTGGATGTGTTGGAGCGCCCTTAGGGTGCTGGGAAAGAGTGGTCGGCTCCGACCACCCTTTTCCAGCACCCTAAGGGCGCTCATTTTTTTTGTGGTTGCTCTGTTTTTTCCTTTCTTGCCCGAGGTGAGGCCTCGGACTCTGGATGTGTTGGAGCGCCCTTAGGGTGCTGGAAAAGAGTGGTCAGCTCCGACCACCCTTTTCCAGCACCCTAAGGGCGCTCATTTTTTGTGTGGTTGCTCTGTTTTTTCCTTTCTTGCCCGAGGTGAGGCCTCGGACTCTGGATGTGTTGGAGCACCTTTAGGGTGCTGGAAAAGAGTGGTCGGCTCCGACCACCCTTTTCCAGCACCCTAAGGGCGCTCATTTTTTTTTGTGGTTGCTCTGTTTTTTCCTTTCTTGCCCGAGGTGAGGCCTCGGACTCTGGATGTGTTGGAGCGCCCTTAGGGTGCTGGAAAAGAGTGGTCGGCTCCGACCACCGTTTTCCAGCACCCTAAGGGCGCTCATTTTTTTTGTGGTTGCTCTGTTTTTTCCTTTCTTGCCCGAGGTGAGGCCTCGGACTCTGGATGTGTTGGAGCGCCTTTAGGGTGCTGGAAAAGAGTAGTCGGCTCCGACCACCCTTTTCCAGCACCCTAAGGGCGCTCATTTTTTTTTGTGGTTGCTCTGTTTTTTCCTTTCTTGCCCGAGGTGAGGCCTCGGACTCTGGATGTGTTGGAGCGCCCTTAGGGTGCTGGAAAAGAGTGGTCGGCTCCGACCACCGTTTTCCAGCACCCTAAGGGCGCTCATTTTTTTTGTGGTTGCTCTGTTTTTTCCTTTCTTGCCCGAGGTGAGGCCTCGGACTCTGGATGTGTTGGAGCGCCTTTAGGGTGCTGGAAAAGAGTGGTCGGCTCCGACCACCCTTTTCCAGCACCCTAAGGGCGCTCATTTTTTTTGTGGTTGCTCTGTTTTTTCCTTTCTTGCCCGAGGTGAGGCCTCGGACTCTGGATGTGTTGGAGCACCCTTAGGGTGCTGCAAAAGAGTGGTCGGCTCCGACCACCCTTTTCCAGCACCCTAAGGGCGCTCATTTTTTTTGTGGTTGCTCTGTTTTTTCCTTTCTTGCCCGAGGTGAGGCCTCGGACTCTGGATGTGTTGGAGCGCCTTTAGGGTGCTGGAAAAGAGTGGTCGGCTCCGACCACCCTGTTCCAGCACCCTAAGGGCGCTCATTTTTTTGTGTGGTTGCTCTGTTTTTTCCTTTCTTGCCCGAGGTGAGGCCTCGGACTCTGGATGTGTTGGAGCGCCCTTAGGGTGCTGGAAAAGAGTGGTCGGCTCCGACCACCCTTTTCCAGCACCCTAAGGGCGCTCATTTTTTCTGTGGTTGCTCTGTTTTTTCCTTTCTTGCCCGAGGTGAGGCCTTGGACTCTGGATGTGTTGGAGCGCCCTTAGGGTGCTGGAAAAGAGTGGTCGGCTCCGACCACCCTTTTCCAGCACCCTAAGGGCGCTCATTTTTTTTGTGGTTGCTCTGTTTTTTCCTTTCTTGCCCGAGGTGAGGCCTCGGACTTTGGATGTGTTGGAGCGCCCTTAGGGTGCTGGAAAAGAGTGGTCGGCTCCGACCACCCTTTTCCAGCACCCTAAGGGCGCTCATTTTTTTTGTGGTTGCTCTGTTTTTTCCTTTCTTGCCCGAGGTGAGGCCTCGGACTCTGGATGTGTTGGAGCGCCCTTAGGGTGCTGGAAAAGAGTGGTCGGCTCCGACCACCCTTTTCCAGCACCCTAAGGGCGCTCATCTTTTGTGTGGTTGCTCTGTTTTTTCCTTTCTTGCCCCAGGTGAGGCCTCGGACTTTGGATGTGTTGGAGCGCCCTTAGGGTGCTGGAAAAGAGTGGTCGGCTATGACCACCATTTTCCAGCACCCTAAGGGCGCTCATTTTTTTTGTGGTTGCTCTGTTTTTTCCTTTCTTGCCCGAGGTGAGGCCTCGGACTCTGGATGTGTTGGAGCGCCCTTAGGGTGCTGGAAAAGAGTGGTCGGCTCCGACCACCCTTTTCCAGCACCCTAAGGGCGCTCATTTTTTTTGTGGTTGCTCTGTTTTTTCCTTTCTTGCCCGAGGTGAGGCCTCGGACTCTGGATGTGTTGGACCGCCTTTAGGGTGCTGGAAAAGAGTGGTCGGCTCCGACCACCCTTTTCCAGCACCCTAAGGGCGCTCATTTTTTTTCGTGGTTGCTCTGTTTTTTCCTTTCTTGCCCGAGGTGAGGCCTCGGACTCAGGATGTGTTGGAGCGTCCCTAGGGTGCTGGAAAAGAGTGGTCGGCTCCGACCACCCTTTTCCAGCACCCTAAGGGCGCTCATTTTTTTCGTGGTTGCTCTGTTTTTTCCTTTCTTGCCCGAGGTGAGGCCTCGGACTCTGGATGTGTTGGAGCGCCTTTAGGGTGCTGGAAAAGAGTGGTCGGCTCCGACCACCCTTTTCCAGCACCCTAAGGGCGCTCATTTTTTTTGTGGTTGCTCTGTTTTTTCCTTTCTTGCCCGAGGTGAGGCCTCGGACTCTGGATGTGTTGGACCGCCTTTAGGGTGCTGGAAAAGAGTGGTCGGCTCCGACCACCCTTTTCCAGCACCCTAAGGGCGCTCATTTTTTTTCGTGGTTGCTCTGTTTTTTCCTTTCTTGCCCGAGGTGAGGCCTCGGACTCTGGATGTGTTGGAGCGTCCTTAGGGTGCTGGAAAAGAGTGGTCGGCTCCGACCACCGTTTTCCAGCACCCTAAGGGCGCTCATTTTTTTTGTGGTTGCTCTGTTTTTTCCTTTCTTGCCCGAGGTGAGGCCTCGGACTCTGGATGTGTTGGAGCGCCCTTAGGGTGCTGGAAAAGAGTGGTCGGCTCCGACCACCCTTTTCCAGCACCCTAAGGGCGCTCATTTTTTTTGTGGTTGCTCTGTTTTTTCCTTTCTTGCCCGAGGTGAGGCCTCGGACTCTGGATGTGTTGGAGCGCCCTTAGGGTGCTGGAAAAGAGTGGTCGGCTCCGACCACCCTTTTCCAGCACCCTAAGGGCGCTCATTTTTTGTGTGGTTGCTCTGTTTTTTCCTTTCTTGCCCCAGGTGAGGCCTCGGACTCTGGATGTGTTGGAGCGCCCTTAGGGTGCTGGAAAAGAGTGGTCGGCTATGACCACCATTTTCCAGCACCCTAAGGGCGCTCATTTTTTGTGTGGTTGCTCTGTTTTTTCCTTTCTTGCCCGAGGTGAGGCCTCGGACTCTGGATGTGTTGGAGCGCCCTTAGGGTGCTGGAAAAGAGTGGTCGGCTCCGACCACCCTTTTCCAGCACCCTAAGGGCGCTCATTTTTTTTGTGGTTGCTCTGTTTTTTCCTTTCTTGCCCGAGGTCAGGCCTCGGACTTTGGATGTGTTGGAGCGCCCTTAGGGTGCTGGAAAAGAGTGGTCGGCTCCGACCACCCTTTTCCAGCACCCTAAGGGCGCTGATTTTTTTTGTGGTTGCTCTGTTTTTTCCTTTCTTGCCCGAGGTGAGGCCTCGGACTCTGGATGTGTTGGAGCGCCCTTAGGGTGCTGGAAAAGAGTGGTCGGCTCCGACCACCCTTTTCCAGCACCCTAAGGGCGCTCATTTTTTGTGTGGTTGCTCTGTTTTTTCCTTTCTTGCCCGAGGTGAGGCCTCGGACTCTGGATGTGTTGGAGCGCCCTTAGGGTGCTGGGAAAGAGTGGTCGGCTCCGACCACCCTTTTCCAGCACCCTAAGGGCGCTCATTTTTTGTGTGGTTGCTCTGTTTTTTCCTTTCTTGCCCGAGGTGAGGCCTCGGACTCTGGATGTGTTGGAGCGCCCTTAGGGTGCTGGGAAAGAGTGGTCGGCTCCGACCACCCTTTTCCAGCACCCTAAGGGCGCTCATTTTTTTTGTGGTTGCTCTGTTTTTTCCTTTCTTGCCCGAGGTGAGGCCTCGGACTCTGGATGTGTTGGAGCGCCCTTAGGGTGCTGGAAAAGAGTGGTCGGCTCCGACCACCCTTTTCCAGCACCCTAAGGGCGCTCATTTTTTCTATGGTTGCTCTGTTTTTTCCTTTCTTGCCCGAGGTGAGGCCTCGGACTCTGGATGTGTTGGAGCGCCCTTAGGGTGCTGGAAAAGAGTGGTCGGCTCCTACCACCCTTTTCCAGCACCCTAAGGGCGCTCATTTTTTCTGTGGTTGCTCTGTTTTTTCCTTTCTTGCCCGAGGTGAGGCCTCGGACTCTGGATGTGTTGGAGCGCCCTTAGGGTGCTGGGAAAGAGTGGTCGGCTCCGACCACCCTTTTCCAGCACCCTAAGGGCGCTCATTTTTTTTGTGGTTGCTCTGTTTTTTCCTTTCTTGCCCGAGGTGAGGCCTCGGACTCTGGATGTGTTGGAGCGCCCTTAGGGTGCTGGGAAAGAGTGGTCGGCTCCGACCACCCTTTTCCAGCACCCTAAGGGCGCTCATTTTTTTTGTGGTTGCTCTGTTTTTTCCTTTCTTGCCCGAGGTGAGGCCTCGGACTCTGGATGTGTTGGAGCACCCTTAGGGTGCTGCAAAAGAGTGGTCGGCTCCGACCACCCTTTTCCAGCACCCTAAGGGCGCTCATTTTTTTTGTGGTTGCTCTGTTTTTTCCTTTCTTGCCCGAGGTGAGGCCTCGGACTCTGGATGTGTTGGAGCGCCTTTAGGGTGCTGGAAAAGAGTGGTCGGCTCCGACCACCTTTTCCAGCACCCTAAGGGCGCTCATTTTTTGTGTGGTTGCTCTGTTTTTTCCTTTCTTGCCCGAGGTGAGGCCTCGGACTCTGGATGTGTTGGAGCGCCCTTAGGGTGCTGGAAAAGAGTGGTCGGCTCCGACCACCCTTTTCCAGCACCCTAAGGGCGCTCATTTTTTTTGTGGTTGCTCTGTTTTTTCCTTTCTTGCCCGAGGTGAGGCCTCGGACTCTGGATGTGTTGGAGCGCCCTTAGGGTGCTGGAAAAGAGTGGTCGGCTCCTACCACCCTTTTCCAGCACCCTAAGGGCGCTCATTTTTTCTGTGGTTGCTCTGTTTTTTCCTTTCTTGCCCGAGGTGAGGCCTCGGACTCTGGATGTGTTGGAGCGCCCTTAGGGTGCTGGGAAAGAGTGGTCGGCTCCGACCACCCTTTTCCAGCACCCTAAGGGCGCTCATTTTTTTTGTGGTTGCTCTGTTTTTTCCTTTCTTGCCCGAGGTGAGGCCTCGGACTCTGGATGTGTTGGAGCGCCCTTAGGGTGCTGGGAAAGAGTGGTCGGCTCCGACCACCCTTTTCCAGCACCCTAAGGGCGCTCATTTTTTTTGTGGTTGCTCTGTTTTTTCCTTTCTTGCCCGAGGTGAGGCCTCGGACTCTGGATGTGTTGGAGCACCCTTAGGGTGCTGCAAAAGAGTGGTCGGCTCCGACCACCCTTTTCCAGCACCCTAAGGGCGCTCATTTTTTTTGTGGTTGCTCTGTTTTTTCCTTTCTTGCCCGAGGTGAGGCCTCGGACTCTGGATGTGTTGGAGCGCCTTTAGGGTGCTGGAAAAGAGTGGTCGGCTCCGACCACCTTTTCCAGCACCCTAAGGGCGCTCATTTTTTGTGTGGTTGCTCTGTTTTTTCCTTTCTTGCCCGAGGTGAGGCCTCGGACTCTGGATGTGTTGGAGCGCCCTTAGGGTGCTGGAAAAGAGTGGTCGGCTCCGACCACCCTTTTCCAGCACCCTAAGGGCGCTCATTTTTTTTGTGGTTGCTCTGTTTTTTCCTTTCTTGCCCGAGGTGAGGCCTCGGACTCTGGATGTGTTGGAGCGTCCTTAGGGTGCTGGAAAAGAGTGGTCGGCTCCGACCACCGTTTTCCAGCACCCTAAGGGCGCTCATTTTTTTTGTGGTTGCTCTGTTTTTTCCTTTCTTGCCCGAGGTGAGGCCTCGGACTCTGGATGTGTTGGAGCGCCTTTAGGGTGCTGGAAAAGAGTGGTCGGCTCCGACCACCCTTTTCCAGCACCCTAAGGGCGCTCATTTTTTTTTGTGGTTGCTCTGTTTTTTCCTTTCTTGCCCGAGGTGAGGCCTCGGACTCTGGATGTGTTGGAGCGCCCTTAGGGTGCTGGAAAAGAGTGGTCGGCTCCGACCACCCTTTTCCAGCACCCTAAGGGCGCTCATTTTTTTTGTGGTTGCTCTGTTTTGTCCTTTCTTGCCCGAGGTGAGGCCTCGGACTCTGGATGTGTTGGAGCGCCCTTAGGGTGCTGGAAAAGAGTGGTCGGCTCCGACCACCCTTTTCCAGCACCCTAAGGGCGCTCATTTTTTCTGTGGTTGCTCTGTTTTTTCCTTTCTTGCCCGAGGTGAGGCCTCGGACTCTGGATGTGTTGGAGCGCCCTTAGGGTGCTGGGAAAGAGTGGTCGGCTCCGACCACCCTTTTCCAGCACCCTAAGGGCGCTCATTTTTTTTGTGGTTGCTCTGTTTTTTCCTTTCTTGCCCGAGGTGAGGCCTCGGACTCTGGATGTGTTGGAGCGCCCTTAGGGTGCTGGAAAAGAGTGGTCGGCTCCGACCACCCTTTTCCAGCACCCTAAGGGCGCTCATTTTTTTTGTGGTTGCTCTGTTTTTTCCTTTCTTGCCCGAGGTGAGGCCTCGGACTCTGGATGTGTTGGAGCGCCCTTAGGGTGCTGGAAAAGAGTGGTCGGCTCCGACCACCCTTTTCCAGCACCCTAAGGGCGCTCATTTTTTTTGTGGTTGCTCTGTTTTTTCCTTTCTTGCCCGAGGTGAGGCCTCGGACTCTGGATGTGTTGGAGCGCCCTTAGGGTGCTGGAAAAGAGTGGTCGGCTCCGACCACCCTTTTCCAGCACCCTAAGGGCGCTCATTTTTTCTATGGTTGCTCTGTTTTTTCCTTTCTTGCCCGAGGTGAGGCCTCGGACTCTGGATGTGTTGGAGCGCCCTTAGGGTGCTGGAAAAGAGTGGTCGGCTCCTACCACCCTTTTCCAGCACCCTAAGGGCGCTCATTTTTTCTGTGGTTGCTCTGTTTTTTCCTTTCTTGCCCGAGGTGAGGCCTCGGACTCTGGATGTGTTGGAGCGCCCTTAGGGTGCTGGGAAAGAGTGGTCGGCTCCGACCACCCTTTTCCAGCACCCTAAGGGCGCTCATTTTTTTTGTGGTTGCTCTGTTTTTTCCTTTCTTGCCCGAGGTGAGGCCTCGGACTCTGGATGTGTTGGAGCGCCCTTAGGGTGCTGGGAAAGAGTGGTCGGCTCCGACCACCCTTTTCCAGCACCCTAAGGGCGCTCATTTTTTCTGTGGTTGCTCTGTTTTTTCCTTTCTTGCCCGAGGTGAGGCCTCGGACTCTGGATGTGTTGGAGCGCCCTTAGGGTGCTGGAAAAGAGTGGTCGGCTCCGACCACCCTTTTCCAGCACCCTAAGGGCGCTCATTTTTTTTGTGGTTGCTCTGTTTTTTCCTTTCTTGACCGAGGTGAGGCCTCGGACTCTGGATGTGTTGGAGCGCCCTTAGGGTGCTGGAAAAGAGTGGTCGGCTCCGACCACC
Source organism: Polytrichum formosum (assembly GCA_964035585.1). Classification (NCBI taxonomy): domain Eukaryota; kingdom Viridiplantae; phylum Streptophyta; class Polytrichopsida; order Polytrichales; family Polytrichaceae; genus Polytrichum; species Polytrichum formosum. The sequence goes on from OZ037938.1 coordinate 57,243,042, forward strand.
CTTTTCCAGCACCCTAAGGGCGCTCATTTTTTTTGTGGTTGCTCTGTTTTTTCCTTTCTTGCCCGAGGTGAGGCCTCGGACTCTGGATGTGTTGGAGCGCCCTTAGGGTGCTGGAAAAGAGTGGTCGGCTCCGACCACCCTTTTCCAGCACCCTAAGGGCGCTCATTTTTTCTGTGGTTGCTCTGTTTTTTCCTTTCTTGCCCGAGGTGAGGCCTCGGACTCTGGATGTGTTGGAGCGCCCTTAGGGTGCTGGAAAAGAGTGGTCGGCTCCGACCACCCTTTTCCAGCACCCTAAGGGTGCTCATTTTTTTTGTGGTTGCTCTGTTTTTTCCTTTCTTGCCCGAGGTGAGGCCTCGGACTCTGGATGTGTTGGAGCGCCCTTAGGGTGCTGGAAAAGAGTGGTCGGCTCCGACCACCCTTTTCCAGCACCCTAAGGGCGCTCATTTTTTTTGTGGTTGCTCTGTTTTTTCCTTTCTTGCCCGAGGTGAGGCCTCGGACTCTGGATGTGTTGGAGCGCCCTTAGGGTGCTGGAAAAGAGTGGTCGGCTCCGACCACCCTTTTCCAGCACCCTAAGGGCGCTCATTTTTTGTGTGGTTGCTCTGTTTTTTCCTTTCTTGCCCGAGGTGAGGCCTCGGACTCTGGATGTGTTGGAGCGCCCTTAGGGTGCTGGAAAAGAGTGGTCAGCTCCGACCACCCTTTTCCAGCACCCTAAGGGCGCTCATTTTTTGTGTGGTTGCTCTGTTTTTTCCTTTCTTGCCCGAGGTGAGGCCTCGGACTTTGGATGTGTTGGAGCGCCCTTAGGGTGCTGGAAAAGAGTGGTCGGCTATGACCACCATTTTCCAGCACCCTAAGGGCGCTCATTTTTTTTGTGGTTGCTCTGTTTTTTCCTTTCTTGCCCGAGGTGAGGCCTCGGACTTTGGATGTGTTGGAGCGCCCTTAGGGTGCTGGAAAAGAGTGGTCGGCTCCGACCACCCTTTTCCAGCACCCTAAGGGCGCTCATTTTTTTTGTGGTTGCTCTGTTTTTTCCTTTCTTGCCCGAGGTGAGGCCTCGGACTCTGGATGTGTTGGAGCGCCCTTAGGGTGCTGGAAAAGAGTGGTCGGCTCCGACCACCCTTTTCTAGCACCCTAAGGGCGCTCATTTTTTGTGTGGTTGCTCTGTTTTTTCCTTTCTTGCCCCAGGTGAGGCCTCGGACTTTGGATGTGTTGGAGCGCCCTTAGGGTGCTGGAAAAGAGTGGTCGGCTATGACCACCATTTTCCAGCACCCTAAGGGCGCTCATTTTTTTTGTGGTTGCTCTGTTTTTTCCTTTCTTGCCCGAGGTGAGGCCTCGGACTCTGGATGTGTTGGAGCGCCCTTAGGGTGCTGGAAAAGAGTGGTCGGCTCCGACCACCCTTTTCCAGCACCCTAAGGGCGCTCATTTTTTTTGTGGTTGCTTTGTTTTTTCCTTTCTTGCCCGAGGTGAGGCCTCGGACTCTGGATGTGTTGGACCGCCTTTAGGGTGCTGGAAAAGAGTGGTCGGCTCCGACCACCCTTTACCAGCACCCTAAGGGCGCTCATTTTTTTTCGTGGTTGCTCTGTTTTTTCCTTTCTTGCCCGAGGTGAGGCCTCGGACTCAGGATGTGTTGGAGCGTCCTTAGGGTGCTGGAAAAGAGTGGTCGGCTCCGACCACCCTTTTCCAGCACCCTAAGGGCGCTCATTTTTTGTGTGGTTGCTCTGTTTTTTCCTTTCTTGCCCCAGGTGAGGCCTCGGACTCTGGATGTGTTGGAGCGCCCTTAGGGTGCTGGAAAAGAGTGGTCGGCTATGACCACCATTTTCCAGCACCCTAAGGGCGCTCATTTTTTGTGTGGTTGCTCTGTTTTTTCCTTTCTTGCCCGAGGTGAGGCCTCGGACTCTGGATGTGTTGGAGCGCCCTTAGGGTGCTGGAAAAGAGTGGTCGGCTCCGACCACCCTTTTCCAGCACCCTAAGGGCGCTCATTTTTTTTGTGGTTGCTCTGTTTTTTCCTTTCTTGCCCGAGGTGAGGCCTCGGACTCTGGATGTGTTGGACCGCCTTTAGGGTGCTGGAAAAGAGTGGTCGGCTCCGACCACCCTTTTCCAGCACCCTAAGGGCGCTCATTTTTTTTCGTGGTTGCTCTGTTTTTTCCTTTCTTGCCCGAGGTGAGGCCTCGGACTCTGGATGTGTTGGAGCGCCCTTAGGGTGCTGGAAAAGAGTGGTCGGCTCCGACCACCCTTTTCCAGCACCCTAAGGGCGCTCATTTTTTGTGTGGTTGCTCTGTTTTTTCCTTTCTTGCCCCAGGTGAGGCCTCGGACTCTGGATGTGTTGGAGCGCCCTTAGGGTGCTGGAAAAGAGTGGTCGGCTATGACCACCATTTTCCAGCACCCTAAGGGCGCTCATTTTTTGTGTGGTTGCTCTGTTTTTTTCTTTCTTGCCCGAGGTGAGGCCTCGGACTCTGGATGTGTTGGAGCGCCCTTAGGGTGCTGGAAAAGAGTGGTCGGCTCCGACCACCCTTTTCCAGCACCCTAAGGGCGCTCATTTTTTTTGTGGTTGCTCTGTTTTTTCCTTTCTTGCCCTAGGTGAGGCCTCGGACTCTGGATGTGTTGGAGCGCCTTTAGGGTGCTGGAAAAGAGTGGTCGGCTCCGACCACCCTTTTCCAGCACCCTAAGGGCGCTCATTTTTTTGTGTGGTTGCTCTGTTTTTTCCTTTCTTGCCCGAGGTGAGGCCTCGGACTCTGGATGTGTTGGAGCGCCCTTAGGGTGCTGGAAAAGAGTGGTCGGCTCCGACCACCCTTTTCCAGCACCCTAAGGGCGCTCATTTTTTTTGTGGTTGCTCTGTTTTTTCCTTTCTTGCCCGAGGTGAGGCCTCGGACTCTGGATGTGTTGGAGCGCCCTTAGGGTGCTGGGAAAGAGTGGTCGGCTCCGACCACCCTTTTCCAGCACCCTAAGGGCGCTCATTTTTTGTGTGGTTGCTCTGTTTTTTCCTTTCTTGCCCGAGGTGAGGCCTCGGACTCTGGATGTGTTGGAGCGCCCTTAGGGTGCTGGAAAAGAGTGGTCGGCTCCGACCACCCTTTTCCAGCACCCTAAGGGCGCTCATTTTTTTTGTGGTTGCTCTGTTTTTTCCTTTCTTGCCCGAGGTGAGGCCTCGGACTCTGGATGTGTTGGAGCGCCCTTAGGGTGCTGCAAAAGAGTGGTCGGCTCCGACCACCCTTTTCCAGCACCCTAAGGGCGCTCATTTTTTTTGTGGTTGCTCTGTTTTTTCCTTTCTTGCCCGAGGTGAGGCCTCGGACTCTGGATGTGTTGGAGCGCCCTTAGGGTGCTGGAAAAGAGTGGTCGGCTCCGACCACCCTTTTCCAGCACCCTAAGGGCGCTCATTTTTTGTGTGGTTGCTCTGTTTTTTCCTTTCTTGCCCGAGGTGAGGCCTCGGACTCTGGATGTGTTGGAGCGCCCTTAGGGTGCTGGAAAAGAGTGGTCGGCTATGACCACCATTTTCCAGCACCCTAAGGGCGCTCATTTTTTTTGTGGTTGCTCTGTTTTTTCCTTTCTTGCCCGAGGTGAGGCCTCGGACTCTGGATGTGTTGGAGCGCCCTTAGGGTGCTGGAAAAGAGTGGTCGGCTCCGACCACCCTTTTCCAGCACCCTAAGGGCGCTCATTTTTTTTGTGGTTGCTCTGTTTTTTCCTTTCTTGCCCGAGGTGAGGCCTCGGACTCTGGATGTGTTGGAGCGCCCTTAGGGTGCTGGAAAAGAGTGGTCGGCTCCGACCACCCTTTTCCAGCACCCTAAGGGCGCTCATTTTTTGTGTGGTTGCTCTGTTTTTTCCTTTCTTGCCCCAGGTGAGGCCTCGGACTCTGGATGTGTTGGAGCGCCCTTAGGGTGCTGGAAAAGAGTGGTCGGCTATGACCACCATTTTCCAGCACCCTAAGGGCGCTCATTTTTTTTGTGGTTGCTCTGTTTTTTCCTTTCTTGCCCGAGGTGAGGCCTCGGACTCTGGATGTGTTGGAGCGCCCTTAGGGTGCTGGAAAAGAGTGGTCGGCTCCGACCACCCTTTTCCAGCACCCTAAGGGCGCTCATTTTTTTTGTGGTTGCTCTGTTTTTTCCTTTCTTGCCCGAGGTGAGGCCTCGGACTCTGGATGTGTTGGACCGCCTTTAGGGTGCTGGAAAAGAGTGGTCGGCTCCGACCAACCTTTTCCAGCACCCTAAGGGCGCTCATTTTTTTTCATGGTTGCTCTGTTTTTTCCTTTCTTGCCCGAGGTGAGGCCTCGGACTCTGGATGTGTTGGAGCGCCCTTAGGGTGCTGGAAAAGAGTGGTCGGCTCCGACCACCCTTTTCCAGCACCCTAAGGGCGCTCATTTTTTCTGTGGTTGCTCTGTTTTTTCCTTTCTTGCCCGAGGTGAGGCCTCGGACTCTGGATGTGTTGGAGCGCCCTTAGGGTGCTGGAAAAGAGTGGTCGGCTCCGACCACCCTTTTCCAGCACCCTAAGGGCGCTCATTTTTTTTGTGGTTGCTCTGTTTTTTCCTTTCTTGCCCGAGGTGAGGCCTCGGACTCTGGATGTGTTGGAGCGCCCTTAGGGTGCTGGAAAAGAGTGGTCGGCTCCGACCACCCTTTTCCAGCACCCTAAGGGCGCTCATTTTTTTGTGGTTGCTCTGTTTTTTCCTTTCTTGCCCGAGGTGAGGCCTCGGACTCTGGATGTGTTGGAGCGCCCTTAGGGTGCTGGAAAAGAGTGGTCGGCTCCGACCACCCTTTTCCAGCACCCTAAGGGCGCTCATTTGTTTGTGGTTGCTCTGTTTTTTCCTTTCTTGCCCGAGGTGAGGCCTCGGACTTTGGATGTGTTGGAGCGCCCTTAGGGTGCTGGAAAAGAGTGGTCGGCTCCGACCACCCTTTTCCAGCACCCTAAGGGCGCTCAATTTTTTTGTGGTTGCTCTGTTTTTTCCTTTCTTGCCCGAGGTGAGGCCTCGGACTCTGGATGTGTTGGAGCGTCCTTAGGGTGCTGGAAAAGAGTGGTCGGCTCCGACCACCGTTTTCCAGCACCCTAAGGGCGCTCATTTTTTTTGTGGTTGCTCTGTTTTTTCCTTTCTTGCCCGAGGTGAGGCCTCGGACTCTGGATGTGTTGGAGCGCCTTTAGGGTGCTGGAAAAGAGTGGTCGGCTCCGACCACCCTTTTCCAGCACCCTAAGGGCGCTCATTTTTTTTTGTGGTTGCTCTGTTTTTTCCTTTCTTGCCCGAGGTGAGGCCTCGGACTCTGGATGTGTTGGAGCGCCCTTAGGGTGCTGGAAAAGAGTGGTCGGCTCCGACCACCCTTTTCCAGCACCCTAAGGGCGCTCATTTTTTTTGTGGTTGCTCTGTTTTGTCCTTTCTTGCCCGAGGTGAGGCCTCGGACTCTGGATGTGTTGGAGCGCCCTTAGGGTGCTGGAAAAGAGTGGTCGGCTCCGACCACCCTTTTCCAGCACCCTAAGGGCGCTCATTTTTTCTGTGGTTGCTCTGTTTTTTCCTTTCTTTCCCGAGGTGAGGCCTCGGACTCTGGATGTGTTGGAGCGCCCTTAGGGTGCTGGGAAAGAGTGGTCGGCTCCGACCACCCTTTTCCAGCACCCTAAGGGCGCTCATTTTTTCTGTGGTTGCTCTGTTTTTTCCTTTCTTGCCCGAGGTGAGGCCTCGGACTCTGGATGTGTTGGACCGCCTTTAGGGTGCTGGAAAAGAGTGGTCGGCTCCGACCACCCTTTTCCAGCACCCTAAGGGCGCTCATTTTTTTTCGTGGTTACTCTGTTTTTTCCTTTCTTGCCCGAGGTGAGGCCTCGGACTCTGGATGTGTTGGAGCGCCCTTAGGGTGCTGGAAAAGAGTGGTCGGCTCCGACCACCCTTTTCCAGCACCCTAAGGGCGCTCATTTTTTTTGTGGTTGCTCTGTTTTTTCCTTTCTTGCCCGAGGTGAGGCCTCGGACTCTGGATGTGTTGGAGCGCCCTTAGGGTGCTGGAAAAGAGTGGTCGGCTCCGACCACCGTTTTCCAGCACCCTAAGGGCGCTCATTTTTTTTGTGGTTGCTCTGTTTTTTCCTTTCTTGCCCGAGGTGAGGCCTCGGACTCTGGATGTGTTGGAGCGCCTTTAGGGTGCTGGAAAAGAGTGGTCGGCTCCGACCACCCTTTTCCAGCACCCTAAGGGCGCTCATTTTTTTTTGTGGTTGCTCTGTTTTTTCCTTTCTTGCCCGAGGTGAGGCCTCGGACTCTGGATGTGTTGGAGCGCCCTTAGGGTGCTGGAAAAGAGTGGTCGGCTCCGACCACCCTTTTCCAGCACCCTAAGGGCGCTCATTTTTTTTGTGGTTGCTCTGTTTTGTCCTTTCTTGCCCGAGGTGAGGCCTCGGACTCTGGATGTGTTGGAGCGCCCTTAGGGTGCTGGAAAAGAGTGGTCGGCTCCGACCACCCTTTTCCAGCACCCTAAGGGCGCTCATTTTTTCTGTGGTTGCTCTGTTTTTTCCTTTCTTTCCCGAGGTGAGGCCTCGGACTCTGGATGTGTTGGAGCGCCCTTAGGGTGCTGGGAAAGAGTGGTCGGCTCCGACCACCCTTTTCCAGCACCCTAAGGGCGCTCATTTTTTCTGTGGTTGCTCTGTTTTTTCCTTTCTTGCCCGAGGTGAGGCCTCGGACTCTGGATGTGTTGGAGCGCCCTTAGGGTGCTGGAAAAGAGTGGTCGGCTCCGACCACCCTTTTCCAGCACCCTAAGGGCGCTCATTTTTTTTGTGGTTGCTCTGTTTTTTCCTTTCTTGCCCGAGGTGAGGCCTCGGACTCTGGATGTGTTGGACCGCCTTTAGGGTGCTGGAAAAGAGTGGTCGGCTCCGACCACCCTTTTCCAGCACCCTAAGGGCGCTCATTTTTTTTCGTGGTTGCTCTGTTTTTTCCTTTCTTGCCCGAGGTGAGGCCTCGGACTCTGGATGTGTTGGAGCGCCCTTAGGGTGCTGGAAAAGAGTGGTCGGCTCCGACCACCCTTTTCCAGCACCCTAAGGGCGCTCATTTTTTTTGTGGTTGCTCTGTTTTTTCCTTTCTTGCCCGAGGTGAGGCCTCGGACTCTGGATGTGTTGGAGCGCCCTTAGGGTGCTGGAAAAGAGTGGTCGGCTCCGACCACCGTTTTCCAGCACCCTAAGGGCGCTCATTTTTTTTGTGGTTGCTCTGTTTTTTCCTTTCTTGCCCGAGGTGAGGCCTCGGACTCTGGATGTGTTGGAGCGCCTTTAGGGTGCTGGAAAAGAGTGGTCGGCTCCGACCACCCTTTTCCAGCACCCTAAGGGCGCTCATTTTTTTTTGTGGTTGCTCTGTTTTTTCCTTTCTTGCCCGAGGTGAGGCCTCGGACTCTGGATGTGTTGGAGCGCCCTTAGGGTGCTGGAAAAGAGTGGTCGGCTCCGACCACCCTTTTCCAGCACCCTAAGGGCGCTCATTTTTTTTGTGGTTGCTCTGTTTTGTCCTTTCTTGCCCGAGGTGAGGCCTCGGACTCTGGATGTGTTGGAGCGCCCTTAGGGTGCTGGAAAAGAGTGGTCGGCTCCGACCACCCTTTTCCAGCACCCTAAGGGCGCTCATTTTTTCTGTGGTTGCTCTGTTTTTTCCTTTCTTTCCCGAGGTGAGGCCTCGGACTCTGGATGTGTTGGAGCGCCCTTAGGGTGCTGGGAAAGAGTGGTCGGCTCCGACCACCCTTTTCCAGCACCCTAAGGGCGCTCATTTTTTCTGTGGTTGCTCTGTTTTTTCCTTTCTTGCCCGAGGTGAGGCCTGGGACTCTGGATGTGTTGGAGCGCCCTTAGGGTGCTGGAAAAGAGTGGTCGGCTCCGACCACCCTTTTCCAGCACCCTAAGGGCGCTCAATTTTTTTGTGGTTGCTCTGTTTTTTCCTTTCTTGCCCGAGGTGAGGCCTCGGACTCTGGATGTGTTGGACCGCCTTTAGGGTGCTGGAAAAGAGTGGTCGGCTCCGACCACCCTTTTCCAGCACCCTAAGGGCGCTCATTTTTTTTCGTGGTTGCTCTGTTTTTTCCTTTCTTGCCCGAGGTGAGGCCTCGGACTCTGGATGTGTTGGAGCGCCCTTAGGGTGCTGGAAAAGAGTGGTCGGCTCCGACCACCCTTTTCCAGCACCCTAAGGGCGCTCATTTTTTTTGTGGTTGCTCTGTTTTTTCCTTTCTTGCCCGAGGTGAGGCCTCGGACTCTGGATGTGTTGGAGCGCCCTTAGGGTGCTGGAAAAGAGTGGTCGGCTCCGACCACCCTTTTCCAGCACCCTAAGGGCGCTCATTTTTTTGTGGTTGCTCTGTTTTTTCCTTTCTTGCCCGAGGTGAGGCCTCGGACTCTGGATGTGTTGGAGCGCCCTTAGGGTGCTGGAAAAGAGTGGTCGGCTCCGACCACCCTTTTCCAGCACCCTAAGGGCGCTCATTTGTTTGTGGTTGCTCTGTTTTTTCCTTTCTTGCCTGAGGTGAGGCCTCGGACTCTGGATGTGTTGGAGCGCCCTTAGGGTGCTGGAAAAGAGTGGTCGGCTCCGACCACCCTTTTCCAGCACCCTAAGGGCGCTCAATTTTTTTGTGGTTGCTCTGTTTTTTCCTTTCTTGCCCGAGGTGAGGCCTCGGACTCTGGATGTGTTGGAGCGCCCTTAGGGTGCTGGAAAAGAGTGGTCGGCTCCGACCACCCTTTTCCAGCACCCTAAGGGCGCTCATTTTTTGTGTGGTTGCTCTGTTTTTTCCTTTCTTGCCCGAGGTGAGGCCTCGGACTCTGGATGTGTTGGAGCGCCCTTAGGGTGCTGGAAAAGAGTGGTCAGCTCCGACCACCCTTTTCCAGCACCCTAAGGGCGCTCATTTTTTGTGTGGTTGCTCTGTTTTTTCCTTTCTTGCCCGAGGTGAGGCCTCGGACTCTGGATGTGTTGGAGCACCTTTAGGGTGCTGGAAAAGAGTGGTCGGCTCCGACCACCGTTTTCCAGCACCCTAAGGGCGCTCATTTTTTTTGTGGTTGCTCTGTTTTTTCCTTTCTTGCCCGAGGTGAGGCCTCGGACTCTGGATGTGTTGGAGCGCCTTTAGGGTGCTGGAAAAGAGTGGTCGGCTCCGACCACCCTTTTCCAGCACCCTAAGGGCGCTCATTGTTTTTGTGGTTGCTCTGTTTTTTCCTTTCTTGCCCGAGGTGAGGCCTCGGACTCTGGATGTGTTGGAGCGCCCTTAGGGTGCTGCAAAAGAGTGGTCGGCTCCGACCACCGTTTTCCAGCACCCTAAGGGCGCTCATTTTTTTTGTGGTTGCTCTGTTTTTTCCTTTCTTGCCCGAGGTGAGGCCTCGGACTCTGGATGTGTTGGAGCGCCCTTAGGGTGCTGGAAAAGAGTGGTCGGCTCCGACCACCCTTTTCCAGCACCCTAAGGGCGCTCATTTTTTTGTGGTTGCTCTGTTTTTTCCTTTCTTGCCCGAGGTGAGGCCTCGGACTCTGGATGTGTTGGAGCGCCCTTAGGGTGCTGGAAAAGAGTGGTCGGCTCCGACCACCCTTTTCCAGCACCCTAAGGGCGCTCATTTTTTTGTGGTTGCTCTGTTTTTTCCTTTCTTGCCCGAGGTGAGGCCTCGGACTCTGGATGTGTTGGAGCGCCCTTAGGGTGCTGGAAAAGAGTGGTCGGCTCCGACCACCCTTTTCCAGCACCCTAAGGGCGGTCAATTTTTTTGTGGTTGCTCTGTTTTTTCCTTTCTTGCCCGAGGTGAGGCCTCGGACTCTGGATGTGTTGGAGCGCCTTTAGGGTGCTGGAAAAGAGTGGTCGGCTCCGACCACCCTTTTCCAGCACCCTAAGGGCGCTCAATTTTTTGTGGTTGCTCTGTTTTTTCCTTTCTTGCCCGAGGTGAGGCCTCGGACTCTGGATGTGTTGGAGCGCCCTTAGGGTGCTGGAAAAGAGTGGTCAGCTCCGACCACCCTTTTCCAGCACCCTAAGGGCGCTCATTTTTTGTGTGGTTGCTCTGTTTTTTCCTTTCTTGCCCGAGGTGAGGCCTCGGACTCTGGATGTGTTGGAGCACCTTTAGGGTGCTGGAAAAGAGTGGTCGGCTCCGACCACCCTTTTCCAGCACCCTAAGGGCGCTCATTTTTTTTTGTGGTTGCTCTGTTTTTTCCTTTCTTGCCCGAGGTGAGGCCTCGGACTCTGGATGTGTTGGAGCGCCCTTAGGGTGCTGGAAAAGAGTGGTCGGCTCCGACCACCGTTTTCCAGCACCCTAAGGGCGCTCATTTTTTTTGTGGTTGCTCTGTTTTTTCCTTTCTTGCCCGAGGTGAGGCCTCGGACTCTGGATGTGTTGGAGCGCCTTTAGGGTGCTGGAAAAGAGTAGTCGGCTCCGACCACCCTTTTCCAGCACCCTAAGGGCGCTCATTTTTTTTTGTGGTTGCTCTGTTTTTTCCTTTCTTGCCCGAGGTGAGGCCTCGGACTCTGGATGTGTTGGAGCGCCCTTAGGGTGCTGGAAAAGAGTGGTCGGCTCCGACCACCGTTTTCCAGCACCCTAAGGGCGCTCATTTTTTGTGTGGTTGCTCTGTTTTTTCCTTTCTTGCCCGAGGTGAGGCCTCGGACTCTGGATGTGTTGGAGCGTCCTTAGGGTGCTGGAAAAGAGTGGTCGGCTCCGACCACCCTTTTCCAGCACCCTAAGGGCGCTCATTTTTTCTGTGGTTGCTCTGTTTTTTCCTTTCTTGCCCGAGGTGAGGCCTCGGACTCTGGATGTGTTGGAGCGCCCTTAGGGTGCTGGAAAAGAGTGGTCGGCTCCGACCACCCTTTTCCAGCACCCTAAGGGCGCTCATTTTTTGTGTGGTTGCTCTGTTTTTTCCTTTCTTGCCCGAGGTGAGGCCTCGGACTCTGGATGTGTTGGAGCGCCCTTAGGGTGCTGGAAAAGAGTGGTCGGCTATGACCACCATTTTCCAGCACCCTAAGGGCGCTCATTTTTTTTGTGGTTGCTCTGTTTTTTCCTTTCTTTCCCGAGGTGAGGCCTCGGACTCTGGATGTGTTGGAGCGCCCTTAGGGTGCTGGAAAAGAGTGGTCGGCTCCGACCACCCTTTTCCAGCACCCTAAGGGCGCTCATTTTTTTTGTGGTTGCTCTGTTTTGTCCTTTCTTGCCCGAGGTGAGTCCTCGGACTCTGGATGTGTTGGAGCGCCTTTAGGGTGCTGGAAAAGAGTGGTCGGCTCCGACCACCCTTTTCCAGCACCCTAAGGGCGCTCATTTTTTTTTGTGGTTGCTCTGTTTTTTCCTTTCTTGCCCGAGGTGAGGCCTCGGACTCTGGATGTGTTGGAGCGCCCTTAGGGTGCTGGAAAAGAGTGGTCGGCTCCGACCACCCTTTTCTAGCACCCTAAGGGCGCTCATTTTTTTGTGGTTGCTCTGTTTTTTCCTTTCTTGCCCGAGGTGAGGCCTCGGACTCTGGATGTGTTGGAGCGCCCTTAGGGTGCTGGAAAAGAGTGGTCGGCTCCGACCACCCTTTTCCAGCATCCTAAGGGCGCTCATTTTTTCTGTGGTTGCTCTGTTTTTTCCTTTCTTGCCCCAGGTGAGGCCTCGGACTCTGGATGTGTTGGAGCGCCCTTAGGGTGCTGGAAAAGAGTGGTCGGCTCCGACCACCCTTTTCCAGCACCCTAAGGGCGCTCAATTTTTTTGTGGTTGCTCTGTTTTTTCCTTTCTTGCCCGAGGTGAGGCCTCGGACTCTGGATGTGTTGGAGCGCCCTTAGGGTGCTGGAAAAGAGTGGTCGGCTCCGACCACCCTTTTCCAGCACCCTAAGGGCGCTCATTTTTTTGTGGTTGCTCTGTTTTGTCCTTTCTTGCCCGAGGTGAGGCCTCGGACTCTGGATGTGTTGGAGCGCCTTTAGGGTGCTGGAAAAGAGTGGTCCGCTCCGACCACCCTTTTCCAGCACCCTAAGGGCGCTCATTTTTTTTGTGGTTGCTCTGTTTTTTCCTTTCTTGCCCGAGGTGAGGCCTCGGACTCTGGATGTGTTGGAGCGCCCTTAGGGTGTTGGAAAAGAGTGGTCGGCTCCGACCACCGTTTTCCAGCACCCTAAGGGCGCTCATTTTTTTTGTGGTTGCTCTGTTTTTTCCTTTCTTGCCCGAGGTGAGGCCTCGGACTCTGGATGTGTTGGAGCGCCTTTAGGGTGCTGGAAAAGAGTGGTCGGCTCCGACCACCCTTTTCCAGCACCCTAAGGGCGCTCATTTTTTTTTGTGGTTGCTCTGTTTTTTCCTTTCTTGCCCGAGGTGAGGCCTCGGACTCTGGATGTGTTGGAGCGCCCTTAGGGTGCTGGAAAAGAGTGGTCGGCTCCGACCACCCTTTTCCAGCACCCTAAGGGCGCTCATTTTTTTTGTGGTTGCTCTGTTTTGTCCTTTCTTGCCCGAGGTGAGGCCTCGGACTCTGGATGTGTTGGAGCGCCCTTAGGGTGCTGGAAAAGAGTGGTCGGCTCTGACCACCCTTTTCCAGCACCCTAAGGGCGCTCATTTTTTTTGTGGTTGCTCTGTTTTTTCCTTTCTTGCCCGAGGTGAGGCCTCGGACTCTGGATGTGTTGGAGCGCCCTTAGGGTGCTGGAAAAGAGTGGTCGGCTCCGACCACCCTTTTCCAGCACCCTAAGGGCGCTCATTTTTTTTGTGGTTGCTCTGTTTTTTCCTTTCGTGCCCGAGGTGAGGCCTCGGACTCTGGATGTGTTGGAGCGCCCTTAGGGTGCTGGAAAAGAGTGGTCGGCTCCGACCACCCTTTTCCAGCACCCTAAGGGCGCTCATTTTTTTTGTGGTTGCTCTGTTTTTTCCTTTCTTGCCCGAGGTGAGGCCTCGGACTCTGGATGTGTTGGAGCGCCCTTAGGGTGCTGGAAAAGAGTGGTCGGCTCCGACCACCCTTTTCCAGCACCCTAAGGGCGCTCATTTTTTTTGTGGTTGCTCTGTTTTGTCCTTTCTTGCCCGAGGTGAGGCCTCGGACTCTGGATGTGTTGGAGCGCCCTTAGGGTGCTGGAAAAGAGTGGTCGGCTCCGACCACCCTTTTCCAGCACCCTAAGGGCGCTCAATTTTTTTGTGGTTGCTCTGTTTTTTCCTTTCTTGCCCGAGGTGAGGCCTCGGACTCTGGATGTGTTGGAGCGTCCTTAGGGTGCTGGAAAAGAGTGGTCGGCTCCGACCACCGTTTTCCAGCACCCTAAGGGCGCTCATTTTTTTTGTGGTTGCTCTGTTTTTTCCTTTCTTGCCCGAGGTGAGGCCTCGGACTCTGGATGTGTTGGAGCGCCTTTAGGGTGCTGGAAAAGAGTGGTCGGCTCCGACCACCCTTTTCCAGCACCCTAAGGGCGCTCATTTTTTTTTGTGGTTGCTCTGTTTTTTCCTTTCTTGCCCGAGGTGAGGCCTCGGACTCTGGATGTGTTGGAGCGCCCTTAGGGTGCTGGAAAAGAGTGGTCAGCTCCGACCACCCTTTTCTAGCACCCTAAGGGCGCTGATTTTTTTTGTGGTTGCTCTGTTTTGTCCTTTCTTGCCCGAGGTGAGGCCTCGGACTCTGGATGTGTTGGAGCGCCTTTAGGGTGCTGGAAAAGAGTGGTCCGCTCCGACCACCCTTTTCCAGCACCCTAAGGGCGCTCATTTTTTTTGTGGTTGCTCTGTTTTTTCCTTTCTTGCCCGAGGTGAGGCCTCGGACTCTGGATGTGTTGGAGCGCCCTTAGGGTGTTGGAAAAGAGTGGTCGGCTCCGACCACCGTTTTCCAGCACCCTAAGGGCGCTCATTTTTTGTGTGGTTGCTCTGTTTTTTCCTTTCTTGCCCGAGGTGAGGCCTCGGACTCTGGATGTGTTGGAGCGCCTTTAGGGTGCTGGAAAAGAGTGGTCGGCTCCGACCACCCTTTTCCAGCACCCTAAGGGCGCTCATTTTTTTTTGTGGTTGCTCTGTTTTTTCCTTTCTTGCCCGAGGTGAGGCCTCGGACTCTGGATGTGTTGGAGCGCCCTTAGGGTGCTGGAAAAGAGTGGTCGGCTCCGACCACCCTTTTCCAGCACCCTAAGGGCGCTCATTTTTTTTGTGGTTGCTCTGTTTTGTCCTTTCTTGCCCGAGGTGAGGCCTCGGACTCTGGATGTGTTGGAGCGCCCTTAGGGTGCTGGAAAAGAGTGGTCGGCTCTGACCACCCTTTTCCAGCACCCTAAGGGCGCTCATTTTTTTTGTGGTTGCTCTGTTTTTTCCTTTCTTGCCCGAGGTGAGGCCTCGGACTCTGGATGTGTTGGAGCGCCCTTAGGGTGCTGGAAAAGAGTGGTCGGCTCCGACCACCCTTTTCCAGCACCCTAAGGGCGCTCATTTTTTTTGTGGTTGCTCTGTTTTTTCCTTTCGTGCCCGAGGTGAGGCCTCGGACTCTGGATGTGTTGGAGCGCCCTTAGGGTGCTGGAAAAGAGTGGTCGGCTCCGACCACCCTTTTCCAGCACCCTAAGGGCGCTCATTTTTTTTGTGGTTGCTCTGTTTTGTCCTTTCTTGCCCGAGGTGAGGCCTCGGACTCTGGATGTGTTGGAGCGCCCTTAGGGTGCTGGAAAAGAGTGGTCGGCTCTGACCACCCTTTTCCAGCACCCTAAGGGCGCTCATTTTTTTTGTGGTTGCTCTGTTTTTTCCTTTCTTGCCCGAGGTGAGGCCTCGGACTCTGGATGTGTTGGAGCGCCCTTAGGGTGCTGGAAAAGAGTGGTCGGCTCCGACCACCCTTTTCCAGCACCCTAAGGGCGCTCATTTTTTTTGTGGTTGCTCTGTTTTTTCCTTTCGTGCCCGAGGTGAGGCCTCGGACTCTGGATGTGTTGGAGCGCCCTTAGGGTGCTGGAAAAGAGTGGTCGGCTCCGACCACCCTTTTCCAGCACCCTAAGGGCGCTCATTTTTTTTGTGGTTGCTCTGTTTTTTCCTTTCTTGCCCGAGGTGAGGCCTCGGACTCTGGATGTGTTGGAGCGCCCTTAGGGTGCTGGAAAAGAGTGGTCGGCTCCGACCACCCTTTTCCAGCACCCTAAGGGCGCTCATTTTTTTTGTGGTTGCTCTGTTTTTTCCTTTCTTGCCCGAGGTGAGGCCTCGGACTCTGGATGTGTTGGAGCGCCCTTAGGGTGCTGGAAAAGAGTGGTCGGCTCCGACCACCCTTTTCCAGCACCCTAAGGGCGCTCATTTTTTGTGTGGTTGCTCTGTTTTTTCCTTTCTTGCCCCAGGTGAGGCCTCGGACTCTGGATGTGTTGGAGCGCCCTTAGGGTGCTGGAAAAGAGTGGTCGGCTATGACCACCATTTTCCAGCACCCTAAGGGCGCTCATTTTTTGTGTGGTTGCTCTGTTTTTTCCTTTCTTGCCCGAGGTGAGGCCTCGGACTCTGGATGTGTTGGAGCGCCCTTAGGGTGCTGGAAAAGAGTGGTCGGCTCCGACCACCCTTTTCCAGCACCCTAAGGGCGCTCATTTTTTTTGTGGTTGCTCTGTTTTTTCCTTTCTTGCCCGAGGTGAGGCCTCGGATTCTGGATGTGTTGGACCGCCTTTAGGGTGCTGGAAAAGAGTGGTCGGCTCCGACCACCCTTTTCCAGCACCCTAAGGGCGCTCATTTTTTTTCGTGGTTGCTCTGTTTTTTCCTTTCTTGCCCGAGGTGAGGCCTCGGACTCTGGATGTGTTGGAGCGCCCTTAGGGTGCTGGAAAAGAGTGGTCGGCTCCGACCACCCTTTTCCAGCACCCTAAGGGCGCTCATTTTTTTTGTGGTTGCTCTGTTTTTTCCTTTCTTGCCCGAGGTGAGGCCTCGGACTCTGGATGTGTTGGAGCGCCCTTAGGGTGCTGGGAAAGAGTGGTCGGCTCCGACCACCCTTTTCCAGCATCCTAAGGGCGCTCATTTTTTCTGTGGTTGCTCTGTTTTTTCCTTTCTTGCCCCAGGTGAGGCCTCGGACTCTGGATGTGTTGGAGCGCCCTTAGGGTGCTGGAAAAGAGTGGTCGGCTCCGACCACCCTTTTCCAGCACCCTAAGGGCGCTCATTTTTTTTGTGGTTGCTTTGTTTTTTCCTTTCTTGCCCGAGGTGAGGCCTCGGACTCTGGATGTGTTGGAGCGCCCTTAGGGTGCTGGGAAAGAGTGGTCGGCTCCGACCACCCTTTTCCAGCATCCTAAGGGCGCTTATTTTTTCTGTGGTTGCTCTGTTTTTTCCTTTCTTGCCCCAGGTGAGGCCTCGGACTCTGGATGTGTTGGAGTGCCCTTAGGGTGCTGGAAAAGAGTGGTCGGCTCCGACAACCCTTTTCCAGCACCCTGAGGGCGCTCAATTTTTTTGTGGTTGCTCTGTTTTTTCCTTTCTTGCCCGAGGTGAGGCCTCGGACTCTGGATGTGTTGGAGCGCCCTTAGGGTGCTGGAAAAGAGTGGTCGGCTCCGACCACCCTTTTCCAGCACCCTAAGGGCGCTCATTTTTTTGTGGTTGCTCTGTTTTTTCCTTTCTTGCCCGAGGTGAGGCCTCGGACTCTGGATGTGTTGGAGCGCCCTTAGGGTGCTGGAAAAGAGTGGTCGGCTCCGACCACCCTTTTCCAGCACCCTAAGGGCGCTCATTTTTTTGTGGTTGCTCTGTTTTTTCCTTTCTTGCCCGAGGTGAGGCCTCGGACTCTGGATGTGTTGGAGCGCCCTTAGGGTGCTGGAAAAGAGTGGTCGGCTCCGACCACCCTTTTCCAGCACCCTAAGGGCGCTCATTTTTTGTGTGGTTGCTCTGTTTTTTCCTTTCTTGCCCCAGGTGAGGCCTCGGACTCTGGATGTGTTGGAGCGCCCTTAGGGTGCTGGAAAAGAGTGGTCGGCTATGACCACCATTTTCCAGCACCCTAAGGGCGCTCATTTTTTGTGTGGTTGCTCTGTTTTTTCCTTTCTTGCCCGAGGTGAGGCCTCGGACTCTGGATGTGTTGGAGCGCCCTTAGGGTGCTGGAAAAGAGTGGTCGGCTCCGACCACCCTTTTCCAGCACCCTAAGGGCGCTCATTTTTTTTGTGGTTGCTCTGTTTTTTCCTTTCTTGCCCGAGGTGAGGCCTCGGACTCTGGATGTGTTGGACCGCCTTTAGGGTGCTGGAAAAGAGTGGTCGGCTCCGACCACCCTTTTCCAGCACCCTAAGGGCGCTCATTTTTTTTCGTGGTTGCTCTGTTTTTTCCTTTCTTGCCCGAGATGAGGCCTCGGACTCTGGATGTGTTGGAGCGCCCTTAGGGTGCTGGAAAAGAGTGGTCGGCTCCGACCACCCTTTTCCAGCACCCTAAGGGCGCTCATTTTTTTTGTGGTTGCTTTGTTTTTTCCTTTCTTGCCCGAGGTGAGGCCTCGGACTCTGGATGTGTTGGAGCGCCCTTAGGGTGCTGGGAAAGAGTGGTCGGCTCCGACCACCCTTTTCCAGCATCCTAAGGGCGCTCATTTTTTCTGTGGTTGCTCTGTTTTTTCCTTTCTTGCCCCAGGTGAGGCCTCGGACTCTGGATGTGTTGGAGCGCCCTTAGGGTGCTGGAAAAGAGTGGTCGGCTCCGACCACCCTTTTCCAGCACCCTGAGGGCGCTCAATTTTTTTGTGGTTGCTCTGTTTTTTCCTTTCTTGCCCGAGGTGAGGCCTCGGACTCTGGATGTGTTGGAGCGCCCTTAGGGTGCTGGAAAAGAGTGGTCGGCTCCGACCACCCTTTTCCAGCACCCTAAGGGCGCTCATTTTTTTTGTGGTTGCTCTGTTTTTTCCTTTCGTGCCCGAGGTGAGGCCTCGGACTCTGGATGTGTTGGAGCGCCCTTAGGGTGCTGGAAAAGAGTGGTCGGCTCCGACCACCCTTTTCCAGCACCCTAAGGGCGCTCATTTTTTTTGTGGTTGCTCTGTTTTTTCCTTTCTTGCCCGAGGTGAGGCCTCGGACTCTGGATGTGTTGGAGCGCCCTTAGGGTGCTGGAAAAGAGTGGTCGGCTCCGACCACCCTTTTCCAGCACCCTAAGGGCGCTCATTTTTTTTGTGGTTGCTCTGTTTTTTCCTTTCTTGCCCGAGGTGAGGCCTCGGACTCTGGATGTGTTGGAGCGCCCTTAGGGTGCTGGAAAAGAGTGGTCGGCTCCGACCACCCTTTTCCAGCACCCTAAGGGCGCTCATTTTTTGTGTGGTTGCTCTGTTTTTTCCTTTCTTGCCCCAGGTGAGGCCTCGGACTCTGGATGTGTTGGAGCGCCCTTAGGGTGCTGGAAAAGAGTGGTCGGCTATGACCACCATTTTCCAGCACCCTAAGGGCGCTCATTTTTTGTGTGGTTGCTCTGTTTTTTCCTTTCTTGCCCGAGGTGAGGCCTCGGACTCTGGATGTGTTGGAGCGCCCTTAGGGTGCTGGAAAAGAGTGGTCGGCTCCGACCACCCTTTTCCAGCACCCTAAGGGCGCTCATTTTTTTTGTGGTTGCTCTGTTTTTTCCTTTCTTGCCCGAGGTGAGGCCTCGGACTCTGGATGTGTTGGACCGCCTTTAGGGTGCCGGAAAAGAGTGGTCGGCTCCGACCACCCTTTTCCAGCACCCTAAGGGCGCTCATTTTTTTTCGTGGTTGCTCTGTTTTTTCCTTTCTTGCCCGAGGTGAGGCCTCGGACTCTGGATGTGTTGGAGCGCCCTTAGGGTGCTGGAAAAGAGTGGTCGGCTCCGACCACCCTTTTCCAGCACCCTAAGGGCGCTCATTTTTTTTGTGGTTGCTCTGTTTTTTCCTTTCTTGCCCGAGGTGAGGCCTCGGACTCTGGATGTGTTGGAGCGCCCTTAGGGTGCTGGGAAAGAGTGGTCGGCTCCGACCACCCTTTTCCAGCATCCTAAGGGCGCTCATTTTTTCTGTGGTTGCTCTGTTTTTTCCTTTCTTGCCCCAGGTGAGGCCTCGGACTCTGGATGTGTTGGAGCGCCCTTAGGGTGCTGGAAAAGAGTGGTCGGCTCCGACCACCCTTTTCCAGCACCCTAAGGGCGCTCAATTTTTTTGTGGTTGCTCTGTTTTGTCCTTTCTTGCCCGAGGTGAGGCCTCGGACTCTGGATGTGTTGGACCGCCTTTAGGGTGCTGGAAAAGAGTGGTCGGCTCCGACCACCCTTTTCCAGCACCCTAAGGGCGCTCATTTTTTTTCGTGGTTGCTCTGTTTTTTCCTTTCTTGCCCGAGGTGAGGCCTCGGACTCTGGATGTGTTGGAGCGCCCTTAGGGTGCTGGAAAAGAGTGGTCGGCTCCGACCACCCTTTTCCAGCACCCTAAGGGCGCTCATTTTTTTTGTGGTTGCTTTGTTTTTTCCTTTCTTGCCCGAGGTGAGGCCTCGGACTCTGGATGTGTTGGAGCGCCCTTAGGGTGCTGGGAAAGAGTGGTCGGCTCCGACCACCCTTTTCCAGCATCCTAAGGGCGCTCATTTTTTCTGTGGTTGCTCTGTTTTTTCCTTTCTTGCCCCAGGTGAGGCCTCGGACTCTGGATGTGTTGGAGTGCCCTTAGGGTGCTGGAAAAGAGTGGTCGGCTCCGACAACCCTTTTCCAGCACCCTGAGGGCGCTCAATTTTTTTGTGGTTGCTCTGTTTTTTCCTTTCTTGCCCGAGGTGAGGCCTCGGACTCTGGATGTGTTGGAGCGCCCTTAGGGTGCTGGAAAAGAGTGGTCGGCTCCGACCACCCTTTTCCAGCACCCTAAGGGCGCTCATTTTTTTGTGGTTGCTCTGTTTTTTCCTTTCTTGCCCGAGGTGAGGCCTCGGACTCTGGATGTGTTGGAGCGCCCTTAGGGTGCTGGAAAAGAGTGGTCGGCTCCGACCACCCTTTTCCAGCACCCTAAGGGCGCTCATTTTTTTGTGGTTGCTCTGTTTTTTCCTTTCTTGCCCGAGGTGAGGCCTCGGACTCTGGATGTGTTGGAGCGCCCTTAGGGTGCTGGAAAAGAGTGGTCGGCTCCGACCACCCTTTTCCAGCACCCTAAGGGCGCTCATTTTTTGTGTGGTTGCTCTGTTTTTTCCTTTCTTGCCCCAGGTGAGGCCTCGGACTCTGGATGTGTTGGAGCGCCCTTAGGGTGCTGGAAAAGAGTGGTCGGCTATGACCACCATTTTCCAGCACCCTAAGGGCGCTCATTTTTTGTGTGGTTGCTCTGTTTTTTCCTTTCTTGCCCGAGGTGAGGCCTCGGACTCTGGATGTGTTGGAGCGCCCTTAGGGTGCTGGAAAAGAGTGGTCGGCTCCGACCACCCTTTTCCAGCACCCTAAGGGCGCTCATTTTTTTTGTGGTTGCTCTGTTTTTTCCTTTCTTGCCCGAGGTGAGGCCTCGGACTCTGGATGTGTTGGACCGCCTTTAGGGTGCTGGAAAAGAGTGGTCGGCTCCGACCACCCTTTTCCAGCACCCTAAGGGCGCTCATTTTTTTTCGTGGTTGCTCTGTTTTTTCCTTTCTTGCCCGAGATGAGGCCTCGGACTCTGGATGTGTTGGAGCGCCCTTAGGGTGCTGGAAAAGAGTGGTCGGCTCCGACCACCCTTTTCCAGCACCCTAAGGGCGCTCATTTTTTTTGTGGTTGCTTTGTTTTTTCCTTTCTTGCCCGAGGTGAGGCCTCGGACTCTGGATGTGTTGGAGCGCCCTTAGGGTGCTGGGAAAGAGTGGTCGGCTCCGACCACCCTTTTCCAGCATCCTAAGGGCGCTCATTTTTTCTGTGGTTGCTCTGTTTTTTCCTTTCTTGCCCCAGGTGAGGCCTCGGACTCTGGATGTGTTGGAGCGCCCTTAGGGTGCTGGAAAAGAGTGGTCGGCTCCGACCACCCTTTTCCAGCACCCTGAGGGCGCTCAATTTTTTTGTGGTTGCTCTGTTTTTTCCTTTCTTGCCCGAGGTGAGGCCTCGGACTCTGGATGTGTTGGAGCGCCCTTAGGGTGCTGGAAAAGAGTGGTCGGCTCCGACCACCCTTTTCCAGCACCCTAAGGGCGCTCATTTTTTTGTGGTTGCTCTGTTTTTTCCTTTCTTGCCCGAGGTGAGGCCTCGGACTCTGGATGTGTTGGAGCGCCCTTAGGGTGCTGGAAAAGAGTGGTCGGCTCCGACCACCCTTTTCCAGCACCCTAAGGGCGCTCATTTTTTTGTGGTTGCTCTGTTTTTTCCTTTCTTGCCCCAGGTGAGGCCTCGGACTCTGGATGTGTTGGAGCGCCCTTAGGGTGCTGGAAAAGAGTGGTCGGCTCCGACCACCCTTTTCCAGCACCCTAAGGGCGCTCAATTTTTTTGTGGTTGCTCTGTTTTTTCCTTTCTTGCCCGAGGTGAGGCCTCGGACTCTGGATGTGTTGGAGCGTCCTTAGGGTGCTGGAAAAGAGTGGTCGGCTCCGACCACCGTTTTCCAGCACCCTAAGGGCGCTCATTTTTTTTGTGGTTGCTCTGTTTTTTCCTTTCTTCCCCGAGGTGAGGCCTCGGACTCTGGATGTGTTGGAGCGCCTTTAGGGTGCTGGAAAAGAGTGGTCGGCTCCGACCACCCTTTTCCAGCACCCTGAGGGCGCTCATTTTTTTTTGAGGTTGCTCTGTTTTTTCCTTTCTTGCCCGAGGTGAGGCCTCGGACTCTGGATGTGTTGGAGCGTCCTTAGGGTGCTGGAAAAGAGTGGTCGGCTCCGACCACCGTTTTCCAGCACCCTAAGGGCGCTCATTTTTTTTGTGGTTGCTCTGTTTTTTCCTTTCTTGCCCGAGGTGAGGCCTCGGACTCTGGATGTGTTGGAGCGCCTGTAGGGTGCTGGAAAAGAGTGGTCGGCTCCGACCACCCTTTTCCAGCACCCTAAGGGCGCTCATTTTTTTTTGTGGTTGCTCTGTTTTTTCCTTTCTTGCCCGAGGTGAGGCCTCGGACTCTGGATGTGTTGGAGCGCCCTTAGGGTGCTGGAAAAGAGTGGTCGGCTCCGACCACCCTTTTCCAGCATCCTAAGGGCGCTCATTTTTTCTGTGGTTGCTCTGTTTTTTCCTTTCTTGCCCCAGGTGAGGCCTCGGACTCTGGATGTGTTGGAGCGCCCTTAGGGTGCTGGAAAAGAGTGGTCGGCTCCGACCACCCTTTTCCAGCACCCTAAGGGCGCTCAATTTTTTTGTGGTTGCTCTGTTTTTTCCTTTCTTGCCCGAGGTGAGGCCTCGGACTCTGGATGTGTTGGAGCGCCCTTAGGGTGCTGGAAAAGAGTGGTCGGCTCCGACCACCCTTTTCCAGCACCCTAAGGGCGCTCATTTTTTTGTGGTTGCTCTGTTTTTTCCTTTCTTGCCCGAGGTGAGGCCTCGGACTCTGGATGTGTTGGAGCGCCCTTAGGGTGCTGGAAAAGAGTGGTCGGCTCCGACCACCCTTTTCCAGCACCCTAAGGGCGCTCATTTTTTTGTGGTTGCTCTGTTTTTTCCTTTCTTGCCCGAGGTGAGGCCTCGGACTCTGGATGTGTTGGAGCGCCCTTAGGGTGCTGGAAAAGAGTGGTCGGCTCCGACCACCCTTTTCCAGCACCCTAAGGGCGCTCAATTTTTTTGTGGTTGCTCTGTTTTTTCCTTTCTTGCCCGAGGTGAGGCCTCGGACTCTGGATGTGTTGGAGCGTCCTTAGGGTGCTGGAAAAGAGTGGTCGGCTCCGACCACCGTTTTCCAGCACCCTAAGGGCGCTCATTTTTTTTGTGGTTGCTCTGTTTTTTCCTTTCTTGCCCGAGGTGAGGCCTCGGACTCTGGATGTGTTGGAGCGCCTTTAGGGTGCTGGAAAAGAGTGGTCGGCTCCGACCACCCTTTTCCAGCACCCTAAGGGCGCTCATTTTTTTTTGTGGTTGCTCTGTTTTTTCCTTTCTTGCCCGAGGTGAGGCCTCGGACTCTGGATGTGTTGGAGCGCCCTTAGGGTGCTGGAAAAGAGTGGTCGGCTCCGACCACCCTTTTCTAGCACCCTAAGGGCGCTGATTTTTTTTGTGGTTGCTCTGTTTTGTCCTTTCTTGCCCGAGGTGAGGCCTCGGACTCTGGATGTGTTGGAGCGCCTTTAGGGTGCTGGAAAAGAGTGGTCGGCTCCGACCACCCTTTTCCAGCACCCTAAGGGCGCTCATTTTTTCTGTGGTTGCTCTGTTTTTTCCTTTCTTGCCCGAGGTGAGGCCTCGGACTCTGGATGTGTTGGAGCGCCCTTAGGGTGCTGGAAAAGAGTGGTCGGCTCCGACCACCCTTTTCCAGCATCCTAAGGGCGCTCATTTTTTCTGTGGTTGCTCTGTTTTTTCCTTTCTTGCCCCAGGTGAGGCCTCGGACTCTGGATGTGTTGGAGCGCCCTTAGGGTGCTGGAAAAGAGTGGTCGGCTCCGACCACCCTTTTCCAGCACCCTAAGGGCGCTCAATTTTTTTGTGGTTGCTCTGTTTTTTCCTTTCTTGCCCGAGGTGAGGCCTCGGACTCTGGATGTGTTGGAGCGCCTTTAGGGTGCTGGAAAAGAGTGGTCGGCTCCGACCACCCTTTTCCAGCACCCTAAGGGCGCTCATTTTTTTTTGTGGTTGCTCTGTTTTTTCCTTTCTTGCCCGAGGTGAGGCCTCGGACTCTGGATGTGTTGGAGCGCCCTTAGGGTGCTGGAAAAGAGTGGTCGGCTCCGACCACCCTTTTCCAGCATCCTAAGGGCGCTCATTTTTTCTGTGGTTGCTCTGTTTTTTCCTTTCTTGCCCCAGGTGAGGCCTCGGACTCTGGATGTGTTGGAGCGCCCTTAGGGTGCTGGAAAAGAGTGGTCGGCTCCGACCACCCTTTTCCAGCACCCTAAGGGCGCTCAATTTTTTTGTGGTTGCTCTGTTTTTTCCTTTCTTGCCCGAGGTGAGGCCTCGGACTCTGGATGTGTTGGAGCGCCCTTAGGGTGCTGGAAAAGAGTGGTCGGCTCCGACCACCCTTTTCCAGCACCCTAAGGGCGCTCATTTTTTTGTGGTTGCTCTGTTTTTTCCTTTCTTGCCCGAGGTGAGGCCTCGGACTCTGGATGTGTTGGAGCGCCCTTAGGGTGCTGGAAAAGAGTGGTCGGCTCCGACCACCCTTTTCCAGCACCCTAAGGGCGCTCATTTTTTTGTGGTTGCTCTGTTTTTTCCTTTCTTGCCCGAGGTGAGGCCTCGGACTCTGGATGTGTTGGAGCGCCCTTAGGGTGCTGGAAAAGAGTGGTCGGCTCCGACCACCCTTTTCCAGCACCCTAAGGGCGCTCAATTTTTTTGTGGTTGCTCTGTTTTTTCCTTTCTTGCCCGAGGTGAGGCCTCGGACTCTGGATGTGTTGGAGCGTCCTTAGGGTGCTGGAAAAGAGTGGTCGGCTCCGACCACCGTTTTCCAGCACCCTAAGGGCGCTCATTTTTTTTGTGGTTGCTCTGTTTTTTCCTTTCTTGCCCGAGGTGAGGCCTCGGACTCTGGATGTGTTGGAGCGCCTTTAGGGTGCTGGAAAAGAGTGGTCGGCTCCGACCACCCTTTTCCAGCACCCTAAGGGCGCTCATTTTTTTTTGTGGTTGCTCTGTTTTTTCCTTTCTTGCCCGAGGTGAGGCCTCGGACTCTGGATGTGTTGGAGCGCCCTTAGGGTGCTGGAAAAGAGTGGT
Organism: Polytrichum formosum; assembly: GCA_964035585.1. NCBI lineage: Eukaryota > Viridiplantae > Streptophyta > Polytrichopsida > Polytrichales > Polytrichaceae > Polytrichum > Polytrichum formosum. Next base: position 57,267,360 of record OZ037938.1, read on the forward strand.
CGGCTCCGACCACCCTTTTCTAGCACCCTAAGGGCGCTGATTTTTTTTGTGGTTGCTCTGTTTTGTCCTTTCTTGCCCGAGGTGAGGCCTCGGACTCTGGATGTGTTGGAGCGCCTTTAGGGTGCTGGAAAAGAGTGGTCGGCTCCGACCACCCTTTTCCAGCACCCTAAGGGCGCTCATTTTTTCTGTGGTTGCTCTGTTTTTTCCTTTCTTGCCCGAGGTGAGGCCTCGGACTCTGGATGTGTTGGAGCGCCCTTAGGGTGCTGGGAAAGAGTGGTCGGCTCCGACCACCCTTTTCCAGCACCCTAAGGGCGCTCATTTTTTTTGTGGTTGCTCTGTTTTTTCCTTTCTTGCCCGAGGTGAGGCCTCGGACTCTGGATGTGTTGGAGCGCCCTTATGGTGCTGGGAAAGAGTGGTCGGCTCCGACCACCCTTTTCCAGCACCCTAAGGGCGCTCATTTTTTGTGTGGTTGCTCTGTTTTTTCCTTTCTTGCCCGAGGTGAGGCCTCGGACTCTGGATGTGTTGGAGCGTCGGACTCGACCACCCATTTCCAGCGCCCTTTGGGCACTGGAAACGGGATCGAGAGTCCGAGGCCTCACCTGGGGCAAGACAGGAAAAAACAGGGCAACCACAAAAAAAAATTTGGGAGTCATGTTTGTTTGTGACCTAGATTGAGGCATGTTAAAGTTGCAGATTGGTATGATGTTTCTAGAATTCTTAGTCACGGCCCCTGTGCATACTTTGCAGTTTCAATCAGTGAGTTCAGGGAGGGTTTAGGCTAGGGTTGGGTGGGATTATTTAGATGTAGATTTTGTTTTTGATTTCTGGAATCCTACATCTGAACCTGGTTTTTGTTGGTTGCAGTGTCTCACTTAGAATTCTAAGAAGCCAAGTGTCACAGTTTGTATGAGTCCAAGTGTAAGGTTTTAGAGAAAATGTAATGTTTATATTGTAGGTACATGCTGCATCTTCGCCACCTTTGACACAAGTATCAGAGGGAATGGAGCCAGAATTGGAAATCCTTGATGACTGTCCTGAGGGAGAAGAAGATATTCTTGGGGATGATACTCAATGTATGGCTGATGAGGATGAGATTCGGACTCGGCAGAAACTTAACTCAGTGTCCACGATCACAAGCTTGAGATTCCAACCCATCAGTTCCTCGCGATTTTGTATTCCTTTGTGCAGAATGCTTGCAATGCTAATGGTAAGGCCAACTCTGTCTTCCGATCTTGCTAAGCTTGAGCAAGAGTTTGTCCACGGATACAGGGAGGGCGCCTCGGTCTTTTATGTCTCAACCACAAATGAAGACGGTATGACACAGGAAGTGTTAGAAGCTGATAAAGCTTCTTGGGGTCCTATTTGGAACTCCAAAAATGACGTTTTCAACACGTTTCTCCTTTCAGATCCACATTTGGCCCGCTTCACAAATTTGATGTTTTTTGTGTGTGACGGAAACCATAGGCGTCAAGCTTGGTTAAATCACATTGACAGACTTCACCGAACTGAGGATTCTTGGCATTATTTGGTGGACTCAATTCTCCTTGACACAAATGGGAAAGTTGGACTTGTTATGCAAGTCATGCACAACATAAACAAGTAAGTGCATTTTCTTTTGATAAGCAATCTTTCATATTAATTTCCAGCAGGTTTCAACTTCATTTCATTTCAATAATCTAATGTCTTTCACTTGATTTTTGAATTTAGACATACCGAGGACTCGCACGTGAAGACCAACATTGTCCATACCCTCTTCAGGGTTCAGAAGTATGGTTTAATGTCAATTGACCAGTTCAATGACATTTTGAGTCCGGCCGATCTCAAAAGGTGCAAGAAGTCACATAAGATTTGGTATTCGTTACCGTTACATGTGTTTACAAATTTCATATTTCAGGTGAGTCATGGAATAGTCCTTATGGTTCTGTGAATCGCTACCAACTTCTTTAATTTTTTTTGGGTCTTAAACATCATGTTTCATTTTCATTTGAACTTTTGGTTTCCGCATTCTTGTTCCCTCTTTGTGCAGCACGAACTGGGTCTCGCTGCAGACGATGGTATACGTCAGCTTGTAGAGCAATCAGAAGGCGACGTTTCCCCTGCTGACAAGGCAGCTGCGATGAAATCCGCACTTGAGAAGAGAGCTGTGGCACTTCGCATTAAGATGGGAAAACTAGTTTCTGTGTCTAACCCGGAGCTTACCGACGGTTGGCTTCATGAGGTAGGTACCCTAATCCTTTGTCCATATCATTCTGTTCAGCTTATCCTTAAGAAGTTCTCACAATCCCTTTGTCACACAGATTGAGCGTCATTACACCCTGAACTCACTCTCACCGGAACTCAACTTAGAGAAGCTGCAGCTCATTGCAACTTCAAGGGCGTCTCCAGCATTCAAAATAAAATGGCTAGAATACTTTAATTCATCTGCTTCCACTCGCGAGGCTCGCAGGCTACCTCCCAAGCCCATCAACGAAGAGAAATTGGCAAATTTCCTTGCAAAAGCATGTTTCTGGGCAGGAGTAAATCCACTGATTTTATTGACTTTTCAGTTAGTTGAGTTCCTTGTTGGCATGTGTTTTACCAACCTCACATTCTTAATTTCATTTCTTCGGGGTTCGGGGTTTAGTTCATTTCTGGGTTAGGCTTCGAGGTGGGATTGGTTAAGGGCAGCTAGAAATTATCATTTCTGGAATTCTTACTCTCGGCACCGAGATGCTCAATGCAGGCTTAAGTAGTGAGGCCAGGGAGGTTAAGGTTAGGCTTTGGGGTGGGTAGTTAGAATTTTGATTTCTGGAATTGTGTTCTCGGCACCAAGCTACTCTAGGCAGGTTCATTTAGTAAGGGGGCAGAATTAGGTTTTTTCGTGGATATAGTAAGGGGTACCTTTAGAGTTTGATTTCTAGAATTGTGAGTCTTGGTAATGGAGGTGCTCTAGGCTTGTTCAAGTAGTAACGTCAATTAGCTGATGCTTTTTGTCTTGCTTTCCAGATTTCTGAGCATGCCAGTTTGATTTTTGACGAGACCATGCGTCAAGACCAACTTCCTATCAACATGAGTGTTATCAGTGATCCTATGTTGTTGTCCGTGTATATCGAAGATTGTCGCATGAAGTTATGGGACCATGCGTTCAACACCTATTTCAGAGGACCTGATTCCTTCAAAAAACTTAATGACTTTGTTGGATTTAATGGATCTGACCTTGTTGTCCGCAGAGTTCTTTTTAGGTACGTCTCAAATATTTAAGTACTCTTCATTAATTTCAGTTTTTTTTCAGTTCATCTTATGTGATTTGCTAGTTCGAATGTTCTACAATGTAATGTTATGTGCTATTCCGTGACACAGGTACTTTAAGTACGAGCTTCTGGCCAAAGGAGCTATTTCCAAAGAAGACCTTCCTATATTCTTGACCACATGGCTTGATCGATCAAATTCAGCGTGCATGTTCTCAGCTCTTCAACAACGCACTTGGACAACTTCTCACCTTGCCGGCGGTGCCTGGTATCTTGATTGCGCTCCAAGTTTTACTCCTCATTTTGAGACTGAGCTCAGGAAGTCACGAGAGGCTGTAGGTGAGTCTGGAATTGAAATGCTGGACTTACAGGGCATTGAAGATGAGAATGAGAGGGCAAAGGCAATGAAACGACGCATGGAACAGGACCTGAAGAAAGCGCTGAGGGTCAAGGAGGCTGAGGAGAGAGCTGATCAAAAAGAGCGGGAGAAGCTACAGAAGTCACTGGAGAAGTCCACCAAGAAGGGCAGAAAGAAGATGAACCCCCCCTCAGAGCTAGAAGATAAGAGTCTCGTTGCTCCAAGTCCCACATATGAATCTGGTTCTCATGCTCCAACATTTTCTAGAGGAACAAAACGCAATTCCTCCTACGATCAGTTGAGTGAAATTCCTATTTTGACTTCGGGGGAGGAGCTCGACATCCATATTCAAGAGCTCATTCTCAATGCCTCAATGGAGGTCGTTCTTGGCGGTGACACGGAGGAATTCACCCCTTCCTACAACGAGTTGAAAAGATTCATGCTCAAGGTACTGCTCTTCCTTAATTTTGTCATAACATGTTTGCCTTGGAATTTATGCATTTCAATGTGTTCCACATTTTTCATTAACTAGAAAGTAACCGAAAATTTTGATTTCTGGAAATATGGGTCTCGGCCCCGAGACCCACTAGTCAAGTTTAATTAGTGAGGTCAGGGTGGTTAAGGTTACGCTTCGGTTTAGTTAGGGGTAGCTACATATTTTGATTTCTGGAATTGTGAGTCTCGGCACCGAAATGTTCTATGCAGGTTCAATTAGTGAAAGGTCAGGGAGGTTAAGGTTAGGCTTGGGTTTAGTTAGGGGCATCTACATATTTTGATTTATGGAAATGTGGGTCTCAGCAGGCTCAATTAGTGAGGGTCAGGCATGTTAAGGCTAGGCTTCCGGTTGGGTGTAGTTAGATTAAATTAGACTTTTGATTTCTGGAAAGCATATGCAATCATTGTACCTAATTCGGCCATAATCTTTGTTAAGTGTTTTTACAAGCTGGGTGTTATTTGAATATATCAATTTCGGAGCCCCTCTTGTTTCAACTCAGCAATAGCTTACAATATGTGCACTAACTGTGATTAATATCTAGAGTTGGAACACTTTACGAGGGTACAAGAATGTATAAAAAATTTGTTTTGCATTCAAGTACTAGGCAGTGTACAAAGCAAGGAGGATTATTTTAACACCAAACCTGGTTGTCCTTTGATTGTGCAGCACTCAAAAGACAAAACCCGGCACTACAAGGGTTCTCCGGAGGACCATCCCTGTTTGGACTTGATTCTTGCAGATATACCGGAAGGTCTTCCTGTTCCTGGCATATCAGACCCACCATCGTCCATTCCCGCTTGGAATCAAGAATCGAAAGAGTGGTTACAACCACTCTTTGACTTTGCCGACGAACATCTTCACGACGACGGGGCAATTATTTTGTTTCACCCTTTTCGCTTGAGTATGAAGTCCAATATTCTTGGATATTGCAAATCATATGGTTTCGCAATTCGGAAAGAGTGGTGGGGAATGAACCGCCTTCATCTCACATCCCCAATAAATCCAGCATCAACTGTAAGATAAAGCTTAAGTCTTCTTTCTGATCACCGCATCCAGTTTCAATTTCATCCTTGAGTTAGTTCTTAGTGTAGACCCACCTAACTATTATACTCACGCAGTTGTGTTGTTTACTTTGTAAAGTAATATTGTTCTTTATGTCTTGTACATTGTAGACCATGAGGTTCGGTATTTCATTGGCGGTCAGGAGCGTGCCGGGGTCACCTCCATCGAAGTTTTCGTTTCGCCATGTCCCTGAATTGGATCCTTATGGGGTGGATGTTGCACGGGATGATATTCTCCAGAACTTGGTCTCTCGTGAGGACCAGCTAACTAATGGATCCACACCATGGCGAGGGCCTCGTGAAAAGTCCGTGCTTCTAATGCAAATGCTAATTGAAGCATGTAGCTCCCCAGGGGATATTATTCTAGACTGCACGGCAGCGACCGGTATGTCTTTGTAATCTTCCATTTCAGTTGGTTAATCGTTAATATTGTTTTGCTCTACAAAATTCATAGTGGTTTTTGTACTAAGTTTTTCCAACTTCTTTATTTGCAGGATCTTCCATTCATGCATGCCGCAATGTGCACCGTCACATTGCGACATTAGAGGCTGATGTTGATATTTTTGAGGCCTTACTTGCTCCATCGATTATCTCTAGAGCAGCCTCTGAAGTCACTCTTGAAGACCCTGTCACCAGTATAGAGGATCCTGAGGGTGAAGATATCCCCGTTGAGAGGATTGTGAAAAGATCTCGGTTTACTAAGTGAGTAAGGTCCACAAATTCTCTTACCAGTGTTGTGTTTTTTGTTGTCATTTCTTATAAAGTTGAGTTATGAACATGGTACCATTGGCATTTGCAGATGCGATAAATTGAGCTATCCTATTCACCGGCCTTTTTTTGTGACCCTAAATTCTATCCCAGCCCTCCAAAGTCTTGGCAACTTCCTACATATGCAAATGATATTGCTAATCAACTAGCTGGAGGTTCTTATCAGACTTTTACATCTAAATATCATCCGGGAAGAGTTTTAGAATTTTTGGATATAGAAGTGTGAGCCCAAATTGATGTCCACATGTGTTGTTAACACTTGTAAAACATTACAAGTAGTGTTTTGTTGATTTATGATTATTCACAGAAATATAAAAAGAGTGAAGCTTGAAGAAAGCTAAGTTTGAAGTATTAGGCTTGTGTGGAGTGGATTTAAGTAGTATGAGGACATACCTTGGTAAAGTGTGGTAGGTAGAAAGCCAAGGTTAATTAAATGTTTGAATTAGGATCTTTGTTGATCAATTGAGGGAGGAAGGCTTAGGAGATAAGATGAGAACCTACAAAGTAGGAGGAGATTTCGAAGGCTTATCGAGAGCCTTGTGGATGGGATGAGTCCCTACTTAGAAGGAGAAGGTTAAGGGGTTGTGATTGGAGGCTCTAATCCTCTCACCCTATCCTTACCTCATGCCCTTTCTCCCTCTCAACTCACTATATAATCCCTCATTTTTTCCCTCACTCATCCTCTCTTTCTTTCGTGCTCCTTAAGCACCCCACGGGTTATAAGTGTGGGTGTGTGGGAAGCAAGATAGAAGCACATGTGTGTGCTTAGTTCTTAGGAGAAGAGCCAAGGCTATTTAGCCTTGAAGAGGGATTGACCTTTTGTTAGAAGTAGATTGGGTTTAAGGAATTTGGAGTTTGATTGTAAACTTCAACTTGTTGCATTGAGATTCATATTGAAGTGAGAGAGTTCAAACTTGTTTAAACTTGTGGCATTTAGAGTGATTAGATTGTACTAGGTGCATTACTTGTAGTGTTTTATTAGTTATGAACTTGAGCAGAACTTTATAGTGAGAGATTTGTCAATTATGAATGATCAGAGTGTTCAATGGGTATGAAAATTTGAGGGATTGTTTATTATAAAGTATGGGAGTTGTGGTAAAAATTTGAGAGCTTCAGTCATTGGGATGAAAGAGTTATTAAAAGTTGAAGGGGAGGGTGTCTAGGAACAAAGCAGTAAGGTTTGAAAATATGTATCTCTTAGAGGGTTATAGATATGGATACCAAAATTTGACACTACCTTTTGAACTTATATATCTATCTTGTGTCAAACTTTTAGATTGATTGGACGTAGGAGTTGGAAGTTATTAGAGTTTTAATGACCAGATGCTTTATCACAGCATTCATACTAAGTAGTTAGAGTTAGAATTTCATGCATAACTTTTGCATATGAACTCTGTTTGTGCCAAAATTTGGTGTGGAGATTTTTGATAAGGTATTTAACAAGTTTACCAAATTTCACTTGAAGAACATAAGTTGGGTGGGAGTTATACTATTCTGAAGTTTAGTAGGAAGACATTGATAGAGATTTACATCAAGAAGAACTTAGAGAAGGAAGGGCAAGGATAAGTATATAAGTATTTTTTAATACTTGTATTTAAAGCCTATGTGCTCATGGAATCCACAAGCGAAGTGTCATGTACCAATACGGAATTAACCACGATGACATGTGATAGCACGGAATCAATAAGCGAGAACTCATGTAGTAGTGTGGAGTCGACGGCAAGGACTCGATTCACACGAGGGATATCTTTGAAGGCATGCGTGGCCAAAGCGGCCGGGTGGACATTAGAAAAGGCTAAGGATATAACTTTGCCCGATATTAAGGAATGTAAAACTACATAGTGTGGTGTTAATCAAGTTGTGTATATTCCAAGGGTAGATTGGAATTATATATTGGGTTACAAAGAGAGAAGTCTCTACATGTCATTATAAACTTTTCCACTCGGGCTAGGACGAAATCGAAGGGTGGAGGATTTTTGGTGACATAAATGGTGCGTCCGCCGGGAGTTTCGAGTTTGGAGCTTGGAGCTTGGAGAGCGGGCGACGGAAGTCTTGGAAGGCGGTAGGAGAGGCGAAACGTGAAGATCGATTAAAGGACGGAGCGCTCGTGAGAGGTATGGTTTGAATTTAGTATTTATTTCATGCAATTTCAATTTGAGGAAGGAGCACGGCAAAGGTGCGCCTACTAAACCTTCTTGGGATGGCATAACGAAGATCACCTTAATAGGACCTGCACTAGAAAATTAAGAGGTAGAGGGATAATTAAAGAATTAGGATCTCAAACTTTAAATACTCACTCGGTTGTGAGAGTTTAAAGTTTTTAAACTAGAGGGTTTTAGTGTTTTTTTTAAATTACAATTATTTGAGTGTTGTATGTTTAGCAATTCGATCGAGGGGAGAGAGCTAACAAAACAGGAGAAAGCGAGAGCTTGAGGTAAGCAAAATCTCTTCCAATTGAAAAAATATTAAATTAAAAAAAGATTTTCGTAATTGTCTTTGTCGTGACGAACGGAGAGGGTAATTCCAAACTTGGACGTATAGTGCAAGGAATCGAAGGGTGAACCTCGATTCCAAGCACGGTACCCAAGAATGGTCAGCCCCTCACGAAGAGTCTTGTTGCAAGTGTTGAGCGTAAGGGGGTGTGACGAGGTGATACTCGCACTAACCCTGAAACTAACATGAGCTTTCCATCGCCTATTGGGATTGTTCATTGAAAATTGTATGTCTCTATTTCCTCACCTCCAAAACAATGATCACACGAACTAAGCGGAAATATTAAAGAGAGAACTTGTGAGGCTTTGGTTGGTCAATGTGAGGGTTGAACGGTGAATGATGGATGCAAGGATACACGAGGTCCTAGAAACCTAAGTTAGCATTAGGACTAAAGAAAAATGTTACTAAACGAAGATCTTCTAATATAGAGGAAGTGGTAGAAAGGGTAGGCACTAGTGTAGAGGGTGGCTTTAGGGGTGAACCATTGGTAGAAGTATCTCCGGTCACTACTCGACTAGAGGAAGGAGATATTCCTTCCCTATTGAGTGAAGAATTAGTGGAAGAACCTAATAGGACTAGAGAAGAGAGTAGTGTAAGCTCTAGAGAATCTAGTGAAGGAGGACCACGAAACACCATGGATGATTTAGGGGGAGGTGGAATTCCACCTCCCATATTACCAATCCCCCCCATCGATCCATTGGTTAGGCCGCGAGGCCTACCAATAATCGTACCTCAAGGGTTACCTTCGTTAGACATACCTTCGAACCTCCCGAAGTTCTACGGGACTAAAGATGAAGACCCGTCTAGACATATGGAGAGGTTCGTTGAGAGGGTAATTAGCTCACTAATTACAAACCAACAATATTGGCTAGTTTGGTTCCCTACGACTTTAGAGGGGGAAGCCTATGAGTGGTATAGAGACCACGATGAGGGCCACTTCCAAACGTGGGACCAATTACAACGGGAGTTCCTTAATGAGTTTCGACCCGAAGTCGGTCAAAGTATGGCTTTTAGAGCCTTAATGACAATGAGGCAAGGAAGAGATGAAGAGATTTCCGCATACATTAGAAGATTTGATTGGGTATGCGCAAGGTGGGTAGGTGATTTATTCAACGATGATACTTTAATGCAATTTTTCATGAGAGGGTTTGTTAAAGCGACTACAATTAGGGGTGTATTACAAAGGAACCCTCGCACCCTAGCCGAGGCTAAGGTAGCCGCTAGGGATATGGAACATATTGAGAGGGATTATGAGCGGCTATGGAGGAAAGAGGATGAGTTGATCCCTCAATTCATCCCTCTCCTACCTAAGACGGGAATGGACCCGATTAGGCCGCATAATCGCCCTCCATATGTCGCCATTGAAGCGGCCTCAATTCCCTTAGCGGTAACGGCCCCCCCAACCATGTTAGCATTACCGGCCCCTAGGGTAGACCCTCAAATTGAAGAGATAGAGCAACGACTAGGTGCTACTCAACTAGGGTTCCAAGAGACAATGTTAAAACAATTTCAAAATCTAACGGACCAAATGGCATTGTTGATCAAAAATCAACAACCCGGTCTTCCACCTCAAATAGAGTCGAGAAACCACACATCGGGATTTTGGTGCACTAATTGTCAACAACACGGTCATACACTACAATTTTGTAGAAACGGGCCGAACCGCAATCAACGAACGAACAATAATGGGCATCAACAAAACTTAAGGGGTCCGAGTCAAAACCAAGGGAATAATCGGGGCCCTCCGCCACGTGGACAAACTAACCAAAGTACCGAAAAAAAGGATTTTCACCATCTTTGCGGTAGATACCACGTCATAGGGCAATGTTGGTCCGAAAACCAAGGTCAAGTGTGTAATAATTGTGGGGGGCCACACGCTTCTAACCAATGTCGTCATCCGGACAAGGTAAGTGGAGCACCGAACCCTCCAACTAACCCAACCCAACCGGATCAAGAGAATACGAGGGGTTCACAAAATGAAGGTAATAATACCCTTAAACCTTCTAACTTCTATTATGATGGGAATACGAATCTTTCGGGGCAAGTTACACAATCACCTAAACAAATGGGACCGTCTACATCTCAAGATGTCCGATTTATGGATTCTTCTACCGTTCCGGTAAATTTAGAAATGTCCACAAATGGTCAAGGTTCATGTCTTCCACATGCTAACTCCATTTCATACGAGTTAAAAAGTCTTAAGGAGGAAATTGTACATAAGGCTCCGGCATTAGCCGTTACCACTAGAGCAATGAGGGGTAATGCACCATTAGAAGTAGAGGAGGAGGAGGAAGAAGAGGAAAATCCATTGGGGGAAATTCCTTATTTTTCGGATTTGGAGAATGTAACTAGAGAGGCTAGGAAGGCCACTAAGGCATTAGAGAGAGAAAATGAAATTGCCAATGAGAGGGAGAGGTCTAATGTCATCCATGATTTAGAGGGTGGTGATGTAGGAGAGTGGGAAGGTCCGGGCATTCCCGTAGAGGAGTTTGATAGTGTTAGAAGGCCTAAGGCCGATAGAGTAGATGGATACGACCTTTGGGCCGACCTTAGCTCACTAAAGGCCGATATCACCTTTGGCCAATTGTTAGAAATTTCACCGGTAGCTAGGAAAACTTTGAAGGACGGGATGCCCGTGAATAGGAGGGCCAAGAGGCCAAAGACTGGAGTGTCGGCAAGGGTCCAAATGCAAGGAAGAACTCGGGAAGTCAAGGCGGTGGAGATTAAAGTAACAATAGTGGACAAGGTGGTTCCTCATGTTTTGGTGGATGGTGGAAGTAGTCTCAATATTCTACCCGAGCACACTATGCGGAAATTGGGCTTAAGTTTGACGGGTCCGTCGCCATTTGTGATTAATATGGCCAATCAAAGTCCGGTGGTTCCGGTGGGGATTATCAAAGATTGTCGGCTTAACACGGGAGGTGAAGAATACATTGTGACCTTCCAAGTCATTAAAATGCACGACAATAAGGATGCATTCCCCATTTTGTTAGGGCGACCTTGGTTAAGGATGTCTAACGCCGTAGTAGATTGGGGAGGACACAAACCTTCTATCACCTATGGTCCCGTAGATAATAGAGTCAAGGTCTCTATTGCACCTTTAGGTGGTTGGGTTAGGGAGGAGATTGATCCAATGTCGGATGAAGAGGAAAATGGTGGAATTAAGGAGGATTTTGAGGATACATTGGTGGAAGTTGTTCAAGACAAGGAGAAGGCTAAAATGTATTCTTCTAGCGGGTTCTTAGGTCCTAATTTTTACAATCAAGATGTTGATGGAGATTTTATACATTGGTCAAGACAATACACGGAGTCCATTAGCGACGTCATGATGATGACTCATAGTTGTATTCTCCAAGATAGGGTGTCTAGAGAGGATTATTTGTCCTTAGAGCCGTGTGAGGTTCTCACGGAGGAAGAATGGGTGAAGGGAGGACTCACTCCATGGTTAGATGATATTGAGTTGAGTGATGTGAGTTTGGTACATGTAGATGGGACTCAAGATGAGGAGGCCATGTTAGAACTCTCAAAGTTAGAGCCCGCTTTGCATTTTAAAACTACTTCTACGGGCATTATCGTGGGTCATGATGTCAAGGACTACCCTAATGTACCCAACGATTGGTATAGAGATACCGAGGAGCAAACACGAGTGGTCGAAGAGGATTGGAAGTTTGTGGATGTCAAAATGAAGGATGGGAAAGTTAGACCAATGAAGATGGGTTCTAAACTCGATGAGAAGGAGATTAAGGAGTATAGTGATTTGATAGATGAGTTTAGTGATACTTTTGCTTGGTCATACGATGAGCTCAAGGGGATTCCTAGAGAGATGGTTGAGCATCGTATTCCGTTAGTTCCGGGCTCAAAACCGGTGAGACAAAAAAAAAAAAGGATGAACCCTAGATTGCAATTATTGGTCAAGGCGGAATTAGAAAGGTTGTTGCAGGCTGGGTTTATAAAGCCGGTAGAGATTACGGATTGGGTTTCTCCTATGGTGTTAGTGAAAAAGAAAAATGGGAAGCTTAGAGTTTGTGTAGACTATAGGAAGCTCAATGATTGTACGTAAAAGGATCACTTTCCTTTGCCGTTCATTACCTTGTTGTTAGAGGAGGTAGGGGGTCATGAGAGGTACACATTTATGGATGGATACGCCGGCTACAACCAAGTAGCCATAGCGCTCGCGGATTTGCACAAGACGGCATTTACGACACCTTGGGGGACTTTCATATGGGTGGTGATGCCATTTGGTTTATGCAACGCACCGGCAACATTCCAACGACTAGTCATGTATATCTTTAGCGACTTGCTCTTCAAGTCCATGACGGTTTATATTGATGATTTTAGTACCCAATCTAGTACTAAAGAGCATGTGCATTGTGTGAGGGAGGCCTTGGTTAGGTGTAGGCAAATGCGGTTGGCATTAAACCCGGACAAGACATTTTTAGGGGTACAAAGGGGAGTTTTGTTGGGTTATGTTGTGAGTGAAAAGGGGAGAGAACCGGATCCGGACAAGATCGCGGTCATTGATGAGTTGGAAACTCCGAAAAATGCCAAGGGGATCTCTAAGTTGCTAGGACATGTGGGGTGGTATAGAGAGTTGATTCCGGATTTTGCAAAGATAGCGGTCCCTATCACTCATTTGCTCAAGAAGGATGTTAGATTTGTTTGGACGGATGAGTGCCAAAAGGCCTTTGTTGAGTTAAGGTCCAAATTGAGCACTTATCCTGTCTTAAGGCCCTGTGAGGCCAAACCCCCCACCCTTAAGCGTCCGTAGTCCGAGTAGTGGGTTTGGGCTCACATTCCTCCGCGGTATTGGATTTGGACTTGGATGAGTCCATAGTGCAAGGTTCACCCTTCAAGTGGTCTTGGATTTAACTAGCTCCTTCATAAACCCAACTCCTTCATGAACCCAACTCCTTAGCTTCTAACTAAATAAACCCAGCTCCTTCATAAACCCAGCTCCTTCATGAACCCAGCTCCTTAGCTTCTAACTAAACAAACCCAGGTCCTTCATAAACCCAGCTCTTTACTTTCTAACTAAACAAACCCAGCTCCTTCATAAACCCAGCTCCTTCATGAACCCACAACTTTGTAGTTGTAATCCCCAACTACCTCACTAATTATTCAAGCCCTTAACTAATCTTCCTACCTAATTTTCCTAATTCTACTAACAACCCCTTTCTAATCACACAATTCTTCTCTAATCCTAAAATCCTAAAATCCTAGAGAGGAGAGGGGGAGAGAGAATTTCCTAACTTCACTAAGACTAACTAATCCACACAAGTATATTTTTGCACTCATCACAACCTCAAGTGCTCAACTCTTAAACATGGAACTTGCAACCACGTGTATTCAAAACATGAACTTTAAGTACCACAAATTGGAATCATGAATTAACTTTAAAATCCTTCACGTCAACACTAATTCTACCAAGAGGTCAAGCCCTCTTCAAGGCTAACAAGCCTTGGCTCTCAAACTAAAAACTAAGCACACACATGTGCTCCAATATGGCTTCCCACACCCACACTTATAACTCGTGGGGTGCCTTGGAGCACAAAGGAAAGAGAGGATGAGTGAGGGAAGAATGAGGGATTATATAGTAAGCTTGAGGGGGTGAGCACCCTCAAGGCTCACGATAAGCCCTTGAGATTTCCTCCTACTTAGTAGGCGCCAATCCTATCTTCTAAGCCTTCCTCCCTTAAATGATCAACAAGGATCCTAATTCGAACATTTAACTAGCCTTGGCTTTCTACCTACCACACTTTACCAAACTTGGGATGCTTCAACCTAAACTTAGCCTCCTTCGCTTTCCGCCGCCATAACTTTCTCCCCTTACTTTCCCAAATCGTTGCTCACCACTTAATTCAAACCACGATGCTTAACTCGTGATTTGATTGGTGCTTTGAGAATTTGCTTATCCTCCACCTTGCATTCTTCCTTGGACCTTCCCCATTAAGTGGCCATGATGAGGTGGTCCACTTGTGCGCTCCATGTGATCCTCCATTCATCCCAATTCGAATGCACTTGCCTCTTGAGTCACTTTGGTTGTCTCCATCCATTTGTACTAGCCTACTCACTAACTACTCAATCCAAGTTCTCCTTACCTATCCTCATTCACTCAAATCCTTCCGAAGGTAAAAACACAATAACAACTCACATCCTAGCCTCTTACAACATGGTACTTCTAAGACTAACATTTCACTCTTTTTATATTTTTGTGAAGTAACATGCTACTTCAAAGTGCATCAACTAACGTTTCAAGGGTCTAAGACTAAATGTGGGCACCCTTTTGGGCTCACAGGCCCCCGGATTGGGAAAAGCCTTTTCATGTGTATTGTGATGCTAGCAACGTAGCGGTGGGTAGTGCCTTGTGTCAATCCACGGGAGAGAAGGGGAAGGATCTACCCGTAGCTTATGCTAGTAAGCAATTGACTTCCGCGGAGAGGAATTACTCCACTACGGAGAGAGAGTGTCTAGCCATGGTATTTTCGGTCAAGAAGTTTAGGCACTATCTTATTTGTAATCCGGTAGTGTTTTTTGTGGATCACATGGCCATTAAATATTTGGTCAACAAGCCGGAGTTGAGTGGAAGGTTGGCTAGGTGGGTCTTGTTACTCGAAGAGTTTGATTACACGGTGGAATATAAACCGGGCCGCATGCATTTACAAGCCGACCACTTGTCTAGATTGTCGGAGGAGATGGGCACTACGCCAATAGATGATAGCCTCATGGATGATAGATTGTTTGTAGTCACGTCCACACCGGATTGGTATGCCGGAATTGTAGAGTTCTTGACCACTCAACAATTACCAACCGAATGGACGAAAGAGGAGAAAAGAAAGGATAGAGTCAATAGTAGGCACTTTGCAGTGATCAGGGTTGTCTATTGTGTCGTGACGGAGGCTTATCCCGGCATAATGTCGTGCCGTCACGACACGTATCCGTCACGACATTATGCCGGATTATGTCGGATGCTGTCTTTATCCTGCCGGACTTGAATTTTACCGATTTTTTTGTGTAATTACATTACCCAATTTCGGACACGTAGGATTTACATTGTCCACGTGTGACGACATGTCAGCAAAGTAAAGGGAAAGTGGGGAAAATTCTACTAGCGCCCGTCCGCCCCCCCGTCCGCCCCCGTTCCCAATCCCCGTTCCCACCCGTCCGCCCTCGTTCCCAATCCCCGTTCCACCCCGTCCGCTCCCGTTCCCAACCTCCGTCTGCCCACGTCCCCCGCCCCGTTCCCAACCCGTCCGCTCCCCCGTCCGCCCCCCCCCGTCCGCTCCCCCCCCTCCGTCCGCTCCCCCGTCCGCCCCCCCGTCCGCTCCCCCCACCTCCGTCCGCTCACCCGTCCGCTCCACCGTCCGCCCCCCCCCCCCCCCGTCCGCTCCCCCGTCCGCTCCCCCCCCTCCGTCCGCTCCCCCGTCCGCCCCCCCCTCCATCCGCTCCCCCGTCCGCCCCCCCCCCCCCGTCCGCTCCCCCGTCCGCCCCCCCGTCCGCTCCCCCCCCCTCCGTCCGCTCCCCCGTCCGATTCGAACACTATAAATTGAGGGTGCAAGGTGCCATTTTTGCCTCCACTGACATAGTGTGTCTCAAGTCTTTTGATTCTCCTTTGAGGAGTGAGGATTGAATGCGTGAGACCCGAATGCAGAGTATACTTTGTCCAATCTAGTGTCTGTGAATTAGGGTTGCCCTCGTGGCACTCTTGAACATGACCTAGTATGCGATCAAAGTGACTTGCTCTAACTTGTTTGTATTTGCAGGTTTTGTTGAAGTCATGCCACGCCGAAACGATGCATGGGATCATTGGTACGAGGATAAGGGGAGGGTTCCCGGTAAATCACAAAGGCAGGTTAAATGTAGGTTTTGCCCGTTCGTCATATCTTACCGAGGAGATAGAATGTTGGCCCACCTTGGTTATAGACCTCATGTAGGGGGTGCTTCTGATGTTTCCACATGTAGGATGGTACCCCCGCATATTAGGGCCTTGTTTGAACATTGCGGAGGCATTGTGCCCTTACATGTAGGCATTGTAAATGAGGACTCTCTGGTGGCAGATATTGTACCTTTGGAGCCTATTATAGCGGACTCCGTAATTAGTGAAACAGAGCCTTTGCTTATGTCCCAAACCACTCAACATTCTGATGTTGTGATATATGGCACTCCTCCTCGTGAACTACGTCAACTCAACATAACGGAGGGGTTCAATGTGTCAACAAAACAACTCCTCGATAGAGCATGGGCAACGGCTTTTTATGAAGCTAACATTTCTTTCAACATTGTGAGACATCCTGCATTTGTTCATGCTGTGCATGAAACTGCCCGTCATCGAATGCCAGCCTACACACCACCATCGTACAATGCCATCCGTACGAAGTTGTTAACTGATATAAAGGTTGACCTAGATAGGCAAGTGAAGGAGAAGCTGGGGAATTCCGTTGAAAAATACGGTGTTACAATATGTTGTGATGGATGGGACAACGTGCAAAACCGACCTCTCCTAAACGTTCTTCAATGTGGCACAAAGGGAGACGTTTTCTTGGGTACCATTGACACCACGGGAAATCACAAGGATCATGTCTACGTTGTTGCTCAAATTCAACCATTTGTGGAAAAGGTTGGTCGACATAATGTGGTCCAAGTTTGCACCGACAATGCCCCAGTTATGGCCTCCGCTGCTCGCGACTTGATTCTAGCAAATCCCGATCTATATTTTCAAGGATGTGCTGCACATTGCCTAGATCTCCTCTTAGAAGATTGGGGGAAGGAGGAATGGGTGAAAAAATTGGTAAAAAAATCCCGCCATATTTGTGTATTTGTTAAAAACCATCATGCTTCTCAAGCTATATTCCGGAGGTTGTCACCAAATCTCTCACTCCGCCTACCTGTAGAGACCCGTTTTGCTACGAACTTCATCATGATTGAACGTCTTCTCCAAGTACGCAATGCTTTGGAAAGAATGGTGGTTGATGAGGATTGGATCACTCTAATGCGTGATATGAGGAGGAGATCTGGCACCTCTTACATGAAGGGCTCTGCTGTGCGAAGCTTTATACGTTCTGATGGATTCTGGAACACGTGCGAAAATTTCTTGTATATGGTGATCCCGGTTGTTAAAGCTCTTCGTGTATTTGACGGCAAGGCGCCTGCAATGGGAATGGCTTGGAGGGTCATGCATGATTTACAAACCCATATTCGTGGATTCAGTAAACCTCCATTTCACTTAAGCCCTGAGCTTGCTGCAAATGCTATGGTAACGTTTCAAAATAGATGGAGGTTGATGTTGAATGATCTACACTGGGCTGGAGCGATGTTAAATCCGCTTCTACGTGGTTGGGCCCCACTCCATGAGGATGACAATTCGAGGACAATCCTAAATCGAGTTCTTCGCAGGCTTGCTCAAGATGAGGACACTTATGTCCAAATCCTCCACCAGTACCAAGATTTTCTTGAAAATCGAGGGCCTTTTGCTGATTCTACTGACCCGAGCGTGCATGCCGCACCTCTCCATGAATGGTGGGATGCAATGGGAGGTGGAGCTAAAGCCCTCCAAACAATAGCAAGACGTATCCTTGCACAAGTATGTTCCGCATCCGCATGTGAACGCAATTGGAGCATGTACTCATACGTTCACAACAAGAGTCGCAATCGCTTGAAGCATAGTCGTGCTGAGGACCTCGTCTACATATATACCAATAGTAGGCTCATTCGACATCGGAGGGGCCCAAGACCTGCTCAATGGTACGAATTGAATGAGGTCCATTCTGACGATGACCTTGACGAAGAAGATGACAACGAAGATGACGTGGATCCAACTGGTAGGGCTGGAAATGATGAAGACAACAATGTTGATGACATCGACTTTGATTTGGATGACCTCGATTCCGAGAATCATGGTTCAGAAGATGAGGATGGCAATGGTAGTGATGGAAACCTTGGGGTGTTTGAGTTTGATGAACCGGATGTCCCCCAACATAACGACGGAATGCATGACGATCATGAGGGGTCTATTGGAAGACCGCATGTTGAAACTCTCCACACTGGAGAAGGGTTTCCATCTGACCATAATGTTGCTATGGGGGCAAGTGAGAATGTGGGAATTGAAGTAGATTCCTTGCAACATCGGAGCGATTCTCTTTCATTTGGTGAAGGCGACAATGTACTACCCGTAAATGAGCCAACGCACGTTCAACATGATCCACTTCCAACCCGAGTACATTCTGAATCCATGGATGCCTCCCTCATATCCAACCATCGTATAGAAGATCCAACGCCCAATGTTCCTGAAATGCCTACAACTCGATTCCGTGCTCTTCAAAGGATTGCATCCACCTCTACGGTGCAATTGCATGCACAAGGTCAACATCGTCCTCTCACTCGAAGTATTGCCAATACTTCTAGATTGGGTGTTTCACGTGCAACTGCGGTGGGTGCTACTTTGGTTGCTATGCACAATGTTTCAAGAAATGTTACTATAGAGGCGCCACGTCGTCCTTCTGTACGACGACATGTTGTTGAGAACATACCAATTGCAATTCCACCCGCGTCTGTTTCACTTCCACACAGTCAATCCAATGGAAGAGGTGGTCTTGGAGTTGGAGGCGGAAGTACAACGGGGGATGCTTTTATAGATGGAAGTAGAGATGAAGTGCACTCAAGTCGTGGTACGGGTGGAGGGCGCCAGAGAACTACGAGAGGTGTCAAACGTACTAGGAAGAGGTATCAGGGACGATCGCTTTCGTTTACTGCTGAAGACTACAATGAAGATGAGGGTAGACCACATCTAGATGAAAATGGCATACAGGATGCAGATGGCTCCCGGCCGACCAAGAGGATAATTTTCTCACAACGTGACCGAGAGTTGCATCTTCGAAGCGCGACTCCCCAAACGGATGATGATTTCAGCACAGACGAGTCTGAAGAGGACCCAAGATGTGTCGAAGCAAATGATCCTACAGTACGGATTCGAACGTAATGGTTTTGCACAAATGTGTTCTTTCGGTGCTCCCACGTACTCCCATAATTTATTACTTCCGTCAAAATTGATACAAGTTACAACCTTAGGGCCTTCGGTAAGACATTTAGACCACAAAGCGAACGTTACGTTCGAAGTTGTATCATTTTATTATAGTAATAAAATTATTTATTGCATGTTTTTTAAAATTATTTATTGCATATTTATATAATTATATCTTTATGTGGTATTCAATATTGACTATGTAGTCAATAGTACTTTTGGTTAGACTATCATATGAATTACAAATATTCAAGTGAGTTTTTAAAAGTTTCGAATAACATTAAAACATGTGACATCCATATGCTATCTTTTACACGATCTTAGAAATGACAACTTGTCGGTAACTCCTCTTTATATTACATATTCTTTGAACATGAAATATGTTCAATGTGTACAAAGTCTTCTTCCGTTCCTATACAACTTTCTAAACATGCTACAAAAATGCCTAATCCGAATCTGAATCGAGGTCTATTGCAGCTGAAGTAGATCCTCGTCGTGCTCGTGATGATTCCCCGGCTTCCATCATTCGCGTGGTTTCACGGGTGAGATATGGACGACTTCCAGGAGATAGTGGAGTGGCATTACGTGGTCTAGGCCCCCCATTTAGCCATCTCAATACCGCATCATCCGTAACTCTATTCAAGAGTGCTTCAACTGCCTCCAACTGCGTTCTGTGTTTGTGGTACGACTGCTCTAAGTGCGCTTCAAAATGGGAATCCCGTTCCATGGGCATCTCATGTGCATCTTCTTCCAACTCATGCTCCGATATTGATGGTTCACCACTTGCATTGTAAAAAGGAGGTTGAATGCCTCTCCGTAATTGCATGGTTGTCGCATCCCAATGCCAACCAAAAGTTTGGTACAAAAATCTTTTCATGCCATGGTTTGGGGGCTTGTTGGGAAACAACTCGTCTGCAACATACAAAATTTGACGTGGATTTTGTGTCCATTCGCCATCTTTGTTATCGTTCCAAAGTTCAACCGTTGCACAATTGAATAACCAATTCCACTCAACAGAAGTCCCATCAAACTCGCAAAGGTTGAAGGGATAGTCCGTTGGCCTTACCACCCAGTCCTTAGGCATGTAATCCCTGTCGTACGAATTTTTTGATTTTTGAAGTCTAAATGTCTTTCAAGTGTGAATAGCCACTTCATGAACTAGAAAAGATGAAACTTTGTGGTGAGAAATGGCTATTGTCTTGTGGTATGTGAAACTAAGCCATGTGAAGTCTATGGTCTGGTTTGAAGAGGCAAAGACGGTTATAACTAATTTTTGTGGAAGAAGAGAAGGGAAGAGAGAGGCCATTCATTATGTATGACTCGTAGGTGAGAGGCCGAGAGCTGAAGAGAGTTTTTTTTTTTTTTTGTTGAACCTTCTGATTTTTATGTGAATTTTTGTGCGAATTTACCTTTGAATATTAAAGTTTTGTTATAGCACATGTGTGGGATGCACATCTGCTCAAGACTATTGTCTGTTGTGGTTATTGTTGTCGTTGTTGTTGTTGTGATAATTATTGTAGTTCCAGGGAGATTTTACTGGAATTGTACTTAAACCATTGTTTGATTTCGGAACAAAGTGCGAGGACCAGATTGCTTATGCCTTAATCAGTTTTGGTTCTCGAGTATTAAGTGTATGTTGTAATCTGGAGTTATTTGATGACTGCGTCAGCCTTCATATTCCGTATCAGTTGCTGCTTACTTTCACAGCAAGTCGATTGTCTGAGATGGCACCTACTGGTATTGATGAGTCTATTGTCTCAGTTCGGCATCTGTGTGAGGTAATTTTGCAGGGATTGATTATCTAAACGAATTACCTGGTTATATAACGGGCAGGAAATCCCGGGGAAATTATCTGTTTCAGTAAAAAGTCGCAGTCTAATGTAATGCGAATTTGTACGTCTGTCAAGATGAATTCTTATCATTTTGGGGATATGAGCAACCTGTAAGCAATTACTGTCTTCAATTATTTGAAGTCTTTCATGCCCGTATAAAAGTTAATCCTTGTTCGGATCCAACTTAGCCTGATATTAAAAATTGTGTGGCTAATTTGCTGAGTACGTCGATAGTCTGTGATTATGAAGAACCCCGTAATTTCAGGGCAAGGGTACTGATATTTCTTTCGAGAGAATTATGAACCCTGAGTGAAGTACATGCAACAAATTAATTTAATTAAAGTTCAGAACTAGTTCTCTTAAATTAAAAGTCTCATTTTAGGCCATGGTCTCAAGAGTCTAATCTTAGAGCCTAATTGAATATATTTGTGTTGTAATCTCATACTGCATGGTTTAATCGTCTGAGAGTGTATTCAGTCGAGACTATGGTCTGATCCATATTGAATTACCGTTGATACTGCAAATTAAGTGATCCGAGAATGTGCAAGGTCCTTATTACTGTGCGTGGCCGATGGGATTAATCTAATAATTTTAGCGTAGATAATTACTAAATATGATTTCTTCAGGGAGTGGTTGTTGTGGGACGTGCAATCTCGTAATCAAAGTTGAATGATAAGATTGAATTGTTTAACGTATCACCCACATATTTGCTGGTATGACATAATACAGAGGCTATCGTCCTTTCATAGATGCATTTACACATTTCTAAATTGCCTTTAAGATTAATTGCGCCCTGAGTCAATTGACTTTAATAAGATTTCATTCTCCAAATCAGTTTAAGCAAAGAGAGTATTGTCGTTGTAATATGTGGAAGTCTTAATGAATTGTGGAACCGGATTCCCGGCCACAATTAAATTGAGTAAGGTACAAGACTATTGTCTTCCATGTGTAAATGGAGAAACTGTTCCGATCTTCCGATGGAAGTCAAAGTGACATCGTGTTAAGACCATTGTCTACGGAAGATTACCCAGAGGCGGAGGAGACAAGGACGTGCTGACTGTTATATCGGTAACCCTTGTCGTGAATTGCAACCTTAAGGTTATTAAGGCTAATTTGGAATTTTAACAATTTCAATAATGGAATCGTTTAACCTTCATTGCAATAATTAAATGGAATTGTGAATTGAATACTTTGGCATCTAATGATATTGAATAGGAATCTTAACTAAATGGAATGAGTTCATGAGTGATGTGAGAATATGTTAACATGCATACGTGGTTTTGGACTCATTGCCTTGAGGAAAAAGGTTGAGATTGAGTTTGGCCGATACCAGGTAAAAGACAATTGTCGGACTGCCTAATTAAACTCGAATCTAACCAAAGAAGACTGTTTATCCTGAAAGGATTACCGCACTGACTTTTCAAGTTACATTAAATGAAATTAATGAAGGAAAGACAATTGACTATTCCGAGGTGCCCTTGGCCTCGGTAAAGAGACAAAAATGGGTCACTATTGCAAGATTATTGACTATGGCTGTGCCTATGCTTGTGCACCGCACTTGGTCCTATTAAAATGAACTCACTGCCAGTCTATTGCCTGGGAAAGTAGTGTGAGGTGTGAGACTGTCACATTTGCATGTACTGACATGGAGTGGTTTTTAGAAGTTTTTATCCCTCACCCATGAGCCAATTGTCAGTCCTTATCCTAATTGAAGTGAATTAACCTTGTGTTTTCCCTAATAAGTCTTATCTAAGACACCTAGATGTTACATGAATCACCTTTTGAGTCTTCCCTGATTGTTTCCCTGGGTTTGTTTGTTAACCAAAAAACTAACTACATTTTGGCGCCGCTGCCGGGGAAGGCTTCGGTCGATTTAAGTCTAGGTAGATAAATCTGTTAGGAAAACTGATAGGCTTGGATTTTGAATAAGGAATTTAAATTAAAGTCTTTGGGAGATTCAAAAAGTAAAGAAACAAGTCGATAGCTGTTTCTGAAACTTTTTCACAATCCTAAAGTATTAATTTGAATTCAGAATTGTATCAAAAACCAAATGCCTAGAGTTACAACCAAATGTCTTATTTATGGATCAACCCCAAGTATGGAAATCTAGGGGTCATCAAAATTCATTAAATTATCCTTTAAAATATACACCCTTTGGACTTTCTGAGAGTACCTTGGGAGAGCTAAAACTTGTTGGCTTCGAAGAAGCCGTTGAGAGAATTGTCAAGAGAATTTGTAAATGTCACCTTGAAACACCAGTTGAACCAAAGAAACAACTTGAGAGTGCTTGTCAAACAGAGTCACGTCCCCAAATAGTGTGTCGGACTTGTAAAGGTTCAGGACACTACTCGAGGGATTGTGAGGTGAATAAGTTTAAGTCTAAGACTAAAACTGTCGAAAGGTGGAAATCAAAAGTGTCAACCCGTACAGTTGAGTCACAAACTGATTCCCTATGAGGGTAGTATCCTTCACACTCATGTGTCGATTGTCAAAATGTGGCCGTGGGAGCTTAACCGACAAAAGTTGAGCACCCCGGATAGTGAGTTATACAAAGGACCACATTTGTTTACTGCTTTATATCGTTTTTATAAAGCATCATTTTGGGGATGTGGAATCCATATTGGACCAAATCACCCAGTCTATCCAAAAGGATTTCTAGCCAATTTCCTTGATTTACCCACTCACCTTCAAGAAAAGATTTTGGAGAATATTTGGAATAACGGATAGGGTTTTAATGAAGTCATTATTAACAAGGGATATCCCAGATTGAGAGTTGATTTGAGATTTTTGTTTCTCATTTATAGCAAACATAAAGCAGAAAGCTTCCCAATTAGTAAATTTGGTTACGGTTGTTGGAACGGAGGGCTTTTTTCTAGCAACGAAGCTCGTTTTTATTACGGACCTTTTGATCCCTGTACTAGTGTCCACATACCAGACTTTTCCGATTCTTCACTTCAAGGCGAGAACTTTGTGAATTTTGCAAAGTTATGCTTGAACGGAAGAAGACGGATTGTGAAATCCAATAGACAAAACATGACATAGTTTACATATGATCATATGCAGCTTCCATACTGGAACCCGCACATGAAAGGTCACATGCACAAACAGCCTCAGTAAGAAAAGCAGCCAATGATAAGGCTAGAGAGGATCGTGCACGTGCTAGAGATTATCAAAGAAAGAAAGCTGAAAGGAGAAAGAGTTGGTTAAGGTCTGTCCTTAAACTGCACAATGAAAATCCCGATGTTAACCCAAGTCTAGAGGAACCAATACCTTTAGAGAATAAAGGTCCAGAAGAGTTATTATCACCTCTTAAACCACAACAATTATATTTTGGTTCAACCTCAGGAACTTCACAGGAACAACCAGTTCAAAACCCTTTAACACCTTCAGTCTTACCAACACCAGTTGTATTACAACCATTACCAACACCGCCCTTACCACCTCCAATATTTCCCATTATAATGGCTAATGTACCGGTTGGCCCGAGGATTACTAACATAGTTCACATCCCATATTTTCTTGGGAGACCAGGTTCAGATCCTGATACTCATGTATCAAAATTTGAACTTACTTGCCACGCCAATGATATTCCGGCTGCGAAACTTCCAGAGGTTTTTGCAGCGTCCTTGCAAGAAGATGCCTTTGCATGGTATCTAAGACAACCCCCATTTGCTAATTGGAATGCATTAAAGGCTGCATTCTTAGCTTACTTTAGACCCTTGGGCTTTGCCTCGAGTCTAAAAGAAAAATTGCGCACTGTTAGAATGGGTGTCAACGAGAGAGTTGATAACTATTATGGCAGAATGCAAGATATCTTGCAGCGTATGGGTAATCATCAGATCCCAGATGATTTCCTTATGAGTATATTTATAGGGGGTTTGTACCCATTGGAGTTGAGAACTTATGTTAAGGAAGGAACCACTGCTACATTTGCTCAAGCTTATGCCAGAGCAAAAACTTGGGAGGAATGTAGGTTGGAAAATGAGTTGGTCCTATATACTGACAACACGTATTCCAACAATCCTATTCCCCCGCGTTCGGGAACTTTCCCCATCACTGAGAGTAATCATTATTATGTCACGGATGCACCATATGTGCGAAATTCAAATGCACCTTTGTATACCCAACCTGTAATTAACAAGTCTCCTCAACAAGATCCTGCAAATGATAAATATGATAATGCCCTATGGAACTTGACCAAACAATTGTCAGAATTGTCAGTCAAAGTGGCCAACAATAGGCCTAAGAGACCTCAACCCACAGAGGAGCGAAATAATGTGTGGTGTCATAATTGTAAGGGTCAAGGACACCTTGCTAATGAGTGTCCCACCCCAAAGGGATTCAGGACTAAATGCATATTCTGTGGAGGGAATCATGCAGTCCAAGAATGTTGGAACCTTAAGCAGCAAAAGGCTGTCAATCAGGTCGATAGCGGTCAATCTCGTCCTTGGCAACAAGAACGAAATGGGCCAGGACCCAATGCTAATTATAATCCTAAAAGGAATTTTAATCGTCGCCCAGTCCCTTTGAATTTTCAAGGTCGTACCAATTGGAATCAACAAAATGATTCTTCTAATTGGCAGGAATCTCCATCCTATAATCAAAATTATAGGAGGTTTGATTCAAACCCTGACGACCCAAGGAAATATCCTGTCTGTTATAGGTGTAAGGAATTGGGTCATTATGCTAACAATTGTCCAAACCCTAAGAAACCCCAGGATTATGTTCCTTTGTGTGGTAACTGCAAGACAGCAGGACACCCCACAGATGAGTGTCCTCACCCTAAGAAAGAATACCCTCCCAATGAGAGAGATTGGAAAAAGGGAAAACGAGTGAGAATACAAGATCCGGAGGATGAGGAAGAGGGAGCTCGAAATGTAAATCATATTCAGCATTTCTCTACCTCACCATTACGGGAACGTAAGATTAATGCAG
Source organism: Polytrichum formosum (assembly GCA_964035585.1). NCBI lineage: Eukaryota > Viridiplantae > Streptophyta > Polytrichopsida > Polytrichales > Polytrichaceae > Polytrichum > Polytrichum formosum. The sequence goes on from OZ037938.1 coordinate 57,293,544, forward strand.
TAACAACAAGGTCTAAAGCCATAAAAGAACCTTACCCAATCATTGATGAAAATAGTAGTGAACCGAGTGCTGAGGAGCTACGAGACAATTTACACGAGGATGATCCTAGAAACAAATTGATTGTTGAGCCTACGGTTGTGTCTAAAGACAATTCTACGCCCACGGCTTTGCCAAGGGTAGAGTTAGTTCAACCTGTACCGATATCTCTACCCACACCTCCTGTACCTCCAAGACCTTATACTATCTTGGAGAGAAACCCATCATCAAATATTCCCCAGGTTCAATCTACGGATTCTAGGACTAAACCCACACCTTACCAAATACCACAAGTACGGGGTTTGAGGTCCAAGTCAAATTCAAAACAACCGAGAGTAATGGAATTATCTAAAGGTTTGCAACCCTATGATATTATGAAGGACTTAGACAACATTCAACCTCAGATTACCATGAGACAACTTTTGGCAATTGCGCCTCAATGTCGTACCACCTTAGGTTCGGCAATGATTCGCAAGAAACCCAAAGTTGTTGAAATTCATGATGTCACTCTAAGTCAAGATCCGGGAGCTCCCGCGGTAGATGTAATAATTGATGGAGTGATGGTAGCAGGATTTCAAATCGATACTGGATCTAGTGTTAATCTTATGAGTATGGAAACTATGGAAGAATTAAGACTCACTGATATGGTTCCTACTTCTATCATTCTTAAGATGGCAGATCATACTCGTACCAAACCTTTAGGTCAATTACTCCAAGTTCCAGTCCAAATTGCTGGTAGGGAATATAAGATTGATTTTGTTATATTCCGAACCACTGACGCTATACAACCCATCCCTGGAATATTAGGAAGACCTTGGTTGATTGTAGCTGAGGCTAAGGAAGATTGGGGAAAAGGTACACTTACCTTAGGCAAAGGGAAAGATAAAATGGTCTTACCTTTGTTTCCTACCCGATACCAAGGAGAGACTCAGGATGAGGGAACTGAATTCACAACTGACGGTTATGAGACCGAGTCAGAGGATACCCCAATTGAGTCCATCCATAATATTGGTAGACACCAGAGATCCTATAACCCAGTCGGGATAGGAGAATATTTCATCTCTATGAAGGATGATGATTCTGATAATGCCATATTAAGTTGGCAGAATTCTTGTCCAGTTAATAATGTCACTACGGTTACTGAACCACAACCTCAGGATAAAACCTTATTAACACCCAACCCGAAGAAACGGTCAACCCCATTAAAAGAACTTGAGACTAATCCACCCCCTTTTGAGGAAGAATGGGAAGATGCCATGTTTTCTTCTAATGCACCTATTAAGAGTTATGTGTCTAAAGATGTCTACAAAGAAATGAACCTAGGAACCGAAGAAGTTCCTAAGATTATTAAAGTGCATGAGAAGCTATCCAAGACGGAATGGCAGTATTGGTATAATTTCTTCAAAAGAAATATTAAAGTCTTTGCGTGGACTTACAAAGACTTGAGAGGAGTCCCTCCAGAAGTATGTGAACACAAAATCGTACTTGAGGAAGGAACAGCCCCAGTGAGACAGAGACAATATCGTATGAATCCTAAATACTCCTTAATGGTCAAAGAAGAGATAGACAAACTCCTTGAGGCAGGATTCATTTATAAAGTACCTTATAGTGAGTGGGTGTCACCCATTGTTGTAGTTCCTAAAAAGAATGGGAAACTAAGGATTTGTCAAGATTTCCGGAGACTTAATAGTGTCACCCGGAAAGACTACTTCCCCTTACCTTTTACTGACACCATGTTAGACGCAGTAGCGGGATACAAACGCTACTCCTTCATGGATGGATTTTCAGGGTATAACCAAATCCAAATTTTTGAACCACACCGTTGGTACACGACCTTTACCACGGATTGGGGTACCTTTGCTTACATTGTAATGCCATTTGGTTTATGCAATGCCCCTGCTACTTTTCAACGTGTCATGACGGAAGCTTTTCAAGAATATCTTCGTAAATTCATGGAAATCTTTTTGGATGATTTTGCTGTCTTTGGTGACGACAACAACCACGCAAATTATCTCCAAAAATGTTTTGATAAATGTATGGAGTTTGGCATTTCAATTAATGCCGCTAAGTCAGTTTTCTTAGTGCCATTTGGCAGATTAGTAGGACACATTGTGTCTGAACAAGGCATAGCTACTGACCCTGATAAGATTGCAAATATTGTGTCTTTACCAATTCCTACCACTGTTACTGAAGTTAAAGGATTCCTTGGGCACACCGGCTATTACAGAAGATTTATTTTCCGGTATGCAATAATTGCGATGCCTTTGACCGAACTGCTTAAGAAAGGCGACGAAGCTCCAATTTGGACTTCTGCTTGCACCCATGCCTTCAATACACTAAAAAGGAAGTTGGTGTCAGCTCCAATACTTGTATCCCCTAATTGGGAGAAGGAATTTCATATATTTGTTGATGCGTCCAATGTAGCCATTGGGTCAGTTCTAAGTCAGAAAGATGAAAAAGGACATGACCATCCTATCTATTTTGCTAGTCGTCAATTGGTGCAAGCTGAGAGAAATTATACTGTCACTGAACGTGAGGCTTTGGGCATGGTATTCTCAGTCCAAAAGTTTCGTCATTATCTCTTGGGAAACACATTTGTATTCCATGTAGATCATGACGCATTGAAGTACATGATAAACAAACCCCAATTGAGTGGCAGAATAACAAGATGGGTATTACTTTTGCAAGAGTTTAACTTTACAGTTGAAGTTAGACCAGGCAAAAGTCATGCCAACGCCGACCACCTTTCGAGATTAAATGAGGAATCTGGATCCGAACCCATTGATGATTCATTTCCAGACGCCCAATTATTTTATATTGATGTGATTCCTCATGAGTATGCCGAAATAATTGAATATTTACAAAGCAATAAATTCCCTACGGACTTTACTGAAAAACAAAAGCGTAGGTTGGTTTTCAAAGCCATGCCTTACACCATTATTGCAGACACCTTATACAAACAAGGGAAAGATGGTGTTTTACGTCGTTGTGTCACTAGTTCAGAAATCCCTTTGATTTTAAAAGAGTGTCATGACAATATGGCAGGAGGTCATTTTGCAGGAGATGTTACTGCTAGGAAAATATTACAAAGTGGTTATTGGTGGCCCACCCTATTTGCTGATTGTATAACATACACTAGGCAATGTGATGTTTGCCAGAGGGTAGGAAAACCAACCGAGTCATCCGCGATGCCACTTACCCCTATCCTTGCTTTAGCACCATTTGAGAAATGGGGAATTGATTTTGTGGGACCCATAAACCCACCAAGTCGTCACGGGAGATATCAATATATTTTAGTGGCTACAGATTATGTCACTAAATGGGCAGAGGCTGAAGCCACTAGAAAAGACGATAAACATGTGGTAGCTAAGTTTTTGAGAGAAAAGATCTTATCACGTTATGGTTGTCCAAAAGAATTGGTCAGTGATCGCGGAACACACTTTGTAAATGATGTTATCAAAGAACTCACAGAGAAATATAAAATTAAACACCGACTCACTTCACCATATCACCCACGAGCGAATGGTCAAACTGAAAAAACTAATGGGATTTTGTGTAAGATCATTACAAAGACTGTCCAAAACTCTATGACTGATTGGGACAGCAAGTTGTTAGACGCATTATGGGCTTACCGCACAGCCTATAAGGTCACAACTAAGTTTACACCCTTTCAATTAGTTTATGGCCAAGAAGCAATCTTACCCGTAGAATTGGAACTACCCTCTTTACGTATAGCAATTGACGAGAGATTGAGTGACGAGGAATCCCTCAAAGAGCGCATTGCTATGTTAGAAAGATTGGATGAAGTGCGTAATCAAGCCTATTTAAATATGGCAGCCATTCAGAAATGGCGCAAGACTTACTATGACAGTAAAATGAAATCTAAAACGCTTACCGCTGATGATTTGGTTTTACTTTATGATAGCCGTTTCCAAAAATTTCCTGGTAAATTTAAACTTCATTGGATGGGCCCCTATCAAGTTAAAATTGCACATGACAATGGGTCATTCGATTTAGTGGATTTTGATGGCACACCTTTGCTTACGCGCATTAATGGCTATCGTCTAAAAAAATATCATAAGTAACTGGGGACAGTTACTTGTATAAAGTAAGGGGGAGACCCTACTATTCTAGACCCTATTATTTTGAATTTTTTGCTTAATATTATGATCAATAATATGATTAATATTATGATTAAATGGTTAACATAAACTTAGATACATTTAAATTAAATTAAATTTGATTGGCCATTTAATTAAAAAATTATATATATGATTTGAATTAATTCAAATTAATTCAGCTTAAAATCAGAATGGTTGTTTAAGTAAAAAAAAAAAAATTAGAAATTGGTAAGTCTAATAGGCTAGTTTAGGCCAGAACTCAAAGTTAATATCTGAGGCAATAGGCTCACTAAAATTAACTTAGTGACAGCCTAGTAAGGCAACAGAAAGCCAAGAGACGCCCGATAGGCTATAGACTAGGGTTTTTGTTTTTTCCGTCCAAGCTGAGCTGGCACAGAGACTCAAGAAGCAGTCAGTTGGAGAAAGGGAGCAGTCTGGCAAGAAAGGAGAGTGACAGGCTTTTTGCAGGCGCAGCAGCAAACGCGGAGGAACTTCGGCGACCCTATCAGGTGAGTTTTTACTGCTTTTCTAAGTGTATATTTTCTGCTAAGTGTGCTTTCTGCGATATCTTAAGTAAGTATCTATATTGTATACCAGGCTATGGACCTACACAAGTAATTGCTGCTTCTTGGAAACCAAAAAGACTATGGCCTTGCTAGAAATTAGGTTAAGTGACCAGTTGAGAGCTAGGGTCAAGAGGAGACAATTGCTGTTGAAAGAGAAGGCTTTAGGTTAGGTAGTAGTAATTAGAGTTTTTTCAGCAGATTATACTTAGTTTCAAGAAAAAATCTTTTGAGTGAAAATTAGCACAGAGAGAGGAAAAATCTGCAAGAAAACTCTGAGAGAGTTCTGAGGTGTGACTTACAAGACAAATAGCCTTCCAAAATTAGGAAAAAGTGGGAAAAGAGAGGCAGAGAATAATCTTTTGAAAGAAAACTGTGAGAACAGGGAAGAGATGCTGTAACAGTTGCAAGAGGGCTTGACAGGGAGATTAAGAGAGCATTTAAAGTTGTTTCAACTTCTGTTAGATTTTAAGTCACTTGTAAGCAGTAGGTTAATTTCTGAGAGAGAATTGAAGCATAAATCTGGGAATTACTCATAAAAACTCTGAAAAAACCCTGGAAAGCAGTTGCAGAGTAACAAATATGCCGAGTGAAGCCAGTTGAGATATTTTTCTTTTTTCTGTTACACAAGTGAACTCTGGAAGTAAAGATTAACATAAACCAGAAATTAGGAGCAGCCGACAACTCTCTTGAAAAGTGGCCAGATTCTCTCAATTACAGATAATAAGATCTGGTTACAGAAGAAACCCTGGAAGTCAGCTGAATGAAGTTATATGGTTATTTAAACTGTAATTTTGTGGAAATTTCCTGTTAGGGTACCTCCAGTAGAAAGAGTGAATTCTTCCTTCTATTAGGGCCCACTGCTGCCAGTAGGTAATTTCTTCTACAACCTCTAAATCCTTATTTCATCTCAGAAGAGTGAATTGAGTATAAGTAAGGGTAAATCAGATGTGGCAATATTCTAAAGTTGCTGAAAATTTTCATATTGACAATAGACTGATGAGTTATCTTGTACTTACAGGGTTGAGTTACACATCTTCACAGACTATAGGCTAGGGGTGTATTTTTCAGAATTTGATATATTAGTAAAAAACTTGTCTGCCACTACCCTGTTCTGTCAGCATGGTTCTTCACAGTTATATCACCTCGGAGTCCGAAGTTTTGGAAGAATCAGAGAAGGCTTTAACCCTCAAGCCCATAGTTTTACCCTTGATTACCCTAGCTATGAAGAAAGCCTGGAAGGCTAACCATGAACAGCTGGAGCAAGCAGGGGTGTTTCAATTTTTGTGTTGGATTCAAGGAGCCACCAGGGCAGCTTATGTGGAAGAGGTGACTCAATTTGTTCAGACTTACTCACCAGATGCTGAGACTGCTCAAGTGAAGGGCAAGACCATAGATTTCTCAGCACAAGTGGTGGCGAGGCGGTTGAGATTACCTGCTGATGGGATGATTTTAGATGAATTACCAGGGTTGAGCAAGGAACAGCATGAGGAGATGTTCGAAGGTGAATTCCCTCGAACTCCAAAGGGTTGCCATCTGGACAAGGCTAAGCATCCATGGAAAATTTGGTTGAGATTTGTGAATGACTATCTTATGTTCAGGCCTCAAAAGGAGATGATGTCTCAGAGGATTGTACTTGCGGCCATGCACACGTGGAATGGAAAGAGAGTAAATTGGGCTCAAATTGTGCATCAGATGACAGGGGAAGAAATCAAGAGATGGCAGAATGGAGGTTCTAAGACTTGGGAGTTACTTTCAGCATTTTACATTTCATTTTGTTGTCAGGAGCTACCTCCGCATGCAGTTGTGACTGATACACCCTCGAGCTCTACACCGAGTCAGAGTCCATTGTCTAGCCCTAGAGGTGCTGAAGGAATCTTGGAAGAGAATCAGAGGCTCAGGTTGGAAGTGAATCAATATGAGGCTTTATTGAGAGAGAAATCGAACCAGTTGTGTGAGAAGGGTGAAGCCTTGGTTGCAAGTCAGGCAACCACAGTGAAGCACATTTTAGATTTGGCTGTAGCTTTGAAGGAGAAATTGGACCAGCAAGTGGTGCTGGATGAGAACAAAAAGGCTATTGACCTGTACCAGAGGCAACTAGCTGAGAAGGAGCAACAAAATGTGATACTGCAGCAACAGTTGGATGGCTGCAAACTGGTGCAGGGGCAATTAGAGCAATGTCAGCAAGAGTTACACCAGGTTTCAACTGACAACCAGAAATTGAAGGAGAAGTTGAGGTTGCAGGGTGAGGAAATGGCTCAACAGAGAGCAATGACTAGCCGAGTTAGTGCAGGGCAGCCTTCAATTACCTCAACTGTGTCAACTCTGGACCCCAACCCTGTTGTGCACAAGGAGTTGTTTTCTGGTTTGTGGAGTTGGGAGTCTAAGGGCCCTGTCCCTAGGAGTCTTTTTCAAATGTTTGAGTGTCAGAGTCAGTTGTTTTTGCTAGTTGTTGGTCTCAAGAAGTCTGCTTGGATTGATCATAGTTGTTTTTTGAAGCTTTGGCAGCGAAGTCTTGAGTGGGGGGTGGAGAATTTATTTGTGGAAATTCTGGCTAGGAGGCAGGTCAATTTGTCGGATCCTTACTCTGCATTTATTGTGATAGGAGATTTTGGGGCCAGAATTCTCTTGTATTACGCGTCTCTAGAGAGTCAGTGGCTTCTAAAGTCTAAATACCCTATCAATGCCGAGAGAAGAGAGGTGTCTGGGAAGGAATATAGTGCGCAAGTCTGTTCTCAATTTTATGCCCAACCCTTAGAGAATTTACAGCAGTGGCAGGTTACTTTGCAGGAGTTATTGGTGCAGCTTAAACGTCCTGATTTCATGTCTGATGTCTTGTCTGCAAATGTGCAGCGTCTTTCTACGTCTCAGGGTGTTGATTTTTGTGGTTCACATTATTTTTTCCAATATGACAGGGTGGTCAATAGGCTAGAGAGGTCGCTACGGGAGGTAGCAATGCAAAATAAGTCTGTTTTGAATTTACACGGCCAGGTGCAATTCGATCTACCACCTGCCGAGTTTGTACCAGCTTACCAGACTATTGAGGTACCTGTAGTGGGCAGCCCATTGACACTAAAGTATTTGGGGCACTATGAGAGCATGTTCGACTCGCCGGCCGAAGAACCAGTGCCAACCTGGTTAGCAATGTCGTGGTTACTCGAAGATTATGGACTGTCACGAATTGAGGATGTGCCAGCCGACATTCAATATCGGAGGATTTCTAGACAATGGACTGATGCTCCTCCGGTGGCCGTGTTAACCCACCCTCATTTCTGCAATTGTCTTAGAAGGTGTAAGTGGGATCCCAAGGCTACCTTGACCAGTCTTGAGTACAATTGGCCCGTGATTCAAGGACCAAAGGCTACTGCAGCCGAGTGCAAGGCTACTTATCTCAAGTTTTTTCAAAGTCACATTAACCACAAGGAACCGGTTTGTTTTGGGGCAGCCGTGTTCTCCAAGGCTTTGTCAGATTGGTGTGGCCAGTGGAACGTGACAATAGACGTGAACCAGTATCATGACAGCCACCACGAGTTTTTGTTGCTGCTCAAGTTGCAGTACAGGCCCACGCGATGGGTGAGGCTGGTGGAAGTGATGGCGATCACTCATTTCATCGCGGGTGCTCACAAGTGTCTTATCAACGAATTTCCGAATACGCGCGCCGGACCTTTTGAGAGATTTCTTCGATGGCAACGGACGAATGCACCTGAGTTGGTCGCACGTGACGAGGATTTGCAGCGTGCGATTGAGAAGGTTGAGACTAAGGAGCTCAAGCGGCTGGCCGAGGAAGCTGCTCAACAACATAGACGTCCACCCAAGCTACTTAGGAAATGAGTTGCTGGAGGGCCAGCAACAAGCTAAGTAAGGGGCTATGTCGTACGAATTTTTTGATTTTTGAAGTCTAAATGTCTTTCAAGTGTGAATAGCCACTTCATGAACTAGAAAAGATGAAACTTTGTGGTGAGAAATGGCTATTGTCTTGTGGTATGTGAAACTAAGCCATGTGAAGTCTATGGTCTGGTTTGAAGAGGCAAAGACGGTTATAACTAATTTTTGTGGAAGAAGAGAAGGGAAGAGAGAGGCCATTCATTATGTATGACTCGTAGGTGAGAGGCCGAGAGCTGAAGAGAGTTTTTTTTTTTTTTTGTTGAACCTTCTGATTTTTATGTGAATTTTTGTGCGAATTTACCTTTGAATATTAAAGTTTTGTTATAGCACATGTGTGGGATGCACATCTGCTCAAGACTATTGTCTGTTGTGGTTATTGTTGTCGTTGTTGTTGTTGTGATAATTATTGTAGTTCCAGGGAGATTTTACTGGAATTGTACTTAAACCATTGTTTGATTTCGGAACAAAGTGCGAGGACCAGATTGCTTATGCCTTAATCAGTTTTGGTTCTCGAGTATTAAGTGTATGTTGTAATCTGGAGTTATTTGATGACTGCGTCAGCCTTCATATTCCGTATCAGTTGCTGCTTACTTTCACAGCAAGTCGATTGTCTGAGATGGCACCTACTGGTATTGATGAGTCTATTGTCTCAGTTCGGCATCTGTGTGAGGTAATTTTGCAGGGATTGATTATCTAAACGAATTACCTGGTTATATAACGGGCAGGAAATCCCGGGGAAATTATCTGTTTCAGTAAAAAGTCGCAGTCTAATGTAATGCGAATTTGTACGTCTGTCAAGATGAATTCTTATCATTTTGGGGATATGAGCAACCTGTAAGCAATTACTGTCTTCAATTATTTGAAGTCTTTCATGCCCGTATAAAAGTTAATCCTTGTTCGGATCCAACTTAGCCTGATATTAAAAATTGTGTGGCTAATTTGCTGAGTACGTCGATAGTCTGTGATTATGAAGAACCCCGTAATTTCAGGGCAAGGGTACTGATATTTCTTTCGAGAGAATTATGAACCCTGAGTGAAGTACATGCAACAAATTAATTTAATTAAAGTTCAGAACTAGTTCTCTTAAATTAAAAGTCTCATTTTAGGCCATGGTCTCAAGAGTCTAATCTTAGAGCCTAATTGAATATATTTGTGTTGTAATCTCATACTGCATGGTTTAATCGTCTGAGAGTGTATTCAGTCGAGACTATGGTCTGATCCATATTGAATTACCGTTGATACTGCAAATTAAGTGATCCGAGAATGTGCAAGGTCCTTATTACTGTGCGTGGCCGATGGGATTAATCTAATAATTTTAGCGTAGATAATTACTAAATATGATTTCTTCAGGGAGTGGTTGTTGTGGGACGTGCAATCTCGTAATCAAAGTTGAATGATAAGATTGAATTGTTTAACGTATCACCCACATATTTGCTGGTATGACATAATACAGAGGCTATCGTCCTTTCATAGATGCATTTACACATTTCTAAATTGCCTTTAAGATTAATTGCGCCCTGAGTCAATTGACTTTAATAAGATTTCATTCTCCAAATCAGTTTAAGCAAAGAGAGTATTGTCGTTGTAATATGTGGAAGTCTTAATGAATTGTGGAACCGGATTCCCGGCCACAATTAAATTGAGTAAGGTACAAGACTATTGTCTTCCATGTGTAAATGGAGAAACTGTTCCGATCTTCCGATGGAAGTCAAAGTGACATCGTGTTAAGACCATTGTCTACGGAAGATTACCCAGAGGCGGAGGAGACAAGGACGTGCTGACTGTTATATCGGTAACCCTTGTCGTGAATTGCAACCTTAAGGTTATTAAGGCTAATTTGGAATTTTAACAATTTCAATAATGGAATCGTTTAACCTTCATTGCAATAATTAAATGGAATTGTGAATTGAATACTTTGGCATCTAATGATATTGAATAGGAATCTTAACTAAATGGAATGAGTTCATGAGTGATGTGAGAATATGTTAACATGCATACGTGGTTTTGGACTCATTGCCTTGAGGAAAAAGGTTGAGATTGAGTTTGGCCGATACCAGGTAAAAGACAATTGTCGGACTGCCTAATTAAACTCGAATCTAACCAAAGAAGACTGTTTATCCTGAAAGGATTACCGCACTGACTTTTCAAGTTACATTAAATGAAATTAATGAAGGAAAGACAATTGACTATTCCGAGGTGCCCTTGGCCTCGGTAAAGAGACAAAAATGGGTCACTATTGCAAGATTATTGACTATGGCTGTGCCTATGCTTGTGCACCGCACTTGGTCCTATTAAAATGAACTCACTGCCAGTCTATTGCCTGGGAAAGTAGTGTGAGGTGTGAGACTGTCACATTTGCATGTACTGACATGGAGTGGTTTTTAGAAGTTTTTATCCCTCACCCATGAGCCAATTGTCAGTCCTTATCCTAATTGAAGTGAATTAACCTTGTGTTTTCCCTAATAAGTCTTATCTAAGACACCTAGATGTTACATGAATCACCTTTTGAGTCTTCCCTGATTGTTTCCCTGGGTTTGTTTGTTAACCAAAAAACTAACTACAATCCCGAAGGCCAAATTGGAGGTACAAACGAGGGTGGAAGGGTGATCTGCAATGGGGACATTGCCGTCTCCTGATCATTGCCACTATCAGACATTGTGGATGGAATTGGCCCCCACACGATCCAACTTGAAAGCATCCCTCTGGGCCAAATGGACTGCCACAAATCCCACACACGGATCCGTCGAAGACCATTGGATGTGGACCCGGCCATAACAACTCACCCCTCATGCTGTATGGATATTCATGCACTTGGGTCACATCCCAATGGTGATCGGAGTCGATCAGTTGCCGCCAATCCAAGCTCCCGTTAGGCAATTTCAAGTCATCCTCATCATCCCACCTACTAGGGTACGTATGTTCCTGATCTGGCCATGACGTGAGCATCAAGTTCCGCAATCTATGATTGCGGTTCCATTCTCGCTGGATGCTCTCAAATTCAGCTTCATATTGACGAGCCTTGGCCATAGAAAACAATGTCCCTGTCCTCATATTGGTTCGCTTCACGATCGCATCCGATAGAAATTTCCTCAACCTTGCATTCTGCTCCTCCAGTGTGCCAATCTTGGATTCGTGATCGACAACCACTTCATTGACCACTTGAAGTTGTTGTTGCATGTCCACCACCTCCTTTTGCAAAGCCTCCATCTTTCCTTGCATTACTTCATTCCTCATACATACGTCCGCTGCTTGTAACTTTGCAATCATGGCCTCCTGTAAAGCTGTATCCCTCTCTGCTTCCAAAGACTGGATGTTAATTGGTGTACTACTTGAACTGCCAGCCTCCCCCATCGTAAGTGTTGCAAGTCGATTTTCCAGCTCGAGAATCCTTGCTTTATACTCACGAATTTCCTCGGCATGTTGCTGGCGCAATGCCTCCATTCTGCTCTCCATCATGTCCGCACCAAGTTGACCAGGGTTTACCTCGTTTAGGGCCTCGTTAACCACCTGGTTAACCAACTCGTTAATCACATCGACATTTACCTCCATGCCCTCCTCATCCATATGCTCAAACGCCTCCTCGATGGCCATCTCCACGTCATTGGCTGGTCGTTTGCGAGTACGTGGTTTTTTTGGTTCCCGACCTTCTGGAATTGGTGCCCCAGGCTCATCCACTAGTTTAGGATTCTTCCTGAACCACTCCGGAACGGGAGTGTATGGAATATCCGGAACTGTGCATTTAGTGAATGCAATTCCAATACCCCCAAATTTTTGATCATGCAGAGCACCCAAACTTGACCAATCCACCCTAACTCGCAACACGTGCTCCGCATACATCATACACGCCACCGACTTTGGAATTGCACTCTTGGGCCATCTATCCAAATTGGAGATACTTCTAAGTATCGTTAGGAATCTCCATTTTGCCTCCACGTCTTCAAGCTGCGTATAGCTCGCATTGACGGCCTTGCAATGTCGCTCGTGACAATGTCTTGGCCACAACCGATCAAAGTGAAGGAAGCCCACGTACTGCATTGCAGTCTTCGCTGACCACGGTTGTGGTACATTCTCCCAACCTACCCTGGCTTTTTGGGAGGGATCATCGTAAACATTCCACTCCAAATCAGCGGCCTTGCGTCCATGTCCTCTGGAACACCCAGAACTAGATCCTCCACTTGCACTTGCCATGTCTCCAGTTCCTCCACTTGCCATGTCTAAAAATTGGAGTTTCTAATTCTAATTCCACCCAAATTGGAGTTTCTAATTCTAATCTAGAACTCTATTTTTTTAAATACTAATTGCACTTCATAATAGTGCTACAAAATATCCAAGCATACACTTCAAAATAGTGTTGCTGTGGAATTAGTTCAAAAATGTCCCTAAAAATTAAAGTTCAACTATTCGGCACACCCTTCGAGCACCCCGCTACCGGCGCTCACGCAGAGGCCAGTTGACTGGGCGCGTCACAAGGAATATGCCAAATAACGGCCACGTGGATCTGCCAAAACCGGCCACAACCTGCCAAAAGTAGTGTAAAAGGATCCCAAAAAAGGGATCCTTAACTCCTCCGAGAGCCCCGCTACCCCGCACTCTGTGTTAGAGGAGGGTTGTCTGGGCGCCCAGAAGGAGTGGAGTAAGGTATGTAAGTGGTCCCCTCCACTTATATACCCCCGTCCGCCCCTCCATCCGCTCCCGCGTCCCCACCCGTTCGCACCCGTTCGCACCCGTTCGCACCCGTTCGCACCCGTTCGCACCCGTTCGCACCCGTCCGCACCCGTTCCCGCCCGTCCGCCCCAGAGTCCCCCCCCCCCGTCCGCCCCCAGCGTTCCCCCCCGTCCGCTCCCACGCTCCCCTCCGTACGCTCCTCTCCATACGCTCCAGCGTTCCCATCCCGTCCGCTCCAGCGTTCCCATCCCGTCCGCTCCAGCGTTCCCATCCCGTCCGCTCCTCGTTCCCATCCCGTCCGCTCCTCGTTCCCATCCCGTCCGCTCCTCGTTCCCACCCGTCCGCTCCTCGTTCCCACCCATCCGTTCCTTGTTCCCCACCCGTCCGCCCCGCGTTCCCTCCCGTCCGCGCCACCGTTCCCCTGCCGTCCGCTCCGCGTTCCCCTTCCGTCCGCTCCGCGTTCCCCTGCCGTCCGCTCTGCGTTCCCTACGTCCGCTCCGCGTTCCCCTGCCGTCAGTTCCCCCCGTCCGCCCCCTGTTCCCCTCCCGTCCGCTCCATGTTCGCGGACGGGAGGGAACGTGGGGCGGACGGGTGGGGAACGCTGAGCGGACGGGTGGGAACGAGGAGCGGACGGTGGGGAACGAGGAGCGGACGGAGGGAACGCGGGGCGGACGGGTGGGGAACGCTGAGCGGACGGGTGGGGAACTCTGAGCGGACGGGTGGGAACGAGGAGCGGACGGTGGGGAACGAGGAGCGGACGGTGGGGAACGAGGAGCGGACGGAGGGAACGTGGCGCGGACGGGAGGGGAACGGGGCGGACGGGTGGGGAACGTGGACCGGACGGGGGGGAACGGATGAAAGATGGAACGATTAGCGGACGGGTGGGGAACGCGGAGCGGACGGGTGGGGAACGCGGAGCGGACGGGAGGGAACGGGGCGGCAGGGGAACAGCGTAGAATTGCGACCACATATGAATTGGACTTCATATGAATTTTTTAGAGCCAAAAAACGGACACTATAGTCACCATCTATAAATGTTAACCCTCGGGAGTGGATCAAAGTGCGATTGAGCGGCCCAACTTTGTTGAGAGTCCAAAGAAATGAACCCTAAATAGCCAATAAAATATAGTAAGGGTAGCCTTAGTTGGGCATAGTGTGAAGCCTCCAAAGGCCAAGCCCAAAAGTCCAAACTCAAAGGAGCATGCCACTTTATTACTTGCTCAAAATAACCCCTCCAATCTAACGGCCAAGATCTTGTCAATGATTGATTATTATAATGAAAAAAATGTAGGCATCGAAAAAAAAAGCAGGTGGGTTCGTTGGAAAGCTAGGAACTTAAACCCTCAAACCATGTATGGAAACACTTCTACATGAGTATGAGAACAAATCAATGGCACATATGTGGTAGTAATTTGGAATGACGTAGGGTTTAGGGTTTAGGGGTTTAGGGTTTAGGGTTTATGAACCACTAAGGTTGAAGCACAAATTAATGATTTATTGAAGGAAAGTGCATTCGGATGGGTGACATCGGTTATGAAACCATATGAACCACTAAGGTTGAAGCACAAATTAATGATTTATTGAAGGAAAGTGCATTCGGATGGGTGACATCGGTTATGAAACCATATGAACCACTAAGGTTGAAGCACAAATTAATGATTTATTGAAGGAAAGTGCATTCGGATGGGTGACATCGGTTATGAAACCATATGAACCACTAAGGTTGAAGCACAAATTAATGATTTATTGAAGGAAAGTGCATTCGGATGGGTGACATCGGTTATGAAACCATATGAACCACTAAGGTTGAAGCACAAATTAATGATTTATTGAAGGAAAGTGCATTCGGATGGGTGACATCGGTTATGAAACCATACGAACCACTAAGGTTGAAGCACAAATTAATGATTTATTGAAGGAAAGTGCACTCGGATGGGTGACATCGGTTATGAACCCATATGAACCACTAAGGTTGAAGCACAAATTAATGATTTATTGAAGGAAAGTGCACTCGGATGGGTGACATCGGTTATGAAACCATATGAACCACTAAGGTTGAAGCACAAATTAATGATTTGTTGAATGAAAGTGCATTCGGATGGGTGACATTGGTTATGAAACCATATGAACCACTATGATTGAAGCAAAAATTGGTGATTTGTTGAATGAGTGGATAACTAATCAAATATGGAAAGTTCAAAGAGGTATCAAAGAGGTTTCCAATGCGGATGTCGGAAGATTTTTTCAAAAGTGTACATTTTTAACCTAACCAACTTTATTTTTATTCCGATTGCGTTGACTTTATCTTACTAACGAGAATTGGATCCTCTACATATTGGATTACATCAATTATTGGTCATGGTCATCAAGTCCTTAGAGGTCAATATATAAGTAGATCATTGAGACTCATACATATAACGAAGGTAGAGTATCATGGATAGGATGGGAAAGGGGAGAGTCATGTTTGAGGGTGTAGAATGCGATGAGGAGATACACAATTTAGACGATCCTCATATTCCATTCAATGCAACACCCGAGCGTGAGAGAGATGAGAGAAGTGCTAGGGATCGATTTCGTGATGAGTATGTCATGACTCCCTTCTCACAATCTACACAAGCTTGGAGGATGAGGGCGGCGGAGGAACAACGACGATATGCAGACAACTTTGAGATCGATGCGGTGGAGAAGGACCACACACAATGCGTGGGTGGAGATCTAAATGATCTAATTGATTTGTGTGCGGATATTTTGGAGAAGCCCGGGGATGTGGATGTGGATGTGGATGTGGATGTGGAGGAGACTTCAATCGACATTGAAATAGTCAAGGTAGCGGGGGAATCTTCAAAGACTATGTCTATTCGTAAGAAGAGGAGAGGATTGTCGCCTCATCGGCTACCATTGAAGGAATGGATGAAAGACCGAACGATTAGCTATTTTGATTTACTTCAGCCGAATCCTCTTCCAAAAATGGAGCCTCGCCGGAAGCCAGGAGCATCTACGAGGTTGGGATGACGGAATGAAGTGGAATATTATAGTTTGCATGGTTTGTTCATGTATATGATTAATAAAGGGCATTTGTAACGTTGTCGCAATAATAAAGTTATGACTTGTATAATATGTTGTACCACTTCTATGATTTATTTATTTATTTTTAATTCACCAACCGAACAGTTTCTGTTGAGATAAACAAGCACAAAGCAATATGAAACTATGCATCCACTTCTCAGTTCCAAGAGAAATTTTTTTAACCACTTTACGTTCACCCTTAGTTGATTATTGCTATTTTAGTGTACTTTATTATGTGGATGGGGGGACTATTATGTAGAGGACTTTTATTGCATATTCTTGTAGAGGACTTCATTACCTATCCATGGATACCAAGAACTCATTTTTTGGACTTCATATGAATTTTTGAGAGCCAAAAAACCGAGACTATGTCCAAACTTCCAAAAAAAAGTGATTGTGAATTATATAAATATAAATATAAGCAATTGTGAAGTATGTGTGCAATATGTGTGGAGTACAAGAAAGAACATTTAGAGATGTTTAGGATCATGTGTACAACCGATATAACTATTGCAACATTGTGCTCAACTTTAGTTAACTAGATATAACTATAGTTGACTACATTTTGTGGTATACCAAAATTAGAATAAATATAGGTAATTGCATTTTGGCAAGACATATCACGAACAACTATAGTTAACTTGAACTTAGCACATGGATGTGATAACAACGATGTGAAAGAATGATGTGGCCTCACGAGAGGCGAGAACCTTGGTTAGTCTCCCATAGACTTCTTCTCGATTATGAAGCAAAAATCCTCATGGAGTATGAACATTGCACTAAGATCCATAAATCTCATACAATATACAAGTTGTGTATGAAAAAATGATGGCTTTATTTACATCTCCAACGGTTACAAAATTGGTATGATCCAAAATTGTTGCAAAGAAAACAAAAAAAACTATTTTGCAGTGTCACGGAAGCACATTGTCGGGTTAACCATGTTGTATGGAGGCGACTTCAACATGTTCACTACGTGTGTGATGGTTGACCTTTCCGCTGGATTGGGCTTCGTCAATGCATCCAATGCTATCTCAAACCGCATCTTCAAGCCATTTGGATCACTGTTTAGCTGAAACAACGAGGAAGTCGAATCCCTGGCATAAATCTTCTTTGCCAAAGCACCCACTGAGAAGGACTCCGAGAGAAACGTGTGCCTATGTTTCCGAGCCATCCTCACCGGAGAGGTAGATGTTCCATGCTGCCCTCGTACATGGAATAATTCTGGACCAACACAGTTGTATTTTATGCGGTGTTTGTTCATCTCATCCACTGATTCTTTTCCATAGTTGGAGGGTGCGTCTTCATCTCCCCATGATGCCATCCCCCAATCACACACACCAATGAAAACCGTGTTCTCACGGTCTTGTGGGAAATGCAGCATGACATTGTTGGGATTAAGGTCATTGTGCAACACGTCATGCTTGTGCACTACATCCACAATGCACATTAGAGCCCATGCCAAATAAGCTCGATGCCTTCGATATACAACCAACCGTTTCCGTGCTTCAAAGTCTGCCCCAGGCATTTGAAGGATTGTGCGCTCGTGGGTTTCCGGAACTTGGTGGTCATAGACCCTCATGTTCTTCAAGGAGCCTCCATTCCACCACATCGAATAGGATTCGTATGTTTTCGGGTGGAGGTATTGTAGCTTGATTATCCCAGGATGATCTACTGGGCATGCCAATGCTTCAACCGAACGCTCCTTTCGGTTCTCCAAACTATTCGTGGCCTTCATGGTCTTCCCAGCCCACTCTATCCAGTTAGGGATGAATGATGCTCCATGAATTGTGACTCTCCGCACCACTCCGAAGGTCCCTTGGAAGATTTCCCTATCCAAGGGTTTGATCTCCACATTCCTAGGCAACCATATGACACCCTGCCGGCCCTGAGTGGCAATGTTGTCTGCCAGCTGCCTGTCAATAAAAACGGGAAGGTTGCGGGCGGATGTGCCTTTTGCTGCTATTACGCCTCTTTTCCAATTCTCTAGCTTAATGTACAGCTCGGACCTCCTCCCACCACTACTTCCCTCTCCAGGATGCATAGCCTCATATGACATCGTTGGATTGTAGATTGCTTCCACAGCTTGTTTTTCAATCCATGTGTTCCAATCGCTCATGCCCCTAGCTTCCTCAAACTCCGGTCCAGACGTGGCTTCCGTGAGAATAAGCATCAACTCGTTCCTCGCCAACTCTAAACCCTTTGTACCATCATTGAGGTATTTTTTCTCCAAATAAACCATGTTGTTACTTCTAAACCAATCCAACAACACGATCCTGCAATGATTTCGAGCCTCATCGGTCCGCGGGTCGCGTTTGCCTCTATGTTTCCTTTTCTTTGATTGCGAACCCGATGCCGCGGACCCGTCCTCCGTCCCTTCCGAAACTGCTGGGCGTTTTAATCCCCGTCTTTCAGTCTGCTCCGAACCCTGAGGTACATCACGTGCAGGGCTCTCCGGTCTTGATGTCCGCCGTGTCGGAGATTGTGGTGGCACGTTCTCCGAACGAGCCGGTGCATGTATTTCTGTGGAACTGCCTGAGCTTGGTCCCCTTCCAGTTCTCCCTCTATGTCCACTGTTTCCCCGACTCCCACGTGTTCCACGGCTTCCCCGTGTTTGGTTGCCTCCCGAATGACCAACAGCCAAGAACTCTTCGTCAAACTGAAAGGGATCTGGACGTGGTGGACGTGCTGCAGTACTTCCACTTCCAGGATCGCTTCCCGTACCCTCGGCAGTATTCGCCGATGCATTGCCTACGAGCCAAGCACGGTGCACCCTCAAATCCTCGTTCTCGTAAGGAGCAATGCCCTCCCCCTCCATCGTGATAAAAATCACGTGAGTGAGTGAATCTGAAAATGAGTCGTGATAAAAATCACGTGAATAAGTGAGTGTGAAAATCTCTCGTGATAAAAATCACGGGAGCGAGTGAATCTGAAGAAAAAAATTGCGAGGGTTCCCCCACAATTTGCCCTGCCCTCCCAAACCCCTTGAGACCCGCGCGGTGATGCTGTCCTTTGGGACGCAACAAGGTCTCGGGTCCCTATGTGGTGGGAGGAGAGGAAAGTGGTAGGAACTAAAGCCTCACGGCTTTATATAGGCAACGAGGAGCCCAATCATTATGGGATCCCGGTCGGAATTAGGGTTTAGGGTACGAAAACGACGTATGGGGAACGTGGGAACTAGGGGCGGACGAGCGGGAACTAGGGGGCGGACGGAGGGAACGTGGGGGCGGACGGAGGGAACGAGGAGCAGACGGGTGGGAACTAGGGGGCGGACGGAGGGAACGTGGGGGCGGACGGAGGGAACGAGGAGCAGACGGGTGGGGAACGCGATAGGGAACTCGGGCGGACGGGAGGGGAACGGGCGGACGGAGGGAACGTGGCGGACAGAGGGAACGTGGAGCGGACGTGAAGGGAACTCGATAGGGAACGCGGGCGGACGGAAGGGATCGGAAAGCGGACGGGAGGGAACGCGGAGCGGACGTAGGGGAACTCCGAGCGGACGGAGGGAACGCGGGGCGGACGGGGGGAACGCGGGGCGGACGGGGGGAACGCGGGGCGGACGGGAGGGAACGGGTGCGGACAAGATGGGAACGGGGTACGGACGACGGGGAACGTGTGGCGGACGGAGGGAACGTGGAGCGGACGTGAGGGAACACGTGCGGACGGGAGAGGAACGTGGGGCGGACGGGAGGGAACGAGGAGCGGACGGTGGGGAACGTGTGGCGGACGGGAGGGAACGCGGGGCGGACGGGTGGGACGGGTGGGACGGGTGGGACGCCCCACCCCCCCCTCTCCCGTCCGCTCCACCCCCGTCCGTCCGCCCCACCCCCCCTCCCCCGTCCGCTCCACCCCCCCCGTCCGTCCGCTCCACCCCCGTCCGTCCGCCCCACCCCCCCCTCTCCCGTCCGCTCCACCCCCGTCCGTCCGCCCCACCCCCCCCTCTCCCGTCCGCTCCACCCCCCTCCCCCGTCCGCTCCATCCCCCTCCTCCGTCCGCCCCTCCCCTCCTCCGTCCGCCCCACCCCCCCCCTCTCCCGTCCGCTCCACCCCCGTCCGTCCGCCCCACCCCCCCCTCCCCCGTCCGCTCCACACCCCCGTCCGTCCGCTCCACCCCCATCCACCGTCCGCACCACCCCCCCGTCCGTCCGCTCCACCCCCCTTCCCCGTCCGCCCCACACCCTCCTTAGTAATATTTTATTACTTTGATTTTAACACAATGATAAACACAATGGCAAAATGGTCTACGTGGCAGGGGAAATATGCACATCCACGTCGACGTTTTCTGCCACATAGGACGCCACCTTGGCAAGAAGGTAAGTATTTTACCCACCCTAGTCGGCTCCCCCTATGTTGACCCTACGTGGACCCTATTGTGTCGTGACGGAGGGGTCCGTCACGACACGACACGTCGTGACGGCACGACACCGTCACAACGGCGGGATAGACAACCCTGGCAGTGATAGGCAATAGATTGTTCAGGAGAGGAGCGGACACCATCTTGAGAAGATGTGTATCGCAAGTAGAGGTTCCGGATATTCTAGAGGCTTGTCATGATAGTGCTTGTGGAGGGAATTTTTCTGGTCAACTTACCGGCCAGAAAATCCTTAGAGCATGTTACTTTTGGCCTACTGTGAGCCCAAAGCGGTGCCCACATTTAGTCTTAATCTTTAGAAAATATTAGTCGGTGTGCTTTGAAGTGGTATGTCACTTCACAAAAATATAAAAATAGTGAATTGTTAGCCTTAGGAGTACAATGTTATAAGGGGCTTGAAGTGGAGAGGTTAGTGTGTTTTTACCTTAGGAAAGGATTTGAGTGAATAGGGATAGGTAAGAAGAACTTGGATTGAGTAGTTAGTGAGTAGGCTAGTACAAATGGATGGAGACAACCAAGGTGACTCAAGAGGCAAGTGTATTCGAATTGGGATGAATGGAGGATCACATTGAACGCACAAGTGGACCACCTCATCGTGGCCACTTAATGGGGAAGGTCCAAGGAAGAACGCAAGGTGGAGGATAAGCAAATTCTAAAAGCACCAATCAAATTACGATTTAAGCATCGTGGTTTGAATTAAAGTGGTGAGTGACAATTTGGGAAGGTAAGGGGAGAAAGTTATGGCGGCGGAAAGTGAAGGAGGCTAAGTTTGGGTTGAGCATCCCAAGGGGGTCCGAGGTAAGGTGGGGGATTCTCTCATTTTCTCTCTCGATCTCTCGTGTGTGGTGTTAGGAATTGGAGCTCTTAGAGCTCATGAGGAGATTGTGAATTAGTTGGTAGGAAAGACTCTTAAACTTAGCGACAATGTGTGGGAAATTAGCGGAGTTAATTAGTGTAGTTAGTTGGTCTCTCTCTCTCTCAAGTGCTCTCAAGGGAGCGAGCTCTTAAGAAGCTTGAAGCTATGTGTGTGGGTGTGTGTGGAGCAAGAAGGGTGCACGTGTGGTGCAAGGTTCTAGGTAGAGAACCGAGGCAAACTAGTTTTTAGATTGGTTTTGCATTGCTTAGATATAGTATTTGACTTAAGGCATTTAGTGATAGTGTTTAGTTCATAGTGTTCACCTCATAGCATTTAGTTTATAGAGCTTAGTTTGAACCATTAAATTGGCGCACTTAGTTAGTGTTAGATGATGGTACTTATTTTGAATGGTTTAATATTTGGCCAAAGGCCTGAATTGTTGAAGAAGGAGCTGGGCTTTTGGAGAAGGTGCTGGGAGTCCGAGACTGGGTAAGCTGTAAGCTGGGATTAGCTCTGCAGCTGGGCCTAGTCAGCTGCAGTTGCTGGTTAAAGCCACTTCACACATGAGCCAAGAGCCGTGACCTTGTAATGCAGAGCCGAGACTGTGAACTGGGTTAGCTGCGCCTGAATTGGGAACCGTAGCGGCCAGAGCCAAGGGAGCTGCACTAATCAAGCTGAGATTGAGGAGATTACCCGACGGCAGCTAATTAAGGGAAGGTGGCTATGATCAGGGAGAACCGACAGTTGGTTACAAGTTGTTTAAGGGACATCTAGGCCAATCATGGGCCATGCTAATTAGGAGTTAGGCTAATTGCGGGTTAGGCTAACTAGGAGCTGGCAAGTTAGAAGATGGACTATTTGCAGCTAGGCTAGTTAGGAGCTAGCTACCTAGGAGCTGGTTAATTAAGGGCCGAGCAAATAAGGAGCTAGCTAATTCGAGGCTAGCCTAACTTGAGAAGGGCTAACAAGGAGCTGATCTCTGTCTGCGGGAAACAGGTGCCTCAAGGAAGAAATTGACGGGCGGTGACGGGCGTCAATCTGCATCGAGCAGCGTAGAATTTCGGAGTGAGATTTTACTTTGCTGCAAAAAGGACGAGCTAGGGTGAGACTGATTGTTGTTATGCATCGGGGAACGCATTTGATTAGTAAAGTAATGGTGTGTGGCTTGAGAAATTAGGTAGATCATTGAATTTGCAAGACCAACTTTGGTGGTGTTCAAGCCAAAGGTTGGGATTTGAACTAGTATGGGGAATGTAGTTTGGTGTGACACATTTAGAGTAGTTTGGCTCAAGGAGTGCTAAGTTAATTAAATTGAGGATGGTGTGATGTGGGAAATTTGATGTGAAAAGTATTTGTTAATACTTTGCATTGATAACCGCATAAATAAATAAAAAATGAGTTGTTCCACATTCATGGATTGGTATGTGAAGTAGTTTAGAACAAAGTCACATGAAGAGTTGATCCTTGCACTATGGACTCACCCACTAAGCCTAGTGAGGAGCTCAAGGACCCTAAGGAAGTAAAGGTGATCAATGGTAAAAGAAAGAGAGGAATATCCGCTTGGGCTTGCGCGTACAAGGCAAGGAATTGGACACTTGAGTCATCAAAGGACTCATCCAAGCCCAAGGCCAATGCCACGGAAGAATGTGAGCCCAAACCCACTACTCGGACTACGAACGCTTAAGGGTGGGGGGTTTGGCCTCACACCTACATTGTTTCAGGATTCACACGACTATGTTAGAAGGTGTGATGCTTGCCAAAGGTACGCTCGAAATGACCTTAGGATGGAGATGCCATTGCACATTTCATTACCACTAGTTCCCTTTGAGAAATGGGGAATAGATTATGTAGGGGAGGTCCATCCCCACTCTTCGAGAGGGATGGCATACATTGTTGTAGCTACCGAGTACTTGACTAAATGGGCGGAAGCCAAGGCGGTAAAAACCGACACGGCCGCACATGCCGCCACATTTATGTATGAAAATATCATTACTAGGTTTGGAGTCCCAAAGATTCTAGTTAGTGATAGAGGTACACATTTTCTTAATGACCTCATTTCAGAGATGACTCAGAGGTTTAAGATCGACCATAGGAAGACTACTCCCTATCACCCTCAAACTAATGGTCAAACGGAGCGGGTGAACGGGATTCTAGTGGGCATTTTACGCAAGACGGTCATCGACTCAAAGAGAAATTGGGACGTCAAGTTAAACGCGGTTTTGTGGGCTTATCGGACGACTTACAAAGTGACAACACAAGCTACTCCGTTTTCTTTGGTTTACGGTATTGAGGCTACACTCCCTATTGAATTTGAGGTGGAGTCATTGAGGATTGCAATAGGGACACGCCTCAACGACAATGAGTCTTTGAGAAATAGGCTCGGGGATCTAGAGGAGTTGGATGAGAAGAGGCGGAGGGCCGCTCAACACATGGAAGCAATTCAAAGGCGAAGGAAGGTTATCTTTGACAAGCGTCACAAAAAGAGGGCATTAGAACGAGGAATGTTGGTTATGCTCCAAGATGGGAAGAAAAAAGATTTTCCGGGCAAATTTGATGCGGTTTGGTTAGGTCCTTATATTGTGGCGAATACCTTTCCTAACAACTCGGTACAATTGGAGACACTCAATGGACAAAGCTTCCCGACACGAACGGCCGGAAGTAGGTGCAAGCAATTCCACACATGAAGACACTTGACTTCAAGCAAGACATTCTAGGAGCCGGTCCCAGATGGTCGCCAATAATGTGAGCCCAAATTGATGTCCACATGTGTTGTTAACACTTGTAAAATATTACAAGTAGTGTTTTGTTGATTTATGATTATTCACAGAAATATAAAAAGAGTGAAGCTTGAAGAAAGCTAAGTTTGAAGTATTAGGCTTGTGTGGAGTGGATTTAAGTAGTATGAGGACATACCTTGGTAAAGTGTGGTAGGTAGAAAGCCAAGGTTAATTAAATGTTTGAATTAGGATCTTTGTTGATCAATTGAGGGAGGAAGGCTTAGGAGATAAGATGAGAACCTACAAAGTAGGAGGAGATTTCGAAGGCTTATCGAGAGCCTTGTGGATGGGATGAGTCCCTACTTAGAAGGAGAAGGTTAAGGGGTTGTGATTGGAGGCTCTAATCCTCTCACCCTATCCTTACCTCATGCTCTTTCTCCCTCTCAACTCACTATATAATCCTTCATTTTTTCCCTCACTCATCCTCTCTTTCTTTCGTGCTCCTTAAGCACCCCACGGGTTATAAGTGTGGGTGTGTGGGAAGCAAGATAGAAGCACATGTGTGTGCTTAGTTCTTAGGAGAAGAGCCAAGGCTATTTAGCCTTGAAGAGGGATTGACCTTTTGTTAGAAGTAGATTGGGTTTAAGGAATTTGGAGTTTGATTGTAAACTTCAACTTGTTGCATTGAGATTCATATTGAAGTGAGAGAGTTCAAACTTGTTTAAACTTGTGGCATTTAGAGTGATTAGATTGTACTAGGTGCATTACTTGTAGTGTTTTATTAGTTATGAACTTGAGCAGAACTTTATAGTGAGAGATTTGTCAATTATGAATGATCAGAGTGTTCAATGGGTATGAAAATTTGAGGGATTGTTTATTATAAAGTATGGGAGTTGTGGTAAAAATTTGAGAGCTTCAGTCATTGGGATGAAAGAGTTATTAAAAGTTGAAGGGGAGGGTGTCTAGGAACAAAGCAGTAAGGTTTGAAAATATGTATCTCTTAGAGGGTTATAGATATGGATACCAAAATTTGACACTACCTTCTGAACTTATATATCTATCTTGTGTCAAACTTTTAGATTGATTGGACGTAGGAGTTGGAAGTTATTAGAGTTTTAATGACCGGATGCTTTATCACAGCATTCATACTAAGTAGTTAGAGTTAGAATTTCATGCATAACTTTTGCATATGAACTCTGTTTGTGCCAAAATTTGGTGTGGAGATTTTTGATAAGGTATTTAACAAGTTTACCAAATTTCACTTGAAGAACATAAGTTGGGTGGGAGTTATACTATTCTGAAGTTTAGTAGGAAGACATTGATAGAGATTTACATCAAGAAGAACTTAGAGAAGGAAGGGCAAGGATAAGTATATAAGTATTTTTTAATACTTGTATTTAAAGCCTATGTGCTCATGGAATCCACAAGCGAAGTGTCATGTACCAATACGGAATTAACCACGATGACATGTGATAGCACGGAATCAATAAGCGAGAACTCATGTAGTAGTGTGGAGTCGACGGCAAGGACTCGATTCACACGAGGGATATCTTTGAAGGCATGCGTGGCCAAAGCGGCCGGGTGGACATTAGAAAAGGCTAAGGATATAACTTTGCCCGACATTAAGAAATGTAAAATTACATAGTGTGGTGTTAATCAAGTTGTGTATATTCCAAGGGTAGATTGGAATTATATATTGGGTTACAAAGAGAGAAGTCTCTACATGTCATTATAAACTTTTCCACTCGGGCTAAGACGAAATCGAAGGGTGGAGGATTTTTGGTGACAAGAAGCTTTAGAATCTGATGGTCAAGCCTCCTCTGATGCAGATATTAGTGATTCTAGAATGTCTTCATCATCAAGTGATCACAGTGATTCGGATCTGTTGTAATAGCTTCATGTGAATGTTTGTGTACTATCTAATATACCGCTTTTTCTTCCGTTGGTTTTTCAGTTTGTGCACTCATTCCGCATGAAATTCATTGTATTTGTATTACTTTCGGAGTTTATGGGATTGCATATATAATTTAAGTTAACTTTTGACTTCGTATTTTCTAATATTTTTTAAAATATTTTCGAACACCACTTGGTATCTTATTAACATTTGAGTTTACGATTAATTTGATTGTTCATCACTTAATTTCATTATCTTACTATTAGTTCATACCTTTCTTTTTTAAATTTAAGGGTTTCCACTATTCTCCTATTATCGTTTTCATATACTTTTTCAATGATGTGCAGAGGTGCATAATGAATGCCATAGCTTAGATTCCACTTCAAATGAGGGCGGTCATGAGGGGAGTATCTTTGGAAGTAGGGAATCTAGTAGTGACAACCTCATGGTTGATTGATTTTTGGTTTGATTGATTGGTATTTGGATTTATAAAGTGTGGTGTGGTTTTCAATATTCCAATTATCTCATTGAATGCATCTTTTCGTTGTTCTCAAATCACACTACACTTGGTGGTCGTCATACTCCAAAGAGAATTTAGTCCACCATCTTCTCAACCATAGCCAATTTTCCCACGGTCATAGGGCCTCATTGGTAATTTCAATAAACTTTTTGGTTCGAGAAATTGGGCACTCCACAATAATGGGCCTTGTAATTACAAATTTAAACTAGAAATATGTGCAAAATCCACGGT
Organism: Polytrichum formosum; assembly: GCA_964035585.1. Classification (NCBI taxonomy): domain Eukaryota; kingdom Viridiplantae; phylum Streptophyta; class Polytrichopsida; order Polytrichales; family Polytrichaceae; genus Polytrichum; species Polytrichum formosum. Next base: position 57,320,469 of record OZ037938.1, read on the forward strand.
CATAAGGGTCCTAACTTTCGAACAATAGAGTTTTAAATTAACATTTTCTGCTCGCGAGATCTGCTCACCGCTCACCGCTCACATCGTAGCATTCCTGCCGACCTAGCAAGTCTCCTTGGGGTGCGCCAGTCCTCTTCGTGAAGAAAAAAAATGGCTCCTTGAGATTGTGTGTGGATTACCGTGGATTAAATAAATTGACCATAAAAAAACAAATATCCTTTACCAATGACAGATGATCTATTTGATTATTTGTATGGGACAAAGGTGTTTTCTAAAATTGATCTGAAGAGTGGTTACCATCAGATACGAGTGAAAGAGTCTGATATTGAAAAGATAGCGTTTAGGTCACGGTTAGGCCATTATGAATATGTTGTGATGCCTTTTGGGCTCACAAATGCACCAGCTACATTTATGACCTTGATGAATGCCATATTTCGTCAACATTTGGATAAATTTGTGTTGGTATTTATGGATGATATTTTAATTTATTCTAAAACAGAGGAAGACCACAAGGAACATCTTAGACAAATATTTAAGATTTTGAGGTCAAATAAGCTTTATGCTAAGCGAACCAAGTGTGAATTCTTTTCATCACAAATTGAGTATCTTGGACATATAGTTTCAGATAAGGGCATATTGGTTGACCCTAAAAAGGTCAAAGTAATTGTTGAGTGGATGATACCTAGGGACAAGACAAAAGTGCGAAGTTTTTTAGGCCTTGCTAGTTATTATCGGAGATTCGTGAAGGGAATCTCTAAGATTGCAGCTCCTTTGACTGCTTTACTAAAAGGAAAATATGATTATATCGATTGGACCTCTGATTGTGATTCAAGCTTTTTGAACTTAAAGGATGCTTTAACTTCAACACCTGTTTTAACGATTATGGATCCTTTGAAGGGAAATATTGTTTTGTGTAATGATGCTAGTGACTTAGCTATTGGTGCCGTTTTGATGCAAGACAAACGAGTGCTTGCCTATGAATCTCGTAAGTTGAATTCTGCCGAATTAAATTACCATGTTCATGAAAAAGAATTACTTGCCGTAATTCATGCTTTGAAAGTGTGGCGACACTATTTGCTGGGAACAAAATTTAAGATTGAGACTGACCACCAATCTTTGAGGTACTTGTCCACTCAATCTAACCTTAGTAGACGGCAATGTAGGTGGATAGAATTACTACAAGAGTTTGATTTTGATATAGAATATATTAAAGGTAAAGAAAATGTAGTTGCCGATGCTCTGTCTAGAAGACCGCTAGCAAATGCCATCTCATGTATCAGGAATTCTTTGATGGATGAGATTAAAATACATTATGCTAATGATGATTTCTTTAAGCTTCCATTTGAGAGCTTGTCTAAGGAAGCTAGAACCTCAGATGAAATCGATAAGTTTAAATATTTTGATTTGAAAGATGAGGTTTTATATTATAATGGTAGAGTTTGTGTTCCCAATTTTGGAGAACATAGACTTAGCATTATGAATAACCTTCATGACATTCCAATAGCAGGCCATCCAGGTTTTCAAAAGACCTATATGGCAGTTAAACGTCATTATTATTGGTCAGGAATGAAAAAAATTAAAGAATATGTTGAGAGATGTCTAAAATGTCAAGTCTCTAAATCAAAACAAATCAAAAACCCTGGATTGTTACAACCACTTGGAGTGCCTAACTTGAAATTTGAATCGGTCAGTATGGATTTTATTGTTGGATTGCCTAAGAGTCAAAATAACTTTGACAGTATCATGGTGGTGGTTGATAGATTGACCAAAATAGCTCATTTTATTCCGACAGTTACTACTATAACTGCTTACGGAGTAGCTGAGTTATTTATGAGAGAAATTTTTAAACACCATGGAATTCCACGTGAGATTATAAGTGATAGAGATCGAAAGTTTGTGAGTGAATTTTGGACTACACTATTTAAATTGTGTGGGACTAAAATTAAATTGAGCACCGCATATCATCCTGAGACTGATGGACAGACTGAAAGGACAAACAGAACTCTTGAAGATATGCTAAGGATGTATGTTGGTAAGAAACAACAATCAGGGGATAAGTGGTTGCATATGATTGAGTTCGCATATAATGATCATATTCATAGTAGTATTGGAGTAAGTCCATTCTATGTTGTGTATGGTCAGGAATGTAGAACTCCCATTATACTATCTACTCCTAATACTAGATTTGAAAATATTAATGATATGATTAGAGAGAAGAATGACATTCGAGAATCAGCAAGGTTGGCTATGAAGAGTGCTCAGGATAGAGCTAAATATTATGCTGATAATAAAAGAATTTTTCGTGAATTTGAAATCGGTGATAAAGTATTTTTAAAAGTAATACCGAATCGATCTGGACTGAAGCTTGGTAAGTCAAGGAAGTTATCACCGAGATTTTGTGGTCCATTTGAAATTCTGAAGAGGATAGGACAAGTAGCTTATGAATTAAAGCTACCAGAGGATTGGAAGATACATAATGTATTTCATGTGGGATTGTTGACAAAATATGTGTCTGATCCTACCCATATTTTGCCTGATCTTCCAAAAGCTGCTTCTGAGGGAGAACTTCTTGCTGAACCTGAAAAGATTTTGAAGATAGAGAACCAACAGCTAAGGAATAAGATATTCCGTAAATTCTATGTGAAATGGAAAGACTATCCTGAAGAAGAAGCTTCTTGGGAAAGAGAAGTTGATTTTTGACGAGACTATCCCAATTTTGTCATTGAGGACAATGACGTGTTTTAAGGGGGAGAGAGTGTGACATACCCTAGTGGTACTTGAATTAAGAGATTTATTAATTGGAAAGAAAAAATGATAACTTACCATGCTTTGTTGTATTTAGCATGTGAGCAGATGGGGACTGGAGTCAGACAACTCCAGTGGAAGAAATGGGCTAGACAACCCATAGACATATTGTGTACGGGAGTTAGACAGCTCCTGATGGAAGATCTTTGCGTTGGAGTTAGACAACTCCAACTGGGAGTTACACATCTCCCTGTGGAAGATCTTTGTGTTGGAGTTAGACAACTCCAACTAGAAGAAAGGATGGATGAATGAAGTTGGAATTAGACAGTTCCAACCAGAAGAAGGGATGAATGAATATAGTTGGAATGAGACAATTCCAACTGGAGGAATGTAATTGAGCTGGAAGATGGAAGAAGGTTCTAGACGAACCAAAGACAGAAGATTCATAGTAGAACTAAAGATAGAGCTATGAATAGAGTACTTTTATTATATATGGAAATAGAAGTAAAAGTAGTGCCTTTGGCATATAAGAAAGAGCTCGGGGGAGGAGTGGGGATCCATCTTTTGTCTCCCTCCTATGGTCGGGTGGTTCGAGCTTGTAAGAAGTACAATTATATTTGCAGCAAGAAAACTTTTGTAATACATTGGAAGTTCACAGTTGTTTTGGGAGTATAATTGTTTTGCATTAAGGTACGTGACAATAAGATTCTTGGGCCTTTAGGGGGTCAAGGAGTAAGGTAAGGTCGAGGCATCCATAGTTGACTAAGTCCATTTAACCGCTCACTAGGGTCATGTAATGTTGACATGGATGAGATCTATATTTGTAGGCGAACAAAGTTAAGGTTTGTGTGGTGGCGGCTTGTGATTGATTACCTTCGTAAGAGTTTTGACAATTATTGTAGCCAAGCATTAGCATTTAGATGAGCAGTTATGGGTTAACCGATAGATCAACTATGTGTTGTCCTAACTTTACCACTTTGAAATTTGTAGTGATTTCCACATCTCGGGGAGATTACTCCCTTGTAAAGTTGAACAACCACGTGCGAACACTTTACATCTACAAAATCCTACTTTTTACATAAAGCATCACCAAAATGGGTCAAAATTTTATCAATTTTTTTTCATGAGTAGATATACACGGTATCTATTATATAGTAAAAATGGTAACTAAATTTGATGATTTGTTTTTTTATAAAACATACCGTTTCTAACTAGAATGACGCAGAATTGAGCTAAAAAAATTACTACAAAAATGAAGATGACTAAAAATTCCAAAAATATATACAAAAGATACTATCAATGGTTATGTATATGCAGAAAAAATATCATAAATTTTAAAATTATCTATGGCATGTAATATAGGGGTAGCAAACTTTGTTTGCACGTGGTGTTCAACTTGACAATGGAGTGACCTCCCCGAGTTCCACATTCATGAAAAAAAATAAAAAATTTCATTCTCCTTAGAATTTGTTTCTCTTTGCAAGAAAAATTAATTCCCTGCTATTAGTCCTCCTAAACATATGCAAACTCTCTTAATTTATCGGTTATAGATGCCTCAATTTCAAATGTGTCTTACCAATTACTCATCTCAATCAAACACCTTCATGTGAGTGTTTTGAAGGTTTGGCATGACTCCAAAAATAGACACAAAAAAGACATGTGTTCAAAAGAGATTGGCGTGTGCAACTCAAAAACATGAATAACCACTCTAGACTACATAGTCAACTTGACTTGGGGGGGGGGTTGTATGACCATTTAATGAGCACAAAAATCTTCACCCTCGTAATGATAAGATACTCATATGAGCCCCGAAATTTGTGAGGAAAGTGGCTATGGCCTCGATGTGGATTTGCTAACCATCTCGTAGTACTAATCGTGTGTTTCATATCCTTGGAAAAGGTAACCATTCCAGACCCACTTGCCTTTGAGAGCATTAGGTATGCTGACTCGCTACGTTGGTAGTTCTACATGTGGATGGTTTTTTTTTTGTTTTGTTTTGTTTTGTTTGTTTTGTTTTTGTTTTGTTTTGAACACAAGTGGTGCTTGACCACTTGGCTAGTTTTCCGTCAAGTAGAGAAATGATTTCATAGCCAGGAATCGAACCGCCAACCACTCCGATCAGTTTGGGTACCTCTCCACTATCATCCAATAATTTAGGGTCATCTCGGACCAGTGGATGGTTGGCATCGATTTCCAATTAGGGGCGCTTCACACTATGGCCGAAGGTCGAGAGGCCGTCGATTTCCACCAATTAGATTGCAAGGAACCAAGAGTTCAGCCTCTTGACCCTTCACACTAAGGCCAAAGTCCAAAGGCCGTCGCAATTTAAAATGCTTATTTTTTGACGAAGGCAACGGACTCTCGAAGGAAGTTTGGGTCGGACAGGAATGGAAACCCAAACTATGGTCGAGAGGCCGTCGGTTTTTTTTAATAAAAAAATGAATCATTGACAAGACCTTGGCCAGTAGATTGGAGGGGTTGTTTTGGGCAAGGAATAAAGTGGGATGCTCCTTTGAGTTTGGACTTTGGGCTTGGCCTTTGGAAGCTTCACACTATGCCCTGTCGAAGGCTCCACTTACTATATTTTATTGACTATTTTCAGCCCATTTCTTTGGACTCTCAACAAAGTTTGGCCACTCAATCCCACGGCCTCTCGACTTGGACGGCCATAGTGTGAAGCGGCCCTTATTATGCAATGGACGGGACAATTTAAAGCTTGATTGTAAGGAATGCGATCCATAACATTATTCAGGCCCATGACAGTGTTCTGCGGGACTGACAGTATTCTAGGGAATATTCCTGGTATTTTTCACACTCAGTTTGAATGTGGGAATATTCTCTAGAATATTGTCAGTCCCACATAACATTGCCATGGATTTGAATAATGTTATGTCGATTTGTGAGTTGTTTATAATTTAATTTTGTTGTGGTGGTTGTGCAGGAGTGTCTGCTACATAAAGTTAAGCTGCATTTATTTAGTTGGCCTTTCTGCTCCAACTGCAGTAAGTGAGTTGATTTGTACGGTAGTATGTTAGATGTCATTGTTTCTCAAGAAACAAGTGGCTACACTGATTATCCTCATTAGTGCGTGTTACTATTCAGACTTCCGTAGTGACTATTCAATGAGAATGTGATATTTTACCGCGCAAAGTCTTTTATGCTCTATTATGGGCTGGGGCGAACCAACCCCTATATTCGTACCTTACCGGGGAGGCCGAACGGCTGGGGATTCGTGGCACTCACTTAAAATCAACCATCCTACATATCGTGGATGAAGTGGCTCCAATACAAAAAGACCCCCTATGAGGTTGAGGGCCGATTCATTCAAATGTGACATCACTAGACATCCGGTAAGGTACCAATGTATGGGTCGGTTCGCCCTAGCCCTCTATTATGTCCGAACAAAGTATTGAACTTTCGTTAGTAGAAATTGAGCTCCTAAGTAAGGCAATATTGTATTGCGTAACTCTAAATCGCAACCCACACTAATTGGGATAATCTTTGTCGTCGCAATAGTGTTTTTTTCCCTATTATCATCTTGCACATGTGGTCAACTCGTGTGCAATCGTGAGTTCCCATGTACCTAGTACGTGAAACGTTCAAGGTAATAAGGTAGCTTTTATTTAACTTAGAGTGAGAGTATGGCTTCTACTTGAGTGAACTATACTTAACTCCTTAAGGATAGAGGCCAAACTTTTGGCTCATTTCATATGAGTGTACCTCTCATTCATCCAACATAATAGCCCTGAAATAACATGTAGCCCAATTGTTTTAGTTGTTTTTACATAGGAATTAGCTTCAAGACCTTGAATTAGCCTAGTCCAAGAATTCCCTCTCTCCCATTGACACTAAAAAGTATTTATAGAAGAAAAATAGACAAAATTAACTTAGACCCTCACGCATTTAAATAGAAAGTGAAATAGTATTTTCTTGATTTTGCTTGAGGGTCCTTGACCCATGGTACACAGTAAATGTGATTGGTCGCGAAGTTGGAGACGGTCCAAGTTCATTTACACTAGACCTTGAAGGCCTGAGGGACCAAAGAAATTTGAATGTATGAAAAACCTACATGGTGTTCTACGTGGCCACAAGTTTGTGGATAAGGTTGCATGTTCTACCAGATATTGCTTTAGGCTTGTCAAAAGAGGTGGGTCTAATGCAAAACTAGGGGTTGTGGCAATGAATTAAATTGCCATTGGCTCCTAGTAACGTTATTTTGCCATGATGGGGACCAAACCCAAACATATGTTGTGGTCCCCCAGCATGGTCCTCTTTCACTTTACAATAAGGGTCGGTTAACAATAAGGGTTGGTTTACACTAGTGAAAGGTGACCATGACCCTTGCTTTCTTAAATCTCTCATTGGTCAAGAAATGAGTGGTGGCCCCACTTTCTTTTACACAAGATCGCCACAAATAGAAGTGACCATGTCAAGAATTGAATGAGAAAGTGACATGGAAGTGACATGAGTCCTACATGTAAAATGGATAATGTTTGATGGTCACTTGGATTTTGTAGCAAGAAGAACCCAAATAGGTTGTCCCAGTGGAATATAAGGTGATCATGTCATAATGTTAATTATATATTCCTAGTGGGTTCCATTTTCTTAAGTGCATAAATGTTAGTAAAGTCTAGTTTGGCACATTTGTATTTCTAGTTGATTTTAATTTATCATTTCCATTAGGAACACTACATCCTAATTCAAGTACACTTTGCACTGCGTCATGTGACCAAAACTTTCAAAAAGTGAAGCGGATTTCTCTTGGTCATGGTCTTCAGACCACCGACCACGGCCACTAGGACTCCTGAATCATTTTTTCTCACAACACTTGGTTTCATGTGCAAGACGGCCCTATTAAGCTTGAGGGCCCATCACTTGCAAAATTGAATTCCTATTTCCCACAGTACAACCTTGTAATGATGTTCAAGGGCCCTTACATTTTCATAGTCTTGGCTCTTGGTCTGTGTGTGTGGGAGCGGCCCTCACTGTGGAAGTTAGAGTGGCATGTGTGGAAATAATTATGACCTAATCTCATTTGTTTGTTGTCTTTTTTTTGGCACAAATTGAAAAATTCAATTGCAAAAAGAGCCCAAAATTCATTCGTTTGTTTGTCATTATGCAAGTGTGCAATTGGTTGGGCTTCCTCGACCAATATTACATTCATTTGCAGACACCCTAAAGAACAATCTATTTCTAAACCACTCCTAATGCTTCCAATGCTTTAAATGCTTCAAGTGAGTTGATGATTTGTTACTTTCGGAAAGAGGAGCAACATTCTTGAAAGGAATGCATTGGTGCCATTTTTTTTGGTGTGCGTGTGTCTAATTTATAGGAGTTTTACACTCACTACAAGAATCATGGTTCCTTACCACTACACTAAACTATCCTATTACTATGGGCCACATTAATTTTCAACACACAATAAATTTTCTAGTAGAAAATTAGCACGGGCCATATGAATGGTTTTTCTAGAAAACCAATCTGGGTGATAAGAAAATGGTGCTACTTTTGATGTAAGGTGATTATTTCCATTTTATGTAGGGTGTTGGTCACTTCCATAACATTACTCAACAACATGGGCCTTATAGTATAGCATTGGGATGTTGGGAGCTCAGTCTAAATCCAAGTCTCCCTGCGCAACTTTTCGAGCATCCCACTATTATATTTCAATCCATCTCAAATGACCTCGGGTAAATCAATAAAGCTAACTTGAGCGTATCTCTCATTCATCCGACATATAAAGCCTTGAAATACTATGCAACGCAAAGGTTACTTTTTTGAGTTGATTTGGCAATGGAATCGGTTTTTGAAAGACTTTGAATTGGTGTGTACTTGAGGTCATTTCAGATGAACCAACAACAAATCTATAGGGGGTCAAGTAAGTCCTTTTTATGTTGGATGCATGAGAAGTAACTATGATGGTATGCAATAATTCCCTTTCTCCATACAACAAGGTGTAAGGGCAACTTCACACACGAGCCAAGGGTTGTGACCATGTAATTGTGAGGGCCCTTGATTCTCATCCAAAGTCCGTACCATTGACATGGTTTGCTGGAATTTGTGTTGAACCTACCTCTTGGAGGTGGGCCTAGCGCAAATTGTGGCAGAAAATGAAACATTGTTTATAGTTTGCCATGTAGGAATCCATGTAGACTTTTCGTCCATGATAATTTCTTTGGGCCCTTAGGCCTTCACTTTCTAGTGTGAAGTGAACTTGGATGGTCTGGCATTTTTCACCAATGAGAGATCTTAAGGATGCAATGGTCACAGGCCTTCAGTCTCGTGTGTGAAGTGGCCTAAGGAACACAAAATGGTTGTAATGTTGATAGTTAGGAGAATAGTCTGTGACAGCCTTCAAGTTGCTTTTTGCTCTATATATATAATTATATTTGTCTTTGTCTCCATGATCGCTTTGCAATTGATGTCCCCTCTCTCCCGCACTATTTGGCTTGTACATTGATGAACTTGAAACATATTTGGACGTGATTGACGGGGATTCTTCGTGTTATCTAACACAATGGTTGCCATTCCTCTTTATGCTGATGATGTTATTCTACTCTCTAAATATGGAGTAAGCCTACAAGGACTTTTGAACAAGCTATATGAGTTTTGCACTACTTCTTGCTTTGAAGTCAATTTATCTAAGACTTAAATCATGATATTTGGTTGCAAACAAAAAGGAAATTAAACCAACATGCATTTTACCTAGACAAGGACCCAATTCAAATAACTCGTGAATACAAATGCCTTGGGATTGATTTTTATTCACACGGATAATTTGAGCCATTTAGTGAAAGGCAAAGAATCGTATGTATGAAAGCCTTGATGGGCACTTTAAGGAAAGAAGCAACACTGGGAGTCGCATGTTGGGAACTCAATCCCATCTATTCACAACTGTGGTGCTTCCAACTTTCACATATGGCATTGAAATTTGGGGAGGCGACTTGAAAAACTCTCATTGGATGGTTTTCGAGACGGGCATGAAGATGCATACGATGTCTCGCGTCAAAGTGCGTTCTTCGACAACCTAATATATTGTGTTGGCCAAATTTGGAGAACTTCCCCATAGAATTACATGCTCTCAAGCTCACTATAGGCTTTCAACAACGGCTCGCCTACGTATCCCACTCTTGCCCAGTCAATAAAGCAGCCTCACTTCCCAACACCTGGCTGTACAAGGATTTAAACTTAGCCCAAATTGACAACCATATGGAAGACATCATGGGGTCTATCTCGTTGGGATACCCATGGCAACCCAACCACATCTAAAATAGCATATGATGATATCAAGGAGGCCTTTCTTGCTAAAGAGTGGAACTCATTCCATTTCTCAAGGAAGAAACTAGATTACCTCCACCTCAAGGATTTGCTCAAATACAAATGTGAACTGTACATGAAGCAACCATTTGACACCACCACAATGCAAGATCATTGCCACTTACTACACCTCAAACCATAGATTAGCCATTGAAACCGGACAATGGTCAACTATCCCTATCTCTAGAGATACTAGACTATGCCACTTTTGTTCCTATAATGCAATTGAAAATGAGGCACATTTCGTGTTGAAATGGCCCCTATATAAGCCCATTAGAGATAAGTTTCCAGATGTCACTTATTTGAGAATGTAGTCCTAGAGAGCCTCAAGTCTTTCTTTCAATTGGACCACCAAATTGATATTAGCCTCTATCTCACGGAGGCTACCGCACTCCGCCACTCTAGATAATTACACTAAATATGATATTTAGTGTCACTATGGTAACTTTTTGGGATGACACTTCTTATGAATAAGTGAAAAAAATACTTTCATGGATGATGGATGAGTTCATCCATTGGCCTAAACCCTACCTTCTTTTGTCAGCAACTTGTGATAAAATATTGTCATGGATGATTACATTTTGGATGAAAAATCACTCAATGCTAATCATCTCTCAAGTTAAGGTAGTTCCTTGTAAATCACCTTCCCTGCTGTGTTTGGATTGTCCTAGGGATATGTTTGCGCTTGTTTATGGGTCAGCCCTATTTCACACTACAAGCATATCAGTCCTAGGTAATTGATGTACGTCACTAGAAACTTGTTTTATGTAACTAGAAAATTTATAAATCTAGCACAGTGATAGATTTACATTGTTCTTTCATTGACTTGGGACTATTTCGTAGGACTCATATGCTAGTAGTGTCAGGTAATGGATTTGTGAAACTTATTTTGAGAAAACATGAATGGCATATTAGGGTTTGCTGCACCTGTGCATCCCCTCAGTCGGAATTTGTGTAGGATGCGATGAAACGTGAAAGTAAGCTTGTCTTAATAATCGCTTGAATCTACCAATCAACCAAACAATACATGTGTAAATGTAATTGATCTGATCTGTAGTGCAAGTTTTTGAGCTATGACGCTGCCAAATGTACAACTAATGATTTTTTGTTCAATACTTCTACAACTGCAGTTTATTACGTCCCCCTGCAGCTACTACTTCTGATACTAGTTCCTTGAATAATACTTGCTAGAGATTGCCGGATACTTATAAATATGACTATTTTATTCATGTCCATTGCGGCAACCTCTTCAGAACGTGTGGCAAGTGGACAATACTTATGCTATTGACTAATTTGTGTTCATGTCTGTGTCGTTGTGATGATCATGTTTTAGAAGGAAATTTAAAAAAAACTGGATCATGCCTGTACATCTAAATGCTTTCTAGTTTCTGCTCAGGAACAGTTTGTATGCAATTGTTCTTTGGAGTAGTGTGGTATGCAAATATCACATTTAATCGGCCATCGGAGCCACAGCTTGCGGTGGAGCTTGAATTTTGACAGGCGGCACAGTTCCAAAGATTTTGTCCCAGAAGGGAGTGGTGACTCCGAAACCATAGTTGTGCATGTGGATCTTGAAGTGGTGATTGGAGTGCTCTTTCTGCAAAATCCAAAATCTCTTGTTAAGTATCCACCAAACTCTAAATCCTACACCCTACAAATTTATGGAAAGGTGAAATGCTCAAACAATTATGCATGGAAGTTCCTCGACAATTTGTGAAGGCAATCAAGGACATCTCTATGCAAGACCCACCAAACAGAGGATGGCATCATCAACATGCTCTAACAGAGTCTTGATCTGTCCCCTGATAATTTCCTTGCACGTGATTTTGAAAAGGCTTCTCCAATTGTTGCTACCCTGAAAACTGCAAATCTTATATATTTTACAGGACAATTCGGAGGAGGGCTTATATTCTTAATTAAATGTCTGTTTTCTGGCATGAGGGTTGAACATGTTCTTCCAGTTGTGATACATATATCCCGTCGACTAAGAATGATGATTATGATGCAGTTGTTTATGGTAAATGGGTCTTGAATGGTTACTTTTCCAACTAGCCCACTTCTCTGAGGATACGAAAGACACGATTAGTACAAGATTAGTACACGATTAGTACATAATTTCCTTGCACGTGTATAATTTCCTCATAATTATTGGAGCTCATGTGCATATCTGATTCATAATCAAAGTGGGGATTCTCATGCTCATAGAATGGTCATACAAGTCCTTCCAGTTATGCTGACTATTGAATCTAGAATGGTTATCATACTTTGAGCACATAGTCCAATCTCTTTTAAACACGTAACTTTTTGGTATCCGTTCTTGGAGCCACACCTAATCACATACCCCTCAAATACAAGTGTCCAATTAACCCCTAAATTCTTAAGCACCATTCTCCTCAAAATTGGCCTCAAATCATTGTTTCTAATTTAGGACTCAATTTGTAGGTGTTTTGATCATCCAACTGTACAGACATGATATCGGCCTTTGTATGAGCTATCCAAAAAATTATCAACCGTCCACGTGGCAATTTGAATGAGAAACTAGTATATATGTGAAGGTATAATGGGTGGGGCAGATGATTAAAAACAAAAAAAATTGCTATTGACGTCATCAAATGGATGACGGGATAAGACCCAATTGGGATGAAACTCTTTGCACAAGATTCCCAACTAATTGTGAACCTTTGAGGCTTGAAATTTTTATGTTTACACCAAATGTGATTTTTTGAGAGCCCTTGTAATGTGTAGCACTCCGTTTTATGTCCAATCTTACATACTCTTTTCTAAGTAACTTCAAAAACTCCAACTACCAATCCCAAAGGTAGATATCTTAAACATAAAATAAACTAAATCCTTGCAAATTTCATAGCTTTCCAAGTATATGTGAGTGTTGTTTCCCTACCTGACACATTTCCTAGTTTATCATGAGGTTAAGTCTAAATCCAATGGAACTTGGGACGTTGGATGCAAAATGAAATTCATTCATTCAAACAAAAATTTCACCTCCATCTTAAAAAAAATTCAAAGGTCTCATTCGAAACCAAAAACCATCAAAATTTGGTCATTGAGGGATTTCGGAGTAAAGATAAGTAGCCGAATTGGGCTTGTCTACCTTACCTTGAGCTTATAAAGGTAGTCTGTGAACGGTGTTCCAAAATGGAGGAAGTAGTGGCTGAGGTCATACATAATGTATCCCAGCATTACTCCTCCCCATACTGCACGGAATGTTGTTGATGGCAGCAGAAATCTCATCGTCGGTGTGACCTGCCGATCCAAGATAACCAAATTATGTCAAAAAATATTCATTCACGTTCGGAGTGACCCAATTAAATGAATGCCGAATAAGTTGGGTTCAGTGATCGGGGAGATTTTTGGGCATAATCGGTTGAGATCCTACTGTTTGCAAGTCCAACCGGTTACATGTCGACATCCTTCAGTTTTCCTTTATTGAATTGGGGTATATTCTATAAATTCCTCTAAATGATCGGTAATTCTCCTGCAGTCTTGAACTTCAACCGGTTATTTCTCAAACTCAACCAGTTCATCTGTAACTAACTGCCGGTTCTCCCCGATCATAGGTTGGGTTGTCCATCTACCTGTTTGCAGTTTTAAAGTGTACGAGTTTCAGATTCGATGTTTCTCTGCGGGCGGTCGTCAGTAGCAAATGAGTCCCTGCTGTTGTTCGATTCCCTACTTACCACAGAAGCATGATTTACCGGTGCTGTCTTAGGGCCATTTCACACATTGTGAGGGCCCTTGATACTCATCCGAAGGCCGTACTATGGAGAATTAGAACTGGAATTTCTTATGGTCATGGGCCTTCAAGTGTAGTGGAAATACATACGTGACTGGGCTCTCAAGCCGAATTCCATTTCCTTACGACCCTTTCCATGTGGGCCCTTCTACTCAGTAGGTGGTCATATTACATCAAGGGTTGTGGGATTTTGAAGTGTCACGGTCTCCGGTTTGTGGTAGACCCACCTCTTTGAGGTGGGCTTGATGCAAAATCTAGTAGCCCATAAAACATCATCCATTGCAGCCACGTGGTTTTGTTCATCCCTTCAAAACTTCCTTGTACCCTTAAACCCTCTCAAGCTCGAGTGCAAATTGAAAGGGAAGGTCTCGGGAAGTTTCCACCAATGAGAGATTTTAAATTTCAATGGTCAAGGGCCCTCAAGCATTGAGTGAAGTCACTAGTCTAAGATTCCCATGAGACCTTATGGCATGATGTGAATAATTTTGTTGTAACTTGTGAGTTATTGGAGATGGAGACGTATAGTACTGCAGAGGTTTAGAAATACGCATGGAACTAACTGGGGTTTGTGTTCCCGAAGACAACTCACAAACATGTTGTCGATAACAAGAGTATACAGGGGCGGAAACACGAGTCGATCAGCATCCATTGGGTACTTGTGATGAAATCCGTGAATAACAAAGTGAATTGTGTTCATCCTGGTAATCAACCAAACAAACAGCGGGTGTACCCAGTGTCAGAAATGATCATGAATATGCTCATGGCTTTCTGTGACCTAAATCATCAAGTTGACATTTTAACGATTCTGCAACAAAAACGTGTGCAAAAAGCTACACATCCTACAAAACTGAGTAATTTCCTGAGAGCTTCAACTGAAACTAGATTGAGCTCTAGCTTAGTTGACGATTCAAATGCTAGAGTTTCAAACTTAAGTGAGGTACGCAGGTGTTAGTTGGTTCGTTTTCTTTGTTCTCCATCTTCTATTGATCAAATCTACATCTTCAGATGTGTTGCATTTGCAAATCTATCATGAAACATCATCAATAAAAATCGGTTTGAGAATCGGACCTCTCTTATTTAGTTTTAGTTATGGTTATTGAAAGTGCGTGTTTGTTGATTCATTCATCAAATAAATAGGTCCTTCCCATTGTGTTCACTATTGAGTGTGAAGTAAATTATTAAAATTTGAAGATGCAGTGTAATATCTTCTGAACATGTCTTTACGGTGTTTGTTCGTTGATCCTCACCTGACCACACACCAATCAAATCTAGGTCTCTGATCAAGAAAAGTAACCGGATAACACCCGCGTACCTTAGGTACTTTAGGTGCATCAATAAATGGCATAAATTACGTGGAGGTGTGGCGACATAGACTTAACCTGTAGCTGGAGGTTTTCATGTGGAACAAAAACCGGTGCAAGATATACTCGACAAACGTCCACAACAGAACTCCGAATATGGTCAATCCAAAAGCGAAAGTTGGGGACAGGTGGCTATCCGCTATGGCCTTTGCTAGGTTCCACACAAAAACAGGTCCCCAAACTGCGGGAATCATCCACCACTTTGTTCGAGTTATACGCTGCAGCAACAAACAAACGTCACAACTTTCACTTGATATGTTGCAAATTAAATTTCTTGTACAGACACTAATAGTTTCTCAAAATATGTAATGCATCAGAATTTCAATTTGTAGTCTAAGGTATGGGCACCTTGTGTGGTCATAACATTACTCAACGTTCAGCTCTCATTTTGTGGGCCCTCAAAATATAACAGTGGAATGCTCAAAAAAGTTGGTGCAGGGAGACTTGGATTCAAACTGAGCTCCCAGCATCCCACTGTTATATTATGAGAGCCCCAAGTCCCTGAGTAATGTTATGGTCACTCTTCGTAATTGGACACCTTTACCTGAGTGGCATATGGCAAGGTTTGTAGTTAAGAGCGGTCGCTAAAAAGACGAAGTGTTATGACGGGAATGAACTATGGACTCCAAATATATGAATACACTGGGCTTGGGAGGGCCTATGTCTTCACTTAGAAGACAAGAAATCTTCGCTTTGGTCTCAGCAAACTTTTGCATCTCAATTTTGATTCTGGAACTTGAAATAACAATTTTTGTGATTCATTGCTAACCGGGTTTGACAAATTCCTAATTCGATCCAACAGCCAAACTTGTCTGTGGAGCTAGGAGTGCCCAAAATAGGGCCACATGCCTTACTTGAAGTCTAACTATCTTTCGAGTGCACGGTTGCAGATGTAAAATAAGAAAATAAGAAAAAAGAGGAAAAAGCTGGATTGATCTAACCTCAAGTAGATCATTTTCAAAGAACTTGGGGCTCTCCTCTTTCCGCAACACAGGCTGGTGCACCCACTCATCATAATCTGCTCCAAGATGGCCAACCTGCAGGATCGTCATCAGCAACCCAAGATTGCAGCAAGTTAATAACAAGGAAGTTGCTTTAGGTGCAAATTATGTTACATATATTGTTTCTAGTACCTGATTCTGGATAACATCAAGCTTTCTGGCTAGCTTGCAGGTTGTGCTGAGGATTAAGTGCAAAATAAAGTTTAATGAAATGGACCTGCACACTGAAATTAGAAGCATTGTCACGCAACTCAGTTATATAACTGTATATGTTAGCACGCCAATTCTCTAACTGAAAAATGTTCTGGGAATTGTGGTGGCAACTTATCTGTAGCACTCGCAGGGGTCACCGTCTTTAGAACTTGGTTTAGAGCTGCTAAACCATTTCTAAGCATAAGCATTGTTTGGGAGCTACTTTCGTATTACAAGAAAGATCTACATTTAGGGGGTCTGGATGGTGATACCCGTTTCAGAAAAATTGCTTCTAATTGCTTTCAAAGTTGACATTTGATTTTTAAGTGCAAACGTTTTCTAATTCGGACACAGATCATACCCATGGATTCCTCCCAGTGCCCTCTTTCCAATCGTGTTTCACAACAATGGCACGACCCTGGTCAAGTGATCCATTCTGAAGTAATTAATCTTACTTGCGCAACGATGGGCTTTGTCATGTCGATGTTGAACTTGGCGCTTGTCTTTGTCCTTAGAAGAGCTTGCTCCTCACCTTGATCTCCTATCCCAATCGCCATTGATAAGGATCAAGCACCAACGTCCCTGCTATCGAGGTTGAAGAAATTCAGTCAAAAAGATATCACATATATATTGTGTCATGGTACCGAACACCGAATTGTGTGAATGACCTATAGTTATAGTTTTAGAACATCTCTAAAGCTAAACACACCACAAATGCTGTGTACACCTCATTGCAGTACACCTACATCAGCGTGCATTTGAAGCAAGCCATTCATGTACACGTCTCTGATGGCCAGTAGATCAATTTGTAGCATAATTATGTCTCTATTGTAGAGGAAAAATGACGTGATGACTAATTAATTAAGAGCATGCACTAAGTAAGGGGATGAATATAATTCGATGGCACTCCCAGCGATCAATGAAACCTTCATCCTACTGATTTACAACATAATTTCTCAAAGTAAGTGTAATACATGGGAGAGACAGACATGATTCTTCCAGGAGACCTGGTAAAGCAAGATAGATGTGAATCATCTTCGAATAATACTGGTAACTGTATTAACTTTTTGTTGAATCGATGTGGACCATATAGACGTTTGGAAACCTGATCTCCGAAGCACATACCTATGATATTGATGCCTCCAACTGTCTCGCGGTTCTGAATGTAATGAAACCTTACAGTACAATCACGCTAGCTCGATTGATCTCGTAAACTGGATGGCGACTCCGATTCTGAAGCTGTGAAGATGATGCAGGAATATATGCATGCCACATCAATTGCTGCCAACTTGAAAATAATTCTGCACGAAACCATCAGATCGTTAAGCCTTCAGAAGGATACATATATATACATGATGCAGCATCAACCTTAATTACCATATGCTATAAAGCAAACTAAGCATCACTTTCATCTTTGTTCTCATGTACTATCATGCGCAACAATCCTGATCTACAAGATCACCTTGGTATATAAATAATACCAAAACCATGCAATCTCATTATAACCCTCATTCAACCACCCGTCCATTCATTTCGAACCCTCTAAACGGCCACATCATACACAACTGAGCTCTTGTTCACCTGTGGTATTTATAGTTCCTTTCTGCAGGCTTACGATTGGCTTCTACAACCGATTGGCCCACTTGCTTTGCAAAAGATTGGCTCAGGACTATAAATGCGTGCAATCTGCTGGAGGTATTGAAGCATCACAAAAATTATGCGCAAGTAAGATCAAATTCCGAATGCGCTGCTGCAAGCATACTAGGCAAAGCTAATAAACCATCCATGGATGTGTTAGAGCAACTTAGACTTGCTCAAAGCATCAGATTTATGCACACTGGGGCAAAAACATTGATTGAAGCATAGAAAGCATTGCAAACAATCCGGATGTGCTCGCACTCCCACCATATCATGCAGATCAAGCTGCGGGCCAGTGACGTAGTAGTAGCACTCTCTAGCATAGTTTCCGTCACAAGTCTTGAATGTATGAGCTAATTATGGCCGTCTCGGGCTTCGCAAAAGTCGCCACTTGGGGAACGCGCATGGGTACTTTGCCCCGTTGTAAGTTTCAATGTCTTAGTGTTACATAGTAGTAATTTTTTTATTTTTTTTATTTTGAGATAGAAGGCCGACAGGCCAGCGTCAAAGCACAGGACGCAATTGACCACCTGGCAAGTTTATGTCAAGTAGAGAGGAGATTTCATAGCCGGGAATGGAACCGCCAACCTCTTCCTTGAGATTTGGGTATCTCTCCACCATCATCCAATAGTTTAGGGTCGTCTCAGACCACATAGTAGTAATATTGTAGTGTTACAGTATTACGCTACACAAATGTTTCAACATCAAGATAGGTGTACATGATAGATCAATGTTCTCATTTTATTCCCTAAAGGGTCTCAATAATAAAGAACAAGGTGGGAGTGGATTTTGGTGTTGTCTCCTTGACCCAACACCTGGGTCTAGGACTCTCAAATACCTTGGAGTAACAATGATCCTTTGTAGATAAATTATGCAAACAAGTGTAACATGTACTTCAAACTTGATGAAACTATGCGAGGCCACAACTTGAGAGACCAAACATTTTATATGCATGATTGAAGTCCATTGCTTCTAGTATAATGTCACTTGTACTATTCGAAGTTACTTAATGCCATAACTTTTTGCCCAAGTGATCAAATTTCACCATGAGAAGTATATTATGTTGGACAATGTTCAAATCACTTATCTACTTGTACCTCTACTTGTAAAACATGGAGTTCACAATGAAATTTTAGTAGCACAGCTAACTCCAAATAGTAATTGACATTAAATACCATAGACATCGTAGTGGTCCCAATTGTTGTTAGATTTTTAGTACTTTGCTCAGTATTAAAAAGTTTTGCTACATATCGCAGTTTTTGCAAATACCTTAATGAGTAAGTATTGATATGAACATTATATGTTACGAAACACATCATGTGCTATTTAAATATTGAAATCTAAAAGAGTGGAGTAGTTATAGCACTACACTACTTTGATGAAAAAGTGATTTTAAACACCATAAAATGGTGTACATTTGTGATAATAGAACTTGAGGAAACGTATGCTTGTAGAAATGCATACATCGTACCTTCTTAGCATGATACAAGATTGGACACATATTAAGAATGCATGTGCACTACACACACTACATGTGATACTCACGGGGAGGTCACTGGCGAAAATCGTAGAACAACGTGCGATAAAAAATAGGGTCTAATATATTCATTGTAGGTAAATTTTGCAAAAAACGTACATATAATATAGGGGGGTTTAAAATAGTGAAACATGTTTACATGTAAAATACCATCACATATAATGACCTCTTTTGTCTAGTTAGTACATGTAAAATAGCGTGGAAACAATTACTAGGGGTAGCAGGTCTAGGGTAGGGTCTGTGCTAGTGGATGACAAGAGGTAATTTTCTATTGAAAATGCTTGGACGGATGACTTCGCAGGTTGGCTTGAGTGAATGTTACTAAACCAACGGTTCCAACGTGGAGTTAATGGTCTCTACCCATGTGCCGGGAAGGAAAAAAAATGTAGTATAAGTAAAATAGGGTGTTTTAAAATGATTCCCCAAAAACATTATAATTACTGATAGGGTGTATTAAAATACAAGAATTAACCTTTATTTTGAAAAATACCATACCTTATAATCTTTCCTGCAAGGTAAATAGCCCCCCGATAAATAGGTCCTGAGCGCATGTGTATGCATTAATTAAAGAGGGAGTGACCTCCCCGTGGTGATACTTAGTTTCACCAATTCTAATTGTCTTGCTCAATACTAATTGTAAACCGCGGTGTAGTGTCATTATTTGTCATTCCTTGTAAATTTTTTGGGGGATTATAGATTTACATTGCTGCAATTACTATCACTTACCGAGCGACTTTTCATCCAAATTTCAATCATCCATGACAATATTTCATCACAAGTCGGTGACAAGAGAAGGTAGGGTTTTGGCCAAATGCATGGACTCATCCATCATCCATGACAATATTTGTTCACTTTTTCATTAAAAGTGTCATCTGAAAAGTTACCATAGTGACATAAAATACCATGTGACACTAAATATCATATTTAGTGTAGTTTCTCCTCTACACTAAATCTTTGAAATGGTTTGGCGCAGGGATGTGCAAATGGACGTGACGCGGCCTTTTTGCGTCACGTCGCGTCACAAATGACGTGATGCCGTCACGTCACGTCACGTCGGGGCGTGACGCGCACTGACGTGGTAAAAAAAAGTTACTGTACCAATTTTTTGTAACTTTTTTTAACTTTTTTGGACGACTGCTCTAGTCGACTACTACGAGCAGTCGACTTCAGAAAACAAAATTTTAAAAAATTAAAAAATCTATTAAAAAATCTGAACCGTTAGATCTTCTTGGATTGAAGATCTAACGGTCCATGCTTTTTTTAGAATTTTTTGATTTTTTTTTTGGGGTTTTCCTTGTAGTCGACTGGTCTTGGTCGACTGCAAAAGTAATTTTTTGCAGTCGACTTAGCAAACGACTGCAAGAAATTAAAAAATTAAAAAATTCCAAAAAAATTCTGGACCGTCAGATCTTCTTGGCAAGAAGATCTGACGGTCCAGAATTTTTTTAAATTTTTTTAAATTTTTTTAAAATTTTTTTGCAGTCGACTGCTAAGTCGACTGCAAATAGTAGTCGAATTAGCAATCGACTGCCAAAAAAATTAAAAAATTCCAAAAAAAATTCTGGACCATCAGATCTTCTTGCCAAGAAGATCTGACGGTCCAGAATTGTTTTTGGAATTTTTTAATTTTATTTTTTTTGCAATCGACTGCTAGGTCGACTGCTATTTGCAGTCGACCTAGCAGTCGACCAAGGGGTTGACCAAGGGGTTGACCGCGTCAGTTTACCCCTGAGGTAATTGTCGGATTTACCCCCCCCCCGCGGACGTGACGTTTTTTGGTCAGCCGTCACGTCACTGTCACAAAATGTGACATGACGTGACGTGCATTCCCTGGTTTGGCGTCGTACAAATGGCAATGTTCCAATGCCATTGCATGTGGCCGTATTATTAATTTGTTTCTAAGGGGCCGACAGATCCACATCAAAGGTCATGGCCCTCAGCGATTACCCGAACATAAACCCTAAATCCTAAACTTTAAACCCTAAACCCCAAACATAAAATGATTTTCTAGCAATCCATGGCATGAATTCTCACATGCAAGCGTAACTCTCATCCATCCAACATAAAAACTTGCCTTCCCATGGGTTTGTGTCCAATTCATCCCAAATGACTTGGGAGTTGGATTAGACAAATTTGGGGTCTTCGAGACTAATTTAGATGTCAAATCCACTAATAATTGTAACATATGGGTCGCTTGCTATTTCAAGGTCTCAATGTTGGATGAATGGTAAAGTATGTTTGTACGCAGTAATTTCCTCTTTCTCCTTTAAAGGGGAGGAAATTTGACTACCAAATTATAAGTTGATAGTTTTGTATTACAAAATCTAAAGAAAGTACATTATTTTTGGCAAAAATTGTGGGCCACACTACAAACAAGGAAAGCAATGAAAAAACATTGGAGGTATTACTGTAGATGCATACGTATATTCCAATTAATAATATATGACACTGGAGGTCTACATTGTAGGCTACAATATCTCTATTGGATGGAAAACAATGTGCATTTGAGAAACTTACAACACTGTGAGATTAGGTTCCTATGTGTCATACATCGGGGGTTTCGAATCTAGGTTTGAATCTTATCTTCCCAAACAAAGTCCTTACTAAATGTCAATTTATCTTTAGATGGATGTCTAAAAAACAAAACTGGTGTTTACGAAATAAAAATAGTTTCCATCAAAGCTACATGGGTAGGACAGGGTATATGGAGAGATAGATACAAAAATTGTTCCCTAGGTTACACTCACGTTAGTTTGTATGTGGTATGAAGAGTCCAGCCCCCGGCTGTTCCCTCGAGTATAAGGTTCCATGCTATTTTGATGCACTATGATGTACAATGTGGGCCACACTATTGTGCATTGAAGGATAAGGCACAATATAAGTATGCACACACAATTTACTATAAAGTATATAGTCACGTAACACAAGTAACCACAAAAGCCACACATATCTTACCTCGTGACTTGCAAAGACATAGTGACCCATACTAGACCCTCGACAACATCTACATACATGAATGCATAGAGTTATTTGCAAAGTGCCTTAAAGCGTGACCCAACTAGGAGTTTTAGTAGGAAAGAGCTCGTTAGCTCATCTTTTGTTGATACACCCTAAACTCTGTAATATCAACCTCCATAATGTCACTCACGCTCTAATATCCCGAAACCCTAGGGAACGGATGTTCGTAGTTCAAATCTCACTCCTTAGTGTCACATTTCTCTCCCTTATATCATGAATTTTGTCATTAATGCAAACCACCAAAGTAGTCAACCCACACCCTCGCATTGCGCCATGTGTCAATATGTGGAGTGTCACCTTCTTATTCTTCTTCTTCTTATGCCACTTGTTGAATGTTGGTGAAGGCATCTGCCACATCACCCGGGAAGGTCAAGTGGAGTGAACCACACCACACCATTAAAATGTTGCACTTTGTGTTATTTCATCGTGTCACATGCTACACTAAATCTATAGTATCACGCATCCATGTTAACACTACAAAACTCCGTAATATCACGTGCACTTTGGTTGCCACAGGTGTGATACTACGGAGTTTAGAGTGTAGCTAGTTTTGGAAGTTGGGTGAAATTCCTAGGACTTCCTCGTCTAGCCTCAAATGTTTTAAAGAGTTACTTTAGGATCTACAATAAGGTATGTCCATGGGACTTGTGGCACGTGACTATGGGTTACAATACATGCATAGGGCTAGGGTTTTTTTTGGCAATATCTACATATATAATGCTCTATGGAACGTTGAAACCTGCACATTATCATACAACAATTTATATATATATATATATATAGGAGATTATGAAAAATTAGGTGATGCTGAAGCTAGAGATCACAATCTAAAATCTCCATAATTCATTTAGTCTATGGATGGCTCATCCATTGTCATCGCCTGTCCCCCGGGGAAGTCACTCCATTGGTCAAGTTGACGCCATGTGCGATAAAAGTGAATCTACTTTTTCTAAAGGCATCACCAAAATGGGTAAAATTTTATCAATTTTTTTTCTCTAGTAGATATATATGGTATCTATTACATAGTAAAAAATGGTAACCAAATTTGATGATCTCTTTTTTGTATAAAACATACCGTTTCTAACTAGAATGACGCAGAATTGAACTAAAACAATTACTACAAAAATGAAGATGACTAAAAATTTCGAAAAAATATAAAAAAATATTATCAATGGTTTTGTATCTCTAGTAAAAATATCATCATTTTAAAAATTATTTATGACATATAATATAGGGGTAGCAAACTTTTATTGCACGTAGTGGCCTAATGTGCATGGAGTGACTTCCCCGGGGCCTGTCCCCAACTCAACACCCTAGAATTGGGGTTTGATTTGAGGTTTTGGGGTTTGGGGGGGGGGTTAGGGTAAGGGTTAATCATCTTATACATATGTCATGGGATTACCTTCTTATTTTTACCTTTGTGCAATCTATATACCTCATGTTATTTCTAGCTATTACTTTTGTATGTATATTCATTTTCGTTGTCCACCCAAAAAATTGTTGGGTGTTAATTTGAAGGTGACACACGCACGTGGGTTGTGCTTTTAACAAAGGGTGCACCCCCTTGGGGACGGCAAACACTAAATCTCCCCCTACAAACTTTCGGGGGGAGGTGGATAGGGGCCGGGGCCCGCGATCCGGCACCTCTGGGCAGCCCCCACAAAACAAATCTAAAATTTTTAGATCCCGACCAAAAATTGTTGCCCACTTTGCCGACTTCGAAAAATGAAATTGCCCTTGCATTCTTGAAGGCCGCTTGTCCATATAACCCATATTGAGTGCACTTCATCTTCAAGATCCAAAATCCAATATATATATATATATATTCACTTCCATTGAGTAAATAAGCAATTGACTGGGATTTCATTTTCGAAGTAAACCATCAATAAAGCATGTAATTAACTTGGAAGTCAAAAATATTACAAAACCCTCATTAGCACCGAGGTTATTATTTTTGTGACTTACCATTGAAAGGGTCTTTTAATCCTAAAATGGAACTAAAATTAGTGTTTTATTGTGAGTATGTTTATTTTATAATATTTTAGTTAATACCCTCTACTTTCACAAAGTATTCGTACACATTCAAACTAATTAAGTGTATTTAAATGTAATTCATTGTAAATAACCGTATTAGAAGCTAATTGAGCGCAAGGCCTAGGTTCCTACAAGTTTCATACACATTTGAACTAATTAAGCCCGATTAAGTGCAAGTGAGTGCATTTAGCCTAATTAAGCCTAATGAAGCCTAAACAAGTGTAATTAAGCACATCATTCCTCATATCTGAATTAAATCATGATTAATTCCAGTAATTTCCTTTTATAATTAATTAGGCTTAATTAATTTGGTAAACATACTTTGTGATTTAATTGAGACTAATTAAGATTCATTAGGTTTAGTTAGACTTAATTACATTCAATCACACTTTATTAGTTTGAATGTGTATAAATACTTGTGAAAAAACATTTAATAAAACTTAGATGACTTTACGGATAACTCCTAACACCACACAACTTGACGAAGAAGATTGTCTTGTTTGAAGTGAAATACTCAATGCTCACTCTTCCTTATCACACACATATTGCTAGAGAGCACATGAGGGAGAGAGAACTACCGTATACGAACACACCTCTCATCCATCCAACATAAAAACTTGACCCCTAAAGGTTTGTTACCGATTCATCTCAACTAACCTCAAGTAGACTAATCCGGGGCCTTTGATGCTAATACTAGTGTTGAAACAACTAAAGAAAGTAACATTCCGGTTTGCACACTGTTTCATCACTTCTTTTATGTCGGATGGATGAGAAATACAACACTCATATACGACAGTATGTGGGGAGAATTTTGGGCATAATTGGTCAAAATCCTAGTGCTTTCAACTCCAACCGATTACATGTTGTGATCTCTTTCAAATTTTTATATTAAAATGGGTATATTCCATAGATTCCTCTAAAATGATGGGTAACTTTCTTCAAGTCGTGGACTTCAACCGGTTATTTCTCAAACTCAACCGGTTCATCTATAACTTAGATTGGTATTCTCTCTCTCTCTCTCTCTCTCTCTCTCTCTCTCTCTCTCTCTCTCTCTCTCTCTCTCTCTCTCTCTCTCTCTCTCTCTCTCTCTCTCTCATGAGCCACATGATTTGTCTTCAACATCACACAAATAGTGCGCAAGCCATGAAAGCCAACTTTAAGTTATCGCTTGCTTAGGGCCACTTCACGCATGAGCCAAATGCCGTGACCTTGTAATGGTGAGGACCCTTGACTCTCATCCAAAGGTCGCACCATGGGTGTTGGGAAAGCCATTTTATGTAGTCACGGGCCCTCAAGCATAGTGTGAAGTGAGAATGGACCATGTTGCGGGATCATTGCATTTTTTATTGGCGGAAAAAGAGGGGAGGATTTGGTTTAATATAATATGTCTCAAACTCTATCAATTTAAGAGAATTACTTGGTGGTGTTTGCTTGTCCTAGAATCTGTTTTGGAATTTGCTTTGCAATCTGTCATGTTGGAAAAAAATTTAAAAAAGTCATGGTCTCCTAGAATTTGCGTCAGACCCACCTCTTGGAGGTGGGCCGGACAAAAATTCCAAGTGACCATGAAACCTTATCCATAGTCCGCCATGTAGGACTCCATGTAGACTTTTCATCCACGAAGTGAACTTGGACAGTCTCCCCCTTTCAACCAATGAGAGCTCTTAGATTACAATGGTCATGGGCCTTCAGTCTTGTGTGTGAAGTGATCCTTAATGTTCACCACAAACACCACTTATAATCAGGCCCATTTACTGAGGGCCACTGCACACACGAGCCAAGAGTTGTGACCATGAAATTGTGAGAGCCGAAAAGAATGTGTCCAAAGGCGGTCCCAAGACACCTCCAAAATCATGTGGTGTAGGCACAGATCCTCAAGTGTAGTGTGAAGTCATATGTGACCGGGCCCTCAACCAAATGCTATTTCAATGAATGTCTATTCATGCGGGTCCTCATGCATGATAAAATATAATAAATCAACAGTTGCAAGCATTCAGAGTGCCATGATCTCCCAATTTTGTGTTGGGCCTACCTCCAAGAAGTGGTTTTTGAAAATAGTCCAAGTGACTATGAAACATGATCCATTTGATGCCATGTAGGAATCCAGGTAGACTTTACATCCATCTTGCATTCACATATATATACACTGTTGGTCCCTCAAGCGTAGTGTGAAGCAAACTTGGACTGGCTCTGCCTTTTCCACCAATGAGAGTGCTTGAAGTGTAATGGTCACGGGCCCTCAGTCTCGTGGGTGAAGTGGCCCTGAGCCATTCAGGCTCTTCTCCAAGTCTCCATTCTATTACAACCTACTGTTCCGTACTATAACTTAAAGTTATTAAGTACACTTTTTTGTCTGATTAGCATGGGTTACCATTTGGAGTTACGCTTTGCTATAATGTTTCACTGAGAGCATACTTTTTAACCCAAATAACATAAGTGGTTAGTATGCACACCGAAGAATATGATATGACTTGGTTGGTGAAAATGATAATGTTGGTAAAAAAAGGTTCTAGCAACACGTAACTCTGAATGGTAACCCACACTAATTAGGCAATTTAGTGTAGTTGCTTGGGTTAGAAGATTTGAAAGAGTTGTGGGAGAGGTTGACGTGGATAGGCATATATGTGGCCCTATTGTGGGCACTTCCAACTTCACACACGATTTTAGCCGTTGGATTGGGACCTAGAATTATCTCATCCAGTTGGCACTTGGAAACTTACAAAGATTGTTATTTCAAGTAACATAATTGGAGTTGATATGATGCGAAAGTTGTAAGAGGTCAAAGTGAAGATTCTCTTTTCACTATGTCAAGGATTTGAGTCTTGGGTAACTGACATGTGTCTCTAGAAAATTGTCCTACGTCACTAAATTTTTTTACAAATCTATCATAATGATAAACTTGCATATCTCTTCCAATGACGCAAGACAATTTCCAAGAACTCCTATGTTGGTAGTGCTATCTTTAAGTGATCACCTAGCAAGCTATCTAAATTGTGTGCATTGTTGAAGCTAGAATGTTGTGTCTATGTTTTCCGCATATTGTCCAATTTCATCATAGCATGTAACGTTTTGGCACCTCCAGTCTTAAGAACGAGCCTTGTCATAAAGGTGCCCGCTCTAAACATTGGTGTTTGAGAACATCGACCACATAAGGCCCACATGCCTCACAATCACCACCAAGTTGTTTTGTTGACTAAAATGAAGGATTCTTATGCCACACAATCAACGTATTTTGACCCCTCAATGGCCGCCCTATTACCGTGTGGTAAAACTTCATATCTTAACATAGTATTTGTGAAAACATCATATTCGCATGTGACGTTTGTTTGTTTCAAGGCTGACTTTGTGGAGTGCACTTCAACTTTGGGAAAGTTTGCATTTTGAAACTAATTTTGTATAGGCTCCTATGGTACAAGTTCATAGAGTAAAGAAGAAGTCATTTTATATCATGAATGTTATGTTTTGATTGCTATCAAGAGTCTTTGAAGTAACAATAAGGATAACATTCATGATATAAAAAGACTTCTTTCCTCGTTATCACTTGCACATGCTACTAGCCATACATGCCTTAAGTTACCATGTACAATACTTGAAAGTCGGTTGAGGTCATATAAAACTTGTGAGGGCCTTAGGAGTTTTTCTTTATGACTCTATCTGCATGATATGAATGATGCTCCACAATATTGGTGTTCTCTACTCACCGCTTGTAACGCTTGATCAACATTAAGCCTACCTTCCCTTTGTTCTTGTAACCCTTAAAGGCACCGGTATACATTATTTTGACCTAAACACTAGTTCATTTTGGTATATGTAATTGAAACTATATCCAACACAACCAAAGAGGTAGTGAAACATAGTCATGTAATTGTGGCTACTCAAGAAATCCTTCATTCCGAATCTTGAAAATCTAAGCAATTTTGGGCGAACCGCTAAAACCAAATTTGTCCATTACAACCATCCTTTGCGATCTGGCCTTGGCTCCCATATTATAGACATGGTGCAATGGCATTAAAATGACCTTTGAGAGGCTAGGTTTGCATAGTTTAAAATGGAATCATAGATAAATAAATAAAGAAAACGGTGATCTCAATTTATTAATAAGAAGGAAATGGGCATTCTTTTAATTGCACATCTCTACTTGCTAAGCCTCTTGGACTATTGTGCTTATAATGATGTTTTTGAACCCAAAAAAACTTGCTTGCCAATAGATGTTTTTTAAAAACCTTTTTTACCAATGAAAATCCTTTTGAAAATTTTATATAAACTTCCAAAATCTCGGAGGCTTGTCCTCACCCCCCATGTATTTTAGAACTTCTTTAGAATTTTATTTGGAATATTCTCATACTATATATGCACGTAACATTTTTAAGTCACGACTTTTTGGATTCCTCTTTCCAAGGACTATGTACAAGAGTTTCTTGAACTAAACCTTTTCATAACATAAAATTGCAATATATGCAATTGGAACTCGGTCTTATAAAAGAAATTTGTAACTATTGGATAACAACCCAGTTCTCATAGTTGCATGTTGTGTGTCACGAAGCGCTTATTAGGCCATTATGTACAAGTTTCGAGACTCGAGGATCTCCCGAGGAATATTATCCCGATTCCAAGTGGGACCTAATTCCGGTCGGTTTAAGGTGTCACATATGTCACTCAATCCATGATATCATGTCAAGTAACAACCGTGGCATAAACTACCCTATTCTCATAGTTGCATGTCATGTTTGAACAACCCCTTTTAAAATTAGTATGGTATGTGGATGTTATTCGGTTCGTTTTTCATGTTTTCCAACTTATACTGATTAAATCTACACAACAAAACTTGTGTTGCATTAGCAGATCTACGATGAAGCATCAACAAATACCGGATTGAAAAACAAACCTTCCTTGATTTAGTTATGGTCATTGAAAGTGCATGATTGTCGATTCCTTAATTAAACATACAAGTCCTCCCAGTTGTGTTCACTATATATTGAGCATGGAGTAGTTCACGGCCCCGGCTAGATCACATCTTCATTCAGCTGGGCCCCGCCCCTCCCACGCCTCCTTCACTGCCCGGTCTTCCTGCTAGCACATGTGTGGGAACTCTTCCCCGTTGGGAATCAATGTGACAATATCCGGTCATTTAAGCCATTAAGCTCCTTTGGCATGTGAAGGTACTCCATCAATTGACTTGGGAATAATGAAAGTGATGTCAACTTGAATATTTGTAATTTTGACCGGGTATTGTCACATTGGTTCCCAACGAGGAAGAGGGAGGAGCGGGTCGCAGCCGAATGAAGATGTGATCTAGCCCAGGGCGTAGTTCACAAAATCTGAAGACGTAGTCCAATCTCGTTGAAACACGTGTTGTTTTCATGTTTGTTCTTAGATCCTCACGCACCATTCAAACATGAGGGTTCGATCAAGAAAAGAAAGTAACTGAATCAACAACACCTGCATACCTTAGGTCATCATGTCAAGGTTTCGAGACTCGAGAGAATCTCCTGAGGAATAACCTCTCGATTCGATTCCTGAGTGCTTCAATGAAGAAAAAGCACCTCATGTGGCAAAATTATGAGTTTTAGTTCAGCTTTTTCCCAATTTGCGGGGAATTGATAGAGCGACCCATTCC
>OZ037938.1:57950879-58243271 GCA_964035585.1 Polytrichum formosum
CATGGCAGTATGTGAATTCAATAAGTTGGACTGTGAATGTGGAGGAGGGTGTCATGGGTGTCGGTGTTTGGTTGGGGGCTCCGATTATGCATAGGATGTCTGGTTTTAGTCTGGCTTGGCATCTACATAACGGTTGTTGGCATGAGCACTTGATGAGCCAGTCGGGGATTGTTTGTTCTGGTTTTTTATCAATAAGTTTTCCTGCGTTGGTTAGTGTGAAGAACCGCGTGTTTTTGTTGGCTTGGAGTGTTTGGGTAATGAGGTGAACCGCTTTGTTGTGTCGTGCAATTCTTAGGCCTTTTAGGTATGGGTGTTCACATGTTGATAGTAGATGAGGCCATGTGTCTCTGTCATTTTTCTGGCATAAGGTGCAATTGGGATTTTGGTGTGTAAGGGGCCAAAAGATGTTTTTCCTATGGTTACCCATGTATTGAGCGTATCTGAATTTTAGCGTTTGGGAGATTTGTGCATCAGTCACTTTATCGTTTTTCCAAAAGTGGTTAGAGAGTTTTTGGTTAATTTGTTCATTCGCTAGCCATTTGTCAACATATGGGAATTTGTTTTTGGCTAATGCCAATTCCCGGGTTCCTTGCTCTTTTGTTATGAATGTGCGGAGATTGCGGATGGCTCCGTCGTGTGTGGCTGTTGGGCAGCTCGCTAGCCAGTAGGGGGTTGGGTGGGCTGTGTGTATGTGGGGTGTGGTGGATGGTTTATCTTTGAGGGTTCCCTCGTTGGCGAGTGTGTCAGCTATTTCGTTCCCTATAATCCATGTGTGTGCACGTACTTTGTGTATGTGAATTGTGTGTGGGGTCCAGTGGATTTGCCGTACGATGGCTGCTATGAGTAATTTATCGGGGTGGTGGTGTTGTGATGTGGGGTGTTGTATATGGTTGTTAATTAGGAATATACTGTTGAGACTGTCTGTAAAGATGTGTGTGTCTAGTTGGGTGGTTTGTATGGTTTTGATTGCTATGAGTATTGCGTTAAGTTCTGCTCTTAGAATGTTTTGATACCTTGGTAGTCGTTCAGATATTTGAATGTTATTGTTGGGGCTATATACTCCTAATCATGTTGTGTTGCCTATTATTTGGCCTTCAGGGTTTGTGGAGGGTGGTATAAATGATCCGTCTGTGTATATGCAGTGTTGTGGATGAAACTTAAGTGGGTGTATGTAATTGTATTTGGTGGGTAGTGGTGTTGTGTTTTGGTTTGCATTGAGGAGTGGGGGGGTTGTTTTGGG
Organism: Polytrichum formosum; assembly: GCA_964035585.1. Classification (NCBI taxonomy): domain Eukaryota; kingdom Viridiplantae; phylum Streptophyta; class Polytrichopsida; order Polytrichales; family Polytrichaceae; genus Polytrichum; species Polytrichum formosum. Next base: position 57,952,120 of record OZ037938.1, read on the forward strand.
GGCATTATTCCATGCATTAGAGAATTTAACATTATAATGTGTTGGGGTTGGGCTTATAGGGTGGGTGTCTATGTGTGTGTTGAGTGTTTTCTTTAGGACGTATTGTAGTTCGTTCAGGGTTTGTAGGTTCATTGGTAGGTGTAGTTGGTTGTGTATGCAAATTATTGATGTGAGTGATGGTTCCACGTATTGGTAGTATTTTGGCCATTCTGGTGTGGGATCGTAGTGTATAGTGTGTGGGGGGATGGTTGCGATTGTGTGTATGTCTGCGTGTGTATTAAGTGGTAGGATTTGGGATGTCCAGTCCTTATGGTTAACTATTAGGACGGTGATTGTATGTGCATCCTCCTTGGCTGCCATTCTGGCCCAGTGGATGGCTTCGATGGTCGTGTTATGGTCCGTAGGGAATGCTAGGCCTATGCCATTCCAGCGGGAGGATTTCACATGGCCCGTGGAGCCGAACAATATGTCTCGATTGTGGGGTGAGTTATAATGCATGAGTTGGGTGGGGCAAGTAAGCGGGGATGAGTAGTATGAATGCGTGATTTTAAAGGAGTCTATTAGTAGTTTAGTGATGTCCGGGTGTAGGGTGTGGTGTAGGTTGTTTGGTTGTATGTTCTTTGGTTTTTTCTTGGGGAGTATGGTTATGTATCTTTGAATAAGCCATAGTATCTCAGTTTCGAAGTCTTGCGGCGGGGGTTGTAGGAAGTTAGCTAGGTGTGGGAGGTTGTTGCGGTAAATTGGTTCCATAGCCATTGTAGTCTTTCGGTATTGAGGGTGGTTATGTAGTTCCCGTTTTGGTCGTATATGTTGGACATCGAGGCTTGTATTTGTATGGTTGATTTATTGGTAAGTATATCTTTGTCTGGATTACGTTCTTGTGTGGATATATGGAGGTTGGCAATTTTAAGAGGTGGGTGTATGAATCTTGTGTCTTTTGATTGGGAGTAGTTGGAATAGTTAGCGTATCTTTGAGTGTTTTTTTGTTCAATTATTTCTCTATGGTGTTGTGTTATAAGTAGTAGGTTGTGGTCCAATAGGATGTTGTCTGGATGTAGGAGGTCTTCTTCTGTGCGCCATTGTTGTATGGTTCCTTGCGTAGATCTCCATTGACATAAATATGTTTTTTTGATAGCTTGTGCTCCCCATTTATCCTTTCTAGTGATGGTTTTTATTTTAGTTATGGTGTGAATTGCTCGCCCGAGGGTATGTGGTGTGGGTGTGTTTGTATGGTGTGTGTTGTTAATGGGTGTTGGTTGTTCTGGTGGAGGGGGGGGGGTTCTGTGGGGTGTGGGTGGTGGGGAATAATATTTTAGCTTGTTGCAGTGCCGCTTTGATTGTTTTAGGTGTATATCTGTATATGACCCTGAATTCTTCTAGAGTTAGTATAGCCGTAGTGTCTTTGTTTTGGATTTGTGTTATTGTTGTAATACCATATGTGTATAGTTTGTCTAGGTATTTCTGGGTTTGTGTTTTGGAATCATCTGTAAGGTTGGCGTAGGTCGGATTATTCTTCCATGTTTGTTCTAGTGGGGTAGCTTTGATGGGGAATGCTCGGTTCGTGGTGGTGACGTGTATTTCGTATTCTCTTTCAAGTAGGAATAATGTTATAGCTATGGGTGACCTTATGCAAGCTTGTTGTTTGAGCTTAGAGAGGTGTAGTGAGCCTCCATACTTGGCGGATATATACTTGGCTAGTCCTTGGTAGATGTTGCCTAGTTGGCATGGGTCGTTGAGGGCTTGTATTAGTTGTTGTCCAATACAGTGTATGTAGTCTGGTAGGAGTGAAGTTACATTTATGCCAAAGTTTTCGTGGGGGAGGTGTGTGAGGATGTTGGCAGAGCTCTTGGGTATGTTGCATATGTCTTTAGTTAGTTTGCTAATTATTTTGTCTAATTTTTTGATGTCGGGTTTGGAGAATGGGACTGCATAATATGCATATGCAATGCGTGGTTTAATGACTGTGTTTAGGATTTTAATTTTTTGTTTGAGGCTTGCTGGGGAGAGGGTTAGTAATTTACTTTGTTGTTTGGTTTTTTGGAGCATAATTTCTTTTTGAAGGTTCCATTTGAGTGATGGCATTAGGTGGATGCCTAGGTATGTGTAGGGTTCATTTTGTGTAAGGGTTGGGAAATTTTTGGATTTGTAGGTAATGTTTTGTGATTGGAGGAATGCTTTGAAGGTATTCGGTTTAAGTTTGGATTTGTTGGGGCAGCCTGTGATTGCGCATTTGGAGAGATTTAGGTCCATATATGACCATTCTGCGAATTTTTGTAGTTTGATTATTTGTGGTTGGATATGTTGTATGTTGTCAGTAATAATTGCAAGATCATCCGCGTATGTTGTTGTGGTACATGTGGATGAGGATGTGTTGAAGTGGTATCCCATGTTGTCTTTTTCTAACCATCACAAGAGTGGTTCTAGGAAAATGATAAATAGGTACGGGCTAAGGGTGTCTCCCTGTATGGTCCCTCGGCTAATTTCGATGGGGGGTGTCGTTCCGAAGTGGTTTCCGGTGAAGGATGTTGTTGAGTTTGTGTATATATTTCCGACAATTTCAATTGCGTCTAGGGGGAAGCCTAGATCTTGCATGAGGGCTAGGAGTCTAGCGTGATCAATGGATCCAAAGGCATTTCGGAAATCTATGTAGGTCAGGAATATATTTGTGTTGGTGAGTCTCGCATCTTCGAGGGCTGCAATAATCGTTTGGATTTGTCTTGAGGTGTTACGTTGTGGCCTAAATCCTTCTTGGCTAAAGTGTAGTATTCTATGTTGTTCCCCATAACTTGTGAGTAGTGTCGTTACTGTACTAGTGTAGAGTTTATATATTGTGTTAGCTAGGGCAATTGACCTATAGTTCGCTAAGTTTATCGGGTCATCTTTTTTGTGTAGTAGGATGGTTTTACTGTGTTTCCAATAGGTGGGGATTTCTCTTTGTTTGTAACATTGTTTGAAGAATAGGAATAGTAGGTCATGCCATTGTGGTGGTAGTATTTTAATTATGTCGTTGGGAATGTTGTCTGGTCCGGGGGCTTTCCCACGAGTAAGCCGTTTAATGCATGCGTCATATATTTCTCGTGTGAATTGAGTGTATATTTGTGTGGTCGGGGAGCCTCTTTTTTCCAAAATAATGCCATTGTGGGTGTGCCATGGGTATTTATGTACTGCGCACATGCATGTGATTGGGTGGTCAGTGGTGTCTTCACAGAGGGGTGTTTGTCTTTGGAATGATGTTTGCTGCGTGTGATGTATCTCCTTGGCAATATCTACGGGATTTGTTAGGATGTGACCTTGTGGGTCTTTTAGGCAGTCTAGAGAGTTGGCGGTTGTTGGGTGAAATATCTTTTTGTGGATTGTTTTGGGTTTGATGTTTAGCAGAGCTCTGTATTTTGTGATGGCAGTTTTACAATTGATCGCGGTTTGTTTGGTGGTAATTTTGTGGGCTTCTTCTTTAGCATTTTTACCAATGTTGGCTATCTCCTCTATCCATTGGTTGAGTTCCGTTGAGTTTGTAGGAAGGGGTGGGATATTAATGTTTTTAATAAGTTGCAGGGCTCTTATGGTTGGGTTGATATGGAGGTGTGTGTAAGAGTTTTGGCATGCGGCATATATGGATTGCTTTGCGGGCGCTATGGTGTATTTTTAGTTGGTGTTTCCATATTTTTTGTTGTTTTTTGGGGAGGAAGCCGCCTTGGGTTTTGGCCCTGTCGGATAGTGGGGGTGTGGGTTGTGTCATGCATGTTTGCTCGATGCATTTGCTGAGGGAGTTTATGATTTCTTGAAATTTGTTTTGTGCATGCTCCCATTGTGTAGGGGTGAGTTGTTCCTGTTGTAGTGTAGTTGTGAGGGTGGTTATTTCTAGGTTTTGTGATTCTATGAAGGTTGTTTGGAGTTGTTGGAGGTTGGTGGGTGGTATGGGGTATGTGATCCGAGGGTTGCTTATGTGGGGAATTGTTTCTTTGATGACTATGCTATTAGGGGCTAGCAGTAGTTGGACTGGGTAGTGGTCGGAGTTTTGGTTGAGGTTGGTTATTGTGTGACATTGTAAGTGATTGTGGTTGGGAAGGTTAGTGTAGAAGCCATCTATGTGACTTGTTGAGGTATAGTTGTGTCCACCTTGTCTCGTAAGGCTGTTTTGGTTGTTAATCGTGTTAAGTCCGATGTTTTTTGTAAAGTGGGCCCAATCGAGGTCGTTTTGGTTGGGGGGAGAGAGTGTTCCGTTAGATGACCTTCCTTTGAGTAGAATGTCCCGATTAAAGTCTCCTGCTAGGATAGTTTGGTGATTTGAGTGTTGTGTCACTAGGGTTTGGATATGTCTTTGGATCTTTTGTATGAGGTGTGTGTCTTGAGGGTGTGTTGGCATATACATGTTCATGATTATTAGTGGTGTGATGGGTTTATTGTTGATTATTATGGTCTGAAGGTATGGCAAAATGGAGCTAGGAGTTGGTATTTTAGTTATGTTTTCATTTGTGTAGATGGTTTTGGGTATCATGGCTAATATTCCCCCTCTAGCTTGTGTGGGTCCTACGTATCTATTGTGTGTGTTGTGTTGTGTTGTTAGAGTTGTTATAGATAATTTTATAGTCTTGGAACCTTTGATCAATGTATGACGTGGATTTAAGTTTGTGGATTTTGGTTTCTTGTATGAGTATAATGTGTAGGTCTGTGTGTAGTGTGCGTGTGAGTTCCTGGATGCCTGGTAGGCTAGAGCTTATGCATCCGGTGTTCCAAGTGATTATTTGTAGGGTGTTGGTTTGATGATTGACCCCAATTGTGTTGTTAGACGGGGTGTGGTTAGTGATTTCGGGGTTTGTGGTGGGGTGATATCCCCTCACTTTTTGTGTGCATTTGATTAGTTCTTGGGTTATTTTTTGTGGAAGGTGGGGTAGTTCATTTCTCAAGTTAGCTAGGGTTATTAGTTCTCCTTTGGCAATTTTTTCATGAATGTGGGTATATGCTTGTGTTATGGTTTTTGGTGTTGTGTTGTGGAGGTGGTGATTGGATATTTGATGTTTTTCTAGGAGTGTGTTTTTTGGTAGGTGTTGTAGTCTTTGTAGGATGGTAAGGCAACCGGGGTCTATGGTGGCGGCCATCAGTTGGTTACATATTTGTGGGATTGGGCTATAGGCTATTATGAATGCATATAGTTGGTAGTGTGTGGGGTGTATTGAAAGTAGCGAGCTTTGATTGTGTAGATGGGTTAGTTCTTGGTGTCGGGTGCTAGAGGGGGATTGGTCTAGGTAGGGTTCAAATAATTCTTCTAAGTGCGCGTAGTGGGGTTTGAGGGTTAATGTGTTCGATATGAAGTATTGTCTTTGTCGTTGTGTGTACTCATGGGGGAGATTTTCTAGGATATGTGAGATGGGACCCGGATTAGTTTTTATATCTCCACTTAGGAGGATTAGTGTGGAGTTGTTCCAAGTGTAATATCGAATGTTTTTGGGTTTTTAAGGTGGGTGTGTGTTATGTAGTATATATTGCCTATGTGATTTGAGGTAGTTATGAGCGGTATTGGGGGAGGTGTATTGTTTTGTGTTTTATGTTTTGCATTGTAATTTATGTTATGTCTAGAGGTATGTGTTTGGTATTGGGAGGTGATGGGGGATTTGTGGTTGAATAGTTGTGTGGGATGTGGGTATGATGTGGGTATGGATATGTTGTGTGAGGTTGGGGTGTTGGTATGTGTGTGTAATATTATGGTGATTACGGCGATTGTTATGGTATATTTGTGGTAAGTGTTTGTGGATGATGGTTTGTGTAGTTTTGGGTATTTGTTGGATGATTGTTTGTTTCGTTTGGGGGGGCGATTTATGTGTGTGTTGGTTGGGTGTGAGTGTGTGTGGGCGTTGATTTGTTTGTGTGAGGGGGCTAGATGATTTGGGGTGGTAACTTAGTTGTTTAGAGCTTTTGCTTGTAAGTGTGTATGTAGCTATTGTAACCCAATTGGCAAACACTTTTTGTATAGTAGTGTATTGTTTATTTATGAGTAGGTAAAGGATACATAATATGTAATAGTAAGTCGTCAATGAGTGTGCTCATGGTATTCTATTCATGTAGATGATATTGGCCTTTGTGGAGACTTGAGGGGGAGCCCCTATAGTGGGTGCTAGGTGGGCCATGGTGTTGTCGCCTCCGTGTGCGTTGGCCAAGGTGGGGCCCGTTGCGTGGGGTAGGCATGCGGGGGGGTCCGGTGATGTGGCGGCGAGGATTTGCATGATGTTGTGGATGCGGTGGTTCGATTGTTGAAACTCCATGGCCATTGCACTCATGATGTTGTGGATGTTTGTTGCGTGGGTCTTAAGCGTATCCGTGGAAGCTTCAATTCTCATATCTGTGGAAGCTTCAATTCTCATATCCGTGTTGAGATTGATGTTGTTGGTGAGTGTGGTGAGCTTGTTGTCCATGGTCTCGGCAAGGTCTTTCATGGCTTTAGTAAAGGTCTTCTCCGAAACAAGTGGGGAGGTTGCGGCGGTGTTGCTCATGGCTTGGGTTTTTTGAGCAATGACCTCTCTTACGGGTGCATGCGCTAGCCGGATGGCAGTTTGGTTGGGTTCGGTGCCGTCGATGCTACCTTTGTGCGGGATGAAGCCTACGCGTCTCCCGAGAATGTAGGTGGACTTGTGTAGCCACTCCGTGTAGACCGCCGCATTGAGGCATTGGATGTGGCACCATCCGGCTTGCCTATCATCCTCTTGATTGGTGTTGTGTCTAAATGTGATTCCGGAGATGTTGTCCTCCCCGAATAGTCTTTTGAGAGTTTTGGTGATTGTTGATTGGGACTCCCGTTGGGGAAGGTTGTTCGCGACAAAGGTAGTGCTAATCCTTAGCTCCGATGGGTTGCCCGTATCCTTGGCCTTGGTGATGTTAACCTTGAGGCGCTCGGAGTGGTAGGTGAGGCCATTGTTGAGGAGGTCGTCCCTAGACTCTTCGGTGGTAAGTGTGAGGAATGCAAAGTCCTTCTCGGCATCCGCTTTGGTGAGGGATAAGATTTCAATTTCCCGCCCGTCGTAGTATGAGTCACGCATGAGGGTTCTAAGTATGTCCAAAGCCGTGTTGTTGCGGAGCACCTCGCCTTTAAGATGCAACCTCATGTTCTTGGCTTTGGTGATGAGTTCGAAGCCCTTCTCCACCTTGCCGATGATATTTTCACCGTCACCCATTGTCATTACAAATGCTCTCTCTCCTCGAAGTAATGCCAATCCGTCTCGCTTTGGATGTTGAAGGTGGATTTTGATGAAACCGGCCCAATCCCTTGTGACCGTATTGATGCCAATATCGATTGGGTTAGAGTATGTGGTGCCTAGTGGTATGCTCACGAGGCGGAGCCTTTCTATGCATGCAATCTTGACCTCTCTTTGGTTGAGCTTCTTGTACTCTCCGTCGAATCGAATGGTCACGTGGAAGCCTTCGGTGAGGCCCGTGTCTTGAGAGACCTTCTCGTACATGGGGATTTGTGTGAAATGTAGGTGTTGGCCGGGCACCGCATCCGGTCGCTCGTTGGGGAAGAGGATTTGTTTGGTTTGTGGGAATGCCCTTCGGAGAGATCGGAATTCGTGTATTTCGCTTGTGGGTGTGCCGGCGGCGATGAATTCCTCGTCGGTGCGTCTCTCCTTCAACTCCTTCATGCCTCTTTGTGTTGCTAGGGCCTCTTGCATTTGAAATCCTAGCCACATTTGGCCAATCATATCTATGCTTAGGGTAGCTATCCATTTTGCTCTCCCACGTGAGGGTGTTGATGTGGATTTACTTGGTGCGGCGGGTGTGGACGTTTGGGTGTAGTCCACGGCCTTCCTTCTTTTGGTAGTTTGGCTCTCCGATGCATCCTCCATTCTTGGGTTGCGGTATTGTGGCGTGCTTTCGGTGGTGTGGATGGGCTTGGAGAGTATTGGTTGTGCGGCTTGCCTCATGTTGTGGTCGTATGATAGTTGTAGTGAGCTACTCCCACGTTCCGGAGACACATTCTCTAGCTGGGCATCCATCTCCAGGTCCTCTTCAGCTTCAATGTCATGGGTTGGAGGGGTCTGATTGGACGGCTGTGGGTGGAGTGAGGGCGGCGGCTGCACAAGTACTTGCTGCCGAAATTCGTTGTATTGTGTGATGAGTGCTGGCTGATGTGAGGTTCATGTGTGAGAATTGAGGTGATCCATGGAGGCGAAGGGTCTGATCAGGAGTTTACCTGGAGTATTTAGCTGTTGGTATCGGGTTGATTGTGGTGTGGGCAGCGCCGTGGTCTTTTGTTTGTGTTCGTGGGAGTGTGTGGGTGAGTTGGGGTGTGGTCGTTGAGTTGGTGTGGGTGTTGCCATCTGTGGTCGTGTGCTGGTGCTGGGCCTGTTTCGGTGTGGATGATTGTGTGCGGGGTTATGGGTTGTGAAGGCTTGTTGTGTGCAGGGCGGGGGTGTTGTCGTGGTTGTGTCGCTGAAGCCTGGGTTGTGTTGTGCATGTGGTGGATGCAGAGGGAGCCGCTGGTGGGGTCGCTCGGGGAATTGCTAATGGTGTCGCTGGTGCCGCTGATGCCTCGCAGCTGTGGTGATGTCGGCCGCATGTTGGAGTTGAGTTGGGGCAGTCTGCTTGCTGGTGTGGCGGTTGGCGTTGGTGCCGAGCGAGTTGGGCTGCAGTTGGGACCTGTCTGCTACTTGATTAGGGGCTCTCTGTAGTGCAGTGTGGGGATTGAGAGATATGTGGGGAGGGGGGAGAATTGAGAAGATGGATGTAGGTGTTTGAGGGATTGTCTGTTGAGTAGTAAGAGGGCTACTGGGAGGGTATTGGGGGGAGAGAGTTGAGAGTGGGGGTGAGTTTGTGTAGTCTGTTTGCGGTGTACTGTTGGGGGCACAGAGAGTAAGGGAGGTTGAGAGGGGGGGAGTGATGATGGTTTGCTGTTCTATGCGGCTAGCTTTGGGAGGAGGGGAGTAGAGAGGGGAAGTGAGCAGTGTGGGAGGTGTGGGAGCTCTCTGAGGTGTGGAATTGAAGCATACAGTGGAGTGGATGAGAGAGGGAGTGGGTAGAGGGATTGGCGGGAGAGGGAGGGCTGTGGTGCGAAGAGTTATGACAGAGACAGAGGAGCTGTAGGTCAGATGGATGTGTGTGAATGCTGAGAGAAGGATGTTATGAGCATTGGGGTGGCTTGTGTTAAGTAGTGGTTTGTGTGTGGGGGTATGTTCAAGTGGGTGTGTATTTTCGGTGATGGCTGCTAGTATTGTTAGGATTGGCCAAGTGTGTTGTTGGTTTTTCTTAGGGGGTTGTGAATGGGGTGTGTGTTTGGTGGGGTTCCTGTTTTGGATGATTGTAACGTGTGGGGCTCGTTGGCGGGCGTTTGTGCTGGTTTTGTGTGTTGGTGTGTTGTCGCTGCGTGTTTGTTTGGGGGTATTCTTGTGGGTATTGTTGTGTGTGTGGCTGGGTTTGGTTTTTTTGGTGTTGTTCCGTGTGGGTGCATGCATGTATTGCTGATCTGGCTTGCTTTTCTTTGTGATTGTTTTGTCAGTGGGTAATTTTGGGGTTGGGATTGGGTGCAGAGTGGGTTGTCTGTGCTCAGGGGCGAGTGGGTGCCTCGGTGTTGTGTGGTGTCTGTGGGTGTTCTTCGGGACATGCGAGTATGTGGCAGTGGGTGCGGGCGATCTTCTTCGAGCTGTTCCAGGGGAGCAAGGTAAGTATTGTTGGGGTTGTGGTTGTTTGTTTGTTCGGAGTTGGGTTGTGTGTCGGGTGTGTGGGTTTGCCGAGGGTAGGGGAGAGGTTAGGGTGGGGTATTCCTGTGTGTTTCTGTGGGTGTGTTTCGTTGTGTTCGTGCTTGGGTTAGGGTTTAGGGGCAGGTTTCGCGCTTCTGTGCTTTGTGTATGGTGTCGGGGCTGCAGTCTTGTGGGGGCCTGGGGCGTTCCCGACGCTGTGTTGGTGCGAGGTGCGACGCTGTGGTGCTGGCGACATCGATTCGGGCAGCGATGATGGGCTGTGGTATGTGCCCCTGCTCTCTATTTTGTATGTTGTTTGTTTTGTTTGGGTCTTTGTGTGGTCACTTTGGTTGGAGGTTGATGTATGTATGACTGTGTGGTTTGCCTGTGTATGGTGTTTGTGTGGAGGTATAGTGTTACGGGTCGTGCCCGTGTGAGGTAGTCCACCAGGTTAGGGTTGAGAGATGTGTGGTACCTGAGTGTGGTCTGAGGGGCAGTGGCTGATGCTAGCTTGTTGGGTGTGCATTGTGGGTGCTCGGTGAGGTTGCTTGCTGAGCATTTGATCTGGAGTGGCCGACTCCCAACAATGTTATTGTAGTTGCTCCAGTTTTTGTCTTGGTGGCTCCAGCGATAGTCTCGGTGGTGTCGCCTGCTGTTGTGCCTGCTTTGACTCTGGTTTTGGTGGCGCCATCCGTATTTGCGGGGAGATGTTTGAGCCATGGAGCTGCTCCGACTTCGGTGTTTGTCTCGGCGATTCCATCTGTGTTTGCAGAAGGGCAGTAGGGTAGTGCTCAGGGGGTTTGTGAGTTGACGCTTTGGATCTGGGTGGCGGGTGGGAGAGATGCATGTTAGTTCAGTTTTAGATCTAGGGTTAGGATGTTGAGGAAGAGTAGCAGGTATGGCCGAGCATCTGTATTCGGTTGTCCGGTTGAGGCAGATTAGTGCCCAAAACACTAATAAAATTGTTGTCTGCTGTTGATGAGTGCCTCTTCTCCAGTTTCTCTTGTTTTTTGCGTTGGTTGGTGCGAGTTTGTGAGCATCTGGCGTTGTCGTGGTTGTGGTCTGCTTGTGGGTACTCCTCTCAGCGAGCTTCATCGCGCTCTGCTCCGTTCCGAGTCCGACTTGTGGATTAAACGAATCCTTGACCACCATATAGTACACCATGGCGTAAATAAGTGACTTAAGCCTCCAACATAGGTAAGGGCATGAATTTGTCAAAACTACACTTCAATGAACTATAGATAAGGCATTGGACACAAGCATGGCATGAAACGTGAGATCGTAATCATGAGGCGCTAGGCAAGATCATAAATAAGTTATTCACGAAGCACATTGGCCAATGCAAATGGTGGAGTATAACTAGGATGAGTACACCATTTAGGGCATGTAACTTAGTGTTACATTCATAATAATGTCACTTACCCTATTTTGAGGCATATGCTAGGTTACACTAATGATCAACAACTTCATCATTACCATGTCACCTCATGACACTTTGCGATCAAGTGTGCTTACTAACATCTTGGCATGAGTGTCTTCAATAGTGTTACGAGGTGAATGCCTATTCACACAATGGTCTACAAGTTGACTAAAAGTGTACACAAATGACACTTGGCATTAGTATGCTCAAGAATGTCTTCCTCTTGCAAACTAACTTGTAACCACATGAGACTTGCCATTGGTATGCTCTATAATATCTTCCCCTTGCATTCTAAAAGGTGAAATTATCATTTCAAGTAACCCAATGTCCTACGTTCAATGTCATAATGTCACTAATTCCTCACTTAAAATTACTTAAGTTGACAAATAATATTGTATTGGCAAATAGTGGATGTGACAATTTGAGACCTCTAGGCATCTAGTTTAGGCCCTTTGTGAATAGTGTACATGACACTAAATACCATAAACGTTGTGGCAGAAATGGATGCCCCTCTGTGACCACAATGGGTTACAAGCTTGAGGATATAACACTATATTAAACAATTCGGGACTTTTACTCAAATTTGGGACTTTTTGAGGGACCACTGGAACACATTGGGAACTCATTGGGAATGCATTGGGTTTGAACAAAGCCTTTGTTTACAAATGTTTAGGATAGGCTCCCAACTGATTGTAACACACAACTTTGACCAGGTTGTCTTATGCAAATTTGATAGTAAGTGTAGGCTCCAGGCTTGTACTGAATGGAAATAAAATGCCATACACCAAATGTGTGGACCACATTCAATAAATTGAATCGAGTGCATTATTCCTAAAGCATAGGTCGAATGCTACATTCTACTACATACATCTTTGGCTATGTCCCCACCGATAATTGGCAAAGGGGGATGCATTAACGTCTCACATATAATAATTGATCATCATTGTAGTTAATACATTTTGTGGCTTCTAAAGGGAGGCCAATTGTAGTCCCGCTTGGTCAAGAGATAGGGGTATTTGCACGGTCAGCCAATCCAGCACGCAAAAATTGAACTGCCTTTGAATTAGGGCCTTGCGATTTGATGAGTGAAATTTGGCAGTTGCGGGTGGTAGTGAGGTGCACGATGGCCAAAACTTATGGCATGCGGATTCTAGAATGCTCAAGAACACCTCAATCGGAGGTGTGAGCTAAGAGATATGGCAATTTGAGTGGGACGTTGTCCCGGGACAGCGCCCTGGGATAGCAGTGACCTAGGAGTGGCGCCCGGGACTGCCTAACTTTGAACAACCATAACTTCCTCAATACTTGGCCGAATGACGCAAGTGAGGAGTCCATCCTCATCTACGTGGTCGCTTGATAACATCAAAGAGCACAAGAAGAAGTTATGGCAGTTTGAAGCTACCGTAGGTTTGCATCCTCTCAGTTATATGTTTTGAAGAATTGTCTGCAATAATTTCTATTGAAAATTGGTATGAAGCTGATAATGTCTAGATATTCATGTATAAAAAATAGGATGTGTGACATGGCTGTGAGCCCAATATGGTGCCCATATGTGTGTTTTATCTCAAAAGTTCATTAAATCTTTACCTTGACATTAATTCAAAATATTAAAGAGAGTGAAGCTTTTATGTTTGGATTTGTGTTAAGATTAAAGGTTGCGTGGGTGTGACCTTTGGGTTGACGGTCGAATGATTAGTGGGGTGTTGATTAAGTGTTAAGGGTGGTTGGAGTTGGGATTAGGTATTCATTTGAATATGATTGGTTCCAAGCGCGGCTTAGGCCTTGTTTTATTGTTCGTTTTGGGTAGGGGAATGCTCGTTTTAAAGGGTAGGGGATTACAAACATTTGTGATTGGGCTGGGATTTTGAATCCAGGGGGAAGCTCCCTGGATAAGCCACCCCACCCGGAAGAGCTCTCTCACTCTCGCGGACAGAGTGTTGGGTAGGCTAGACAGAAGAGCTTCGGCGACTCAAAATCACAGTTCAGGCTAGACAGAAGGGTTTCGGCGACTCTGAATCACATTTCAGGCTAGACAGAAGAGCTTCGGCAACTCAAAATCACAGTTCAAGCTAGACAGAAGGGTTTTGGCGAATCTGAATCACAATTCAGGCCAGCAGAGGGAGCTTCGGAGACGCTGAGATAGAGTGCGACTGGGCCAACAAGGGGAATTTGAGCTGAGATTGCAAGTCAGAAGTGGAAAGTGAATTCAACAGCTTGAAGATTGAGGGTGAAGCCATTGGGAAAATGTTGAGGTTCTAAGTCTGAATTAGAGTTGCAAGGTCTCAACATCCAGAGTGGGGATCGTGAAGGATGTGGTTAGGTAGGTTTAAATGTACCTTCAAAATGTGGGAAAGTGCCTTAGGGCTTAGTGGTTAGATTACTTGTTCCTATAGCACATACAATGTGTAGAAGATTAGGAGAGGAAAGGATGTTGTGTGGCTGTGTGCAATAATCCTCATAGGTGCATAAGTGTTTTTCAATGCTAATGCCTTATGGGGTTTAATAAAAAGAGTGTATTTTGTATTTACATTCATTGGAGCATGGGTATGGAGTTTCCAAAGCTAAGAGTCAACAAAGACATGTGAGTCATAGGCTCCCATTCGGACTACAGACGCATATGGGTGGGGATTTATGGCTGACATAAATGGTGCGTCCGCCGGGAGTGAAGCGGGATTAGGAGATTGAGACTTGGAGGCGCGAACTTGAGGGAGAGGAAGGAGCACATGGTGCATGGTAAGCATCTCACTTGGTTTCGATTTTTGTCATTTGGTTAGGTTAGTTGAATTCCATTTCTTTTCCTTGGAATGAATTGCATTTCCACTTATGCATTTTGTTTTGAGGAAGGAGCGCGGCTTAAGGTGATGTCCTAAACCTTCTTGGGATGGCATAAGGACATAACATTAATAGTACGATCATTAGCTCACTAAATCTTAGAAGGATAATTAATTTTAGGAAGAGTCAACTTTGATACTCACCTTGGGATGAGTTTCCAAGTTAGGGCGTTGTGAATTCAATATTGCTAGAGTTAATAATTGTCAGTTGAGAATTGTTAGGGTTGAAGTCAAATTGAGTCACGGTCGAGTGTGAGTGCTAACTTGCAGGGGGAGAACGAATTGTTTGAGGTATGACATTCTTTAAAGTGAATTAATTAATTAATTAAGGAATCATTTTAGCACTTGTTTTTGTCGTTATCCATTGTAGAGGGTAATTCCCTAGTCATCGTATCGTGTTGGAGGCGAGAGGGTGATACCTCGGTCTTCGATGTGGTGCATGGCAAAGGTCAGCCCCTCACTCTCGGTATTGTGGTGAGTGTCAATTTGATGGAAGAGTTCGGAGGCGATTCTCCGGCTTGACTAAGAATTGACATGAACATGTCTATCCCTTGTTTGGGATTTTTCACCTAAGTTGGCCTGCAGGTTCTTTTTCCTCACCTCCTCAATTTTAAAATACACATCCAGAAAAGTGAAAACATTAAAGGAGCGAAGGTAGCAAGGGGTATGTTTGGTCAAGTGAGGGTTGATTGAATGTGCATGAATGCAAGGTAAGACTCGATCTCACAAACCTAAATTGGAGTTAGGATTAGGAAAGAGTACACATAGGAAGAGATTGTCTAAGATTAGTGAAGTCGTGGATGAGGTAGAAGTTGGAATAGAGAGTTGCTTGAATGTGGATCCTATAGTTAGTCCAGTATTAGAAAGTTTAGAGGTAGATACTCAACTTGAGGAGGAGGCTATTCCCTCCAAGTTGAGTGGCGAGACATCATCAGAGACTAATACAATTAGGAAGAAAATCCCCATAGAAAGTGATAGGAGAAAATGAGTAGATACACCTGTCACCATGACTCAGGCGGGAGGAGGTCCCCCTCCCATTCCACCCATTGATCCATTAGTTAGGCCGAGAGGTTTACCCATTTTGGTTCCACAAAACTTGGCGGCGGTGGATATGCCATCCCACCTCCCTAAGTTTTATGGAACTAAAGATGAGGATCCTTCTAGGCACATGGAGAGGTACATTGAGAGGTTGGTGAGTTCTCTTGTCACCAATCCGGGATATTGGTTGGTGTGGTTTCCTACCACTCTAGAGGGTGAAGCCTATGAGTGGTATAGAGATCATGCAGAGGGTCATTTCATAGGATGGGAGCAAATACAGAGGGAGTTTTTAAATGAATTTAGGCCAGAGGTTGGTCAGAGCACGGCTCTTAGAGCGTTAGCATCTTTGAAGCAAGGAAGGAAAGAGGACATTTCGGCATACATTAGAAGGTTTGATTTAGTGTATACACGGTTTACGGGCACAATGCTCAATGATGACACACTAAAATAATTCTTCATTCAGGAATTTCTCAAGGCGGGTACCATTAGAGGTGTGTTGGAGAGGAGTCCTCAGACCTTAGCGGATGCTAAGACTGCAGCTAAAGAGATGGAGCAATTAGATAGAGAATATGAGAGGTTGTGGAGAAGGGAGGATGAGTCGATTCCTCAATTCATCCCCATTCGTCCGAGAGAAGTGGAGGGAGAGCCAGGAAGACAAGGAAGTCAAGTCCCTTATGCTCTCATTGATACAGGCCCAAGGCCTCTAGCAGTGAGGGAACCTGCACCACTTTTAGCATTGCCAGCTCCCAAAGTTGATACTAACCTTGAGGAGGTGGAGAGAAGGTTAGGTGCTAGTCAATTGGGATTTCAGGAGGCTATGATTAAGCAAATGCAGAGTCTTACGGATCAAATGTCATTGATGATTAGGAGTCAGCAGCCTGGTCCTCCTCCTCCAGTCGAGTCGGGTAAACATGCTTCAGGATTGTGGTGTGTTCAGTGTGGTCAGCTTGGACATACTAGGCAGTTTTGTCGAGTTGGGCAACACCGTGATCAAAGGAACAACGGTGGCCCACCTCCACAAAACCAAAGAGGCCAAGGTCAGAATCAGTATGGTCAGGGCAATTATAGGGGACCTCCCCCTAGAGGACAAGATGGTCAAAATGTGGAGAGAAGGGAGTTTCACTCTTTTTGTGGGAGATGGCATGCACCGGGTCAGTGTTGGTCCGAAGGACAAGGTTATGGTTGTAGTAATTGTGGAGGAAATCATCCTTCGGACAAGTGTCGTCAGCCTGATAAAGTCATTAGCATGCCCAATCCGGTGGTCAACCCACAACAACAAGCTAGAGACAACATGAGCGGGGCTAGGCCACAGGGCGGACCTCCTAATGAGCTTAGGCCACCCAATTTATATTATGACCATGGGAATGCGAGGCAGATATTCCATCCTCCTATGGGGTTGCAGACGGCGAGTGGATACATTCCTATTCAGAATGGGCCAAGTGGTCCACGACATTTCGACAATAGGAGGCAAGCTTCTCCTACCGATCCGGGTCCGTCTAATTCTCAAGATGTCAGGTTCATGGATGGTGTCACGGAGCCGCATCATGATGAGTCTATTCCGTTCCAAATGGGTGTTGGAGAAGAGCAAGGTCAATGACCTCCATACACCAATGCCATCACCTATGAGTTGAGGAGTTTGGATGACGAGGTCACTCATGAGGCCCCGGCATTAGTGGTCACCACTAGGGCAATGCGAGGCAACTTACCGGTGGAGAAGGATGTAGTAGGACAGGAGGAGTACTCCTCGGATGAGGGTCCTCACATCTTAGATTTGGATAGAGTAGTTAGAGTAGCTAGGAGAGCCACTAGGGAATTAGAGAAGAAAAATGAGATTGTTCAAGATAGGGAGAGGCCAAATGTCATTCATGATTTACATAGTAGTGAGATGGGAGAATGGGAAGGACCTAGCATTCCTTTGGATGAGTTTGACAGAGTAGGAAAAACCAAGGTGGAGAGACCGGAAGGATATGATTTGTGGGCTGATCTTAGCTCACTCAAGGCCGACATAACCTTTGGTCAATTGTTGGAGACATCACCCATGGCTCGTAAGACTCTCAAGGAGGGAATGCCGGTGACTAGGAGGACTAGGAAGGTGAAGACTAGGGTGGCCGCTAGAGTTCAATTACAAGGAGGAGGGCGTGATGTCAAGACAATAGAGATCGAAGTTATGGTGGTGGACAAGGTGGTTCCCAATGTGCTAGTTGATGGAGGTAGTGGGCTAAACATCTTCCCGGAGCACATCATAAAGAGATTAGGTCTTAGTCTTACGTGTCCATCACCTTTCATCATCAACATGACGAATCAAACTCCGGCGGTGCCTTTGGGAATGATTAAGGATTGTAGGATTAGCACCGGAGGGGAGGAATATGTGGTCACTTTTCATGTTATCAAGATGCATTCTAACAAGGATACATTTCCCATCTTGTTGGGTAGGCCTTGGTTGAGGATGTCGGACGCGGTAGTAGATTGAGGAGGAGTCAAGCCGTCCATTACTTATGGTCCTAAGGACAATAGAGTCAGAGTCTCCAGAGGATCGTTAGGAGGTTGGGTGAGAGAGCAAATCTCTTCATTGTCGGATGATGAGAAGGAAGGCAAGGAGGAAGGTGAAGAGAGTGACAAGAAAAATAAGACACTAGTGGGAGTTGTTCATTCAGGCAGACAAGAGACTATTATAGATTCAGGGTCAGGTAGTTTGGGCCCTAGTTTCTATTATTTGGGTGATAATGGGGAGTATGTCCAGTGGTTGAGAGACTATCCCAAGTCAGTGTATGATATCATGATGACGTCCCATCATGTATGTTTGAGTGATGAGAGGCTTAGTTGAAGGGAGGCAAAATATTCCTTGTTGGAGCCATGTGAGGTGCTTACCGAGGAAGAGTGGATTAGAGGAGGATTGACACTTTGGGTAGATGGTGTGGATGAGAGCGACGTGAATTTAGTACATGTGGATGGGACTCAGGATGAGGAGGCCGTCAATGAGGCTGCAAGGTTGGAGGAACCTTTGCACTTCAAGACCACGTCAACGGGCATAGTAGCAGGTCAAGATGTCAAGGATTATCCCAAGGTACCTCCGGATTGGTATAGAAACAAAGATGAACAAACGCACGTATCGGAGGCGGATTGGAGGTATGTGGATGTGAAGACGAAGAATGGAAAGGTTAGACAAATGAAAATGGGGTTTAAGTTGGGAGGGAAAGAGATCAAGGAGTATGGTGATTTGGTGGATGAGTTTAGTGACACATTCGCATGGTCGTATGATGAGCTTAGGAGGATCCCTAGAGAAATGGTGGAGCATCGCATTCCTTTGATTCTGGGTGCTACACCCATTAGACAAAAGGAGAGAAGGATGAACTCACAGTTACAGTTGTTAGTGAGGGCAGAACTAGAGAGGTTGTTGGAGGTTGGGTTTATAAAGCCAGTAGAAATTACAGATTGGGTTTCTCCTATGGTGTTGGTGAAGAAGAAGAATGGAAAGTTGAGGGTATGTGTAGACTATAGGAAGTTGAATGCTTGCACACAGAAGGATCGCTTCCCATTACCATTCATCACGCTACTTTTAGAGGAGGTAGGTGGACATGCGAGATACACATTCATGGATGGGTATGCGGGATACAACCAGATTTCCATAGTGCTACAAGACGGCATTCACCACTTGTGAGCAAAAATCACCCTCACCCTTGATTGCGTCGTAGTCCGGGTGAGGGATCCCCTGTCCACGGATTTATCAATTGCTTGCAAACAAGTGTGGCACACACCCACTCTGATTATGAATAAATGTACTTGCCACCTTCTCTTTATTATATTTAACCACAAGTGTTCACAAACACTTGGGCAACACACCACACAAATCACACCCAATTTCCACTTAGGCCATGTATAATTCCACTACTTGTCACTACTTCCCTACCCTAATATTTGGTTCACTACTTGAATAACCCATGATTAAACACTCCTCCTCACTTAAGTCTCAATGCCAAACCCTAATCTAATTAGGTTCTCCAGAGCCTAACTACCTCCCTCAACCCACTACCCACTAGCAATCGCTTCTAATCTGCTGCTGCAGCTGTGACTAAGCCCTGATGCCTCCCTGGACTTGGATGCCTCTCCCCCTCGGTCTCTGGACCTCTGCAGCCACGTGTCAGCTCCTCTCCTTCCCAACTGCAGGCCCATTCTACCCCTGCCCAGCAACAAACTCTGCTAGTGTGGCCGAGACCAGTATTTCCGTTGCTCTTCCACATTCGGCAACAGCAGACCTGCTTGTAGATCAGTTTGATCAGAAACCAGGAATCGCAACTCGCCCCTGCTCACAGGTGCCGACATTAAGCTCCTGATTGATTATGCCCAGAGATTCCTCCTGATCCTTGCACATCCTCCACACCAATGCTGAACAGCCCTTCCACCTCTACGATTCCTGTGAGTGATGAGAATCCTTGTAATTGTTGCTCATTTCCGCTGAGGCAATGCCCTCCTCCACCTTCTCATCTGATCTTCTCTAGCCTTCTGAAACCACCTCACTTGCTACCTACTGGTTAGCAGACTTCTACCTCAAGATCATTTTTTCAGCTGCACACCAGTCTGTTCTTTTTTCCGAGAGTGCCCAACCTGCTTCTCTCTTCCTGAAAAACTGCCCAGCCTCCGAGGTCGAGAACCCTCTCGGTGGTCCGAGAATCCAGCAGGGATAGCCAGTGGATTGCTTTTGGCCGCAGCTGGTCCAGATTACCCCCAGCCTTCCAACTGGGCACCTCTCCTTAATGTGACAGTAGCCTAGTCCTAATCACCCAATAATCTGGGCACAAGCTCCCTTGGGCTTAAGTGTTCCAAAAGAATCAAGACACACTAATCACTTTGTTTTTTTCTTTTTTTCTTTTTCATTGGTCTTCTCGCTTCTGATTGCACACCTTCCCTCAACTTGACTTGAATTAGCATAAGCTTTTTGGGCTTTAGTACTTCCTAACCTCTTAACAAACTAAGAGAAATACAATTCCTAGAGATTGGATATTTTTACAGTTAACTTGAAATGTGAGCACATGATTGGGCTCACACCACTCCTTGGGGCACCTTTGCATGGGTGGTCATGCCATTTGGATTATGTAACACTCCCGCCACGTTTCAGAGGTTGGTCATGTACATCTTCATCGACTTGTTGTTCAAATCCATGACAGTCTTCGTGGATGATTTTAGTACTCAGTCTAGTGCTAGCGAACATTTACAGTGTGTGAGAGAGACTTTGATTAGGTGTAGGAAAATGCAGTTAGCCTTGAATCCGGACAAGACCTTCTTGGGTGTTCAGAGGGGAGTTTTACTTGGATATGTGGTCAGTGAGAAAGGAAGGGAGCCGGATCCTAATAAAGTTGCAAAGATAGATGGGTTGGCCACTCCAACCAATGCTAGAGGGATAGCTAAGTTGCTAGGGCATGTGGGATGGTACCGGGACTTAATCCCGGATTACGCTAAGATAGCGGTTCCTATCACTCAGTTGCTTAGGAAGGATTGTAAGTTTGAGTGGATAGAGGCTTGCCAAAGGGTATTTGAGGAGTTGAGGTCTAAGTTGAGCACCTATCCGGTGTTGAGGCCACCCGATTGGGATAAGCCTTTCCATGTATTTTGTGATGCTAGCAATGTAGCAGTTGGTAGTGCATTGTGTTAGTCAACGGGAGAGAAGGGCAATGACCAACCCATTGCTTATGCTAGCAAGCAATTGACGCCAGCGGAGAGGAACTATTCCACCACGGAGAGGGAGTGCCTAGCCATGGTGTTCTCAGTCAAGAAGTTTCACCATTACCTCATGTGTAATCCGGTTGTTTTCTTTGTAGATCACATGGCTATCAAATACTTGGTCAACAAAGCGGAGCTAAGTGGAAGACTAGCTAGGTGGGTTTTGTTGTTAGAGGAGTTTGACTACACGGTTGAATACAAACTCGGTCGTATGCATTTACAAGCTGACCACTTGTCTAGGTTGTCAGAGGACATAGGCATTAGTCCAGTTGATGATAGGTTAGTTGATGACAATCTTTTTGTTGTTACCGCCCAACCCGAGTGGTATGCCGGTATTGTAGAGTTTTTGACAACTCAGCAGTTGCCAGGGGAGTGGACAAAGGAGGATAGGAGAAAAGTTAGAGTCAATAGTAGGCACTTCGCAGTGATAGGCCATAGGTTGTTTAGGAGGGGAGCTGATGGATTGTTGAGAAGGTGTGTGTCAGAGGTCGAAGTGCCCTCCATCTTAGCTGCATGTCATGATAGTGCATGTGGGGGGCATTTCTCTGGGCAACTTACAGGTCAAAAGATTCTTAGAGCAGGTTACTTTTGGCCTATCTTGTTTAAGGATGCTCACGAGTATGTGAAGCGTTGCGACGCTTGCCAGAGGTATGCGAGGAATGACCTCCGCATGGAGATGCCACTCCATGTATCCTTACCCTTAGTTCCCTTTGAGAAATGGGGAATTGATTATGTCGGCGAGGTGCATCCCCATTCCTCAAAGGGTATGGCTTACATTGTTGTTGTTACTGAGTACTTGACCAAATGGGCGGAGGCCAAAGCTGTCAAGACGGACACAGCTGCACATGCAACTACATTTATGTACGAGAACATCATCTCGAGGTTTGGGTGCCCGAAGATCTTGGTGAGTGACAGGGGAACTCATTTCTTGAATTCCTTAATTCAAGAAATGACCGACAAATTCCAAATCGACCATAGGAAAACCACTCCTTACCATCCGCAGACCAATGGTCAGACGGAGCGTATCAACGGAATATTGGTGAGTATCCTTCGCAAGATGATTCTAAACTCTAAGAGGGACTGGGATGTCAAGTTGACAGCGGCATTATGGGCGTATCGAACAACCTTCAAGGTGACAACTCAAGCAACCCCGTTTTCCTTGGTGTACGGATTGGAGGCCACTCTTCCCATTGAGTTCGAAGTCGCATCATTGCGTGTGGCAGTTGATTCTCGACTCACGGATAGTCAGTCATTAAGGAATAGACTTACAATATTGGAGGAGCTTGACGAAAGGAGAAGGGTGGGAGCTCAACACATTGAAGCTATCCAACGGCGAAGGAAAATCACCTTCGACAAACGACACAAGAAGAGAGCACTAAGGCCCGGTATGATGGTGTTCAGGGATTACACGTCACGTCGCGTCACGTCCTGTGACAGCGACGTGACGGCAGACCTGAAAACATCACGTCCGTTTGGGGGGGTAAAACAGTTTACCCTGTCGTCACACAGGGTAAACTGTCATCAACAGTGTCGACTGCTAGTGGGCAGTCGACGAGTTACAGCGACTGCTACTAGGCAGTCGACACACTGAATCGACTGCTAAAGGGCAGTCGTATAGGTGTGTTGACTGTTGACAGCAGTCGACTTGGACTGTCGACTGCCCAACTGCAGTCGACAACCCAAGTCGACTGCTAATAGCAGTCGACAAAGTCCGGACGACTGCTGGTGGGCAGTCGCACCCCTTCGTCGACTGCTAATAGCAGTCGACGAAGAAGGGCAGACGACTGCTGGTGGGCAGTCGCACCCCTTCGTCGACTGCTAATAGCAGTCGACGAAGGGATGCGACTGCTTACAAGCAGTCGTCTGCCCTTCTTCGTCGACTGCTAATAGCTGTCGACTTGGACAGTCGACTACCTAACTGCAGTTGACAACCCAAGTCGACTGCTAATAGCAGTCGACAAAGTGCGGACGACTGCTGGTGGGCAGTCGCACCCCTTCGTCGACTGCTATTAGCAGTCGACGAAGAAGGGCAGACGACTGCTGGTGGGCAGTCGCACCCCTTCGTCGACTGCTAATAGCAGTCGACGAAGGGATGCGACTGCTTACAAGCAGTCGTCTGCCCTTCAAGACGACTGCCCAACTGCAGTCGACAACCCAAGTCGACTGCTAATAGCAGTCGACAAAGTGCGGACGACTGCTGGTGGGCAGTCGCACCCTATGGTCGACTGCTATCAGCAGTCGACTTGAATGGGTTGCAACTGCTCGTGAGCAGTCGCACCCCATGGTCGACTGCTAATAGCAGTCGACGAAGGGGTGCGACTGCTCACGAGCAGTCGCGTAGAGACACCCATGGGCACGTGGCGTCCATGGGTTGGTCCAGGGGGCGTCTAATCGAAAGGACGCCTCCTTGGGGTATATATGGACCCCACTTCCCTCATTCCCTCACTCCCACCTCCCTCCATTTGGGCCTAGGTTGTTAATCAGCCCTTGCCATTTGGAGATAGAGGTGAGCTGGAGGGCTACAGGTGGACATACGTACTGAAATACGTATACGGGACAAACGGTATACTATATCTGCCTACTATCTGTATTGTACTGCAACCCACCTACATACGGTATACATTGTACCCCATTGCGGTTAGTTTGAACCATACCGGAAATTGTTATATGTGAACACTTATTTTGAAAGTGGTTTACATCTAATTATGTAGTTTGAACTTTGAACGGCCTTAATTTGGATTTAGTGGATTGGAAAAAAAATTGTGGGTGGTGGCGCTTATTTTGGAAGTGCTACCATATTAGGTTTAATTTATAGTAGGCATACAAAGCTAGGGGTTAGGGGCAACGATGGCAGACGAAGATAACTTGCCGCCGGAACCTCCACGTGGCGGGGATTTGGATCCGGGGGGGACTCCGCAAGCGACACCGGGGTCGGCAGGCGCTAGAAGACGCGGCAATGCGCCGAGGGGCAGGCCGCAACCAATCAATTTGGAGGTGGCGCGGGACCCGAACATTCTCGCCAATCCCGGCTGGCAAAATGAGAGGGGCATGTGGTTGTATAGCACGGTCCGAAGGTACGTAGAGTGGACCCATTTGACGAGGATGTTCGTTCCTAGCGCGAATGCTGAACGGATGTCTAGACAACGCTATGGCATATGGAGGGAGGTGAGCCATCAAATATTTGGAGAACGGTGCAAGGAGGTGTGGGATTTCTTGTGGGGTGCACCGAGGGAATTTGATCGCGGGCATATGCTAATGTGGTTATGCCAAATGGTCTACGCGGAGGTAATTTTGGGAGTGGATATCGACTGGTCCACCATACCCCGCACGAGCCCGGACTTGAGGCAGGCACGCCGGGTCACGGTCATACCAAGTGCCGTGCTAGGACGGAACGCTGGCCGTCCGATTCCATTGGCATGGCAAACTCCAATGAATCCTTTGAGGGTCCGATCTTATTTTGATTTCCTTGCGGGACCAGATCATCAAATTGTGAGGACTCCACCGGCCGCCGAGTCAAACATGGACGAGCACAACATTGCCATAGGGTTGCCGGTTGAACCACCTAGCCGGCGACAAAGGGTCCACGTGACACCGCCACATGGTTCCCGGTTGGTTTGTCCTCCATCTTCGCCCGTTGATGTGGAGATGGCATCGGCGGTGCCATCCCCACCACTGGTAGTTGCCGACAACGACGTTGTGGAGGCGTTGAGGGCGGAGTTGGCAAAATGCAAATTTGACCACGAACGGGAATTGGAGATGGTCCGACGTGCACACGCCGAGGAGGTCCAAGGGTTGAAGGCCGAGATTGCACGTTTGACCAACCTTGAACTTGCGAGGGCTGATGCGCCACAACTGCCGCAAGCAATGTCTGGTAGTGATGGACAAAGGCGGGAGCCGTCGCCCACAACAAACTTGGAGGCAATGAGGGTTGATTACGACCGGGTCATTAGGAGGAACCGGTTGTTGGAGGACGACTACATGGGCATGGTCACAGCCACTATCATGTTCGCCACGCGTGAGAGGGCATTGATGGACGAGCTGACACACTATAGGGACCACGGCGAACAGTGGCCCGAACGACGGCTTCTTTTTACCTCGTGGCCGCCATTGGATTTCATGTATCCTGAGAACCTCCCGATCGATGACGACCATTACCCCAATATTGCGTGGACCAAGAGGCCCGAGGATGAATTCCAATGGGATACCGCAGTATCATCCCGCATCGTGATACCCCCGGCCAGACCAGCCTTGTTGTGGCCATGCGTCCCCGATTGGATCAAGGACGGGAGCATGTGCCCCATTTGTTCCAATCCTTGGGGACCCGAAGGCGCATGGATCGTTGGGTCGTGCGGTCACATGGTCCACCCGAATTGTTTGTTGCCACACATGTTGCAAACACGCCGTTGTCCTACGTGCCAAGCCCCTCTGCATCGAAGGTTGTACGAGCAATTCGGAGTGCAATGGGGAATGCCTCCCGATTTTGAATACACAATAATCCATGGTGTGCCGCCCGCAGAATACGGCGATCCTCCTGCTTATAGCTGGCATGCACGGAGGTATTTGAAGGACCTGCGAGGCTACCCGACAAACTTCACGCCTGAAATGTACACAAGGGTTGCTCATGAGTTTTACCCCGGCTCCTCTCCTCAGGCCGTAGGTTTGAGGGCATTTTTGTACCGTGTTGTGGGTGGGCATGCCGGAGAGACGGGTGAATACGTCCCAGGTCCTCACCCCCACGGATACGTGTATGACTCCAACGGCAATGTGACAGTAGGGGTATTACCACGGGAACCGGTCCCGGGCGAGGAAACAACTTGGGATGTGGAACACGTGTTGGACACAACAAGTTTTGAGGCCGATCTGGAGAGGCAGGAGGCCGTTACACAAGAGGGTAGCTTCAATGAGGTGGACGTCCAAATCCGGATGAATGAGTGGAAATACGTCAACGGCCTTTTGGACATCCGTGACGGGGCCTCTAGCCCCACCATGCAAGACGTCCTGCGCCATCCGAATGCCGCGAGGGGGTTGCACATTGGAGACCGCGCGCGCGCTCGTGCACAAGCTGACCGGGAGATTGCGGCGCAAGAACTATGGGCCATCACCGAGAGCAGGCGTGAGGCGGCGGACACTACGGCCACCAAATCTGAACGGTGCAAGCTCAAGCCGCGGACCCCCCATTCCATTGGATAGTGATTCGGAGCCGGATTAGGAATGTTGGCTAGTGTTTGTGAGATAGGCGTTGGACTAGGAGGCATTATTTGATACTGAATTGTACACAATGCGGGAAAAACCATGATTTTGGAAATGTTTATAAGTGAATTATTGTTCACTATCAATTTTGGGAGTAATGTACAAGTGTCACACAATGATCATTTCTTATGTTTGCCCACACAATCGGTTGCCACAAACATCCAATTAAACCATGGACTTTGCATCTACATGCATTTGCACTTGAATCAAACACGTATCGATGCAAATAACTGTGACAATGATTCCATGTGGCATGATTATAAGCTCACACCAAGCGGAAAACATCACCGCAATATTGCTGGGAATTCATATATTGCGCATTTCCAACTTACCAACATACGTAAGTATACGTGCAAGTACAAACTTGATACTATGCTCTCACCATATTCGTGGGCAAATCTTACATTGACGACCTAAGTGTGTACTCTCTATACACCCGGTATTCCTTTTGGTGCGCGGTGCACCGGTTGAACCCCCAATGAATTGCGTCATGCACCGAGTGTTTTATGGTTTGGTAGAACCTCCACAAGGTCCCATAGTTTTTTCGAAAATACAATTGATTTTTCCCCTTCGTGAGAACGTCGCTAAGGTCCTGAAACAAGTGCCATGGGAAAAGTTTTTCCTTGTAACCGATGCGGCATGCGGGCCTTTCTTGGGCGTCCAAGTATCCGCGGTGGTGACGATCAACTTGTCTCCTAGGCAGTCGAACCCAATAGAATTCAGTGAACCCTTGAATCGGACGTAAAACACTGCGCAAATCGTCCTCATTTCGAGTGTTCTCTGCAACCACCTCGGGTGTAAATTCGTCCGGTTCGTCCGGCAAGCCCCATGCGTGTCGGGGATTGTAATACATACTTCTTGACGAACCACCCGCATCCCGTATCTTGCCACTCCCAGCCATCGCAATCCTATGGATTGCCCACACCGTAGTTGATCTTGGGCAATGTATGCGACGCATACAAGGTCCTCAAAATCACTACGAGGCAAGGTGGCCTCATGGTGGGTAGCACACTTGATTTTATAGGGATATCGCAGTGTGGGCCCTCGGGTGGCATCCAATGAGTTGGCAGGTTGGGTTACGGGTGTGTCTAATTAGTTGTCTAAATTAAGCTGCAAAGCAGTCGACTGCTGTGTAGCAGTCGACCATCCACAGTCGACTGCCTTGTAGCAGTCGATTTGCATAGTCGACTGCTGCACAGCAGTCGACTGTGGATGGTCGACTGCTACACAGCAGCCGACTATGCAAATCGACTGCTTCATAGCAGTCGACTATGTAAATCGACTGCTGGGCAGCAGTCGATTGATAAATGCCCAGCAGTCGATTGTGGCTGGTCGACTGCTACACAGCAGTCGACTGATAAAATCGACTGCTTCCTAGCAGTCGACTAAGATGGTCGACTGCTGGAAGGCAGTCATTCATCCACAGTCGACTGCCTTCCAGCAGTCGATTTTATCAGTCGACTGCTGTGTAGCAGTCGACCATCCACAGTCGACTGCTGCCCAGCAGTCGAATATGCGAATCGACTGCTACCCAGCAGTCGAAATTAGGCGTTAGGATTTGGGAAGAGCGTTAGCTTAGTCAAATCATGCATTAAATGCATACAATCATGACAAAGGATGCATATATATAGCAATCCAACCTCCCATTTCCCTCATTCCCAAGTTCTCTATTGGCCATAGCCTGTTTTAGCAAGCTTTGCAAACGGAGAACAAAGGGAGAAGGAGCGGAGAAGCTGCTATTTCAGGGTTGTGCCAAACATGGCACCGTCGACCATTTTACTCGGATTGACCGCGGAAATTGTGGGGGAGCACATATTGCCAAAGGTCCTAGAGCCTATTTTGGAGCCATATCACCGAGGAGAGTATGGGCGGGGGTGTGAAGTGAGGGCGAATTTTTTTACTCTCATATGTATTTTTAAATACATGGGAGTTAACAAAGCTTGGCGGGAACATTTTGGTATGGGAGAAGTCTACAATGCGTTGCGTATGTCGATTTGGGACGTAGACATACCAATGGGGCATCGATTTAGGGGCGTGAGAGGGACTTCGGAGCTCGCCGAATTGGTGCGAACGTTCCGACTGAACCTCTTCATGTTCAGCCATACGCAACGCATTGCCATCCCAATTCAATGGCAAGTTCAGCATGCTCGGCTCAACGATATTTTCATAATGGAACTTGAATACTTGCGGGATATGCTTGTGGAGAATGGAGAATATTGGCTTCAAATCGACAAACGTTCTGCCGAATATCGTCGATGCACCAACTTTTGGATTTGTCCTTCGGAGCGACTATTGACATTATAATTTTTCTATGTAGATGTAGCGGTTCATGTTCTATATAGTTCGCCGATTTAATCCTAGCAAACACAGTGTATATGTGTTTAGGCCTAGTGGATATAATCGCACTATGTAAAAGATATGATCCGTAATGTGAAATAAAAGTGGATCGCTATTTAAACAAATGATAACTTCCTTATTAGCTACACCCGTGTGCAATATGTATGTCTAACATGTATGGGTGTACGTGCAAATTGCAATATGTATGTGTATGTGCAATATATATGTGGGTTCCCGGTATACCGTATGTTCTATACGTATGCGCTATATATATGGATGTATGTGCAATATATATATATATATATATATATATATTTGGGGGTATTTGCAATATATATATATGTGTGTGTGTGTGGACATTAATTCCATCCTCGCCCATGACATAGGGCCTATTGGCATTACAAATCAATTCCATATGTCCTACTCCTAACCTTAGTGCACATTGGACATTCATTTCATCCTCCCACATGACATAGGGCTAGAGGTGCATTTATTTTTACTTTATTTTAAAATACACATTTAAAATGCATTTTAAAATCCTCGACAAATTTCTACGGCATTTTTAAATGTTTTTAATTATAAGTTCACGACTATAGCCAATCCATGGCAATAGGGCAAATATAGACACGCTCAATTTTGACAATTGTTCCATATTATCATATAGCATTAGTACATTCAAACTCAATGGCAATGTTTGAGCCTTGAGCATTGCCAATTTGCCACACAAATTGGCAAATATTGGAATACATAACGCCCCACATGGCACATCGGACAAGTCGTGAATGGTGGTCTGCATTTACAATGTCATCATTCTTGGATCAATATTTGGGCGGAGAAGAGCTCGATGACCTAATCCTAGAAGAGAGGAATGTTTTCGACAATGATTTGTCATAAAGGACCTCACGGATTGATGTCTTCGATGATTTTCAATAATAAAAACATAAAAATAGTCTTAAATATTCTTAAAACTATTTTATAATGCCGCCTCCGACCTATAGAATAAAAAATGCAACACTACATAGGGCCTATTGGCATTACAAATCAATTCCATGTGTCCTACTCCTGAGTCCTAACCTTAGTGCACATTGGACATTCATTTCATCCTTCCACATCATACATGTAGGCTCAATTTCTAGTCAACATCCAACATACAAATTTGAAATTCACATTATTTTTTCAACAAACATATCCAAAAATAGTTATTACAAAAATTGATCACCAATACAACTAAACCCATTGAACACCATAGGACATTTGACATTACTATAAATATTCATTCATGAAGGGGCATTATCGTTGTCTTGAGGAATAGAATTCCTTGTCCTGCGTGGCCCTCCCACAGCTACCCTTGGGGGCGGTGCTTGGTAATCACTATCATCGGGAGCTTCGCCTACGCCGGATTCATCGTCCGTGCTGGCATTGTCATCTGTTCGGGCGTCGGACTCGTGGCCATCAATTGCCGGGCCGGGAATTCGACTAAGCCGTGTGCCAACCCTTGGCATTCTAATCGATACCATTGGTCTTGAACCCGTTGCATCCATAACGCCGTCAGTTTGTGGACGTGCAAGTGGGGTGGCCCCGGTAGTCCTCCATTCTCGCACATCCCTTTGTCGTTTTCTTTTTTGACCTCTCGTGGTCCGACCAAAGTTTGTCAATGCAATATTAGAGGGTGGCCTAGCCGGTGTGGGGCATGGGGCGCGCATGCCGATGGTGGCACCAACCAACCGGGAGCCCATGCGTGGTATTGTTGGGGCCCGACGCGCAATGTGTTGCGCCAATGTGTCATCCGAGTCGGATTCCGGTGCTCGCGCAACGGCCGGGCATTGCCCAATACCTCGCAATGGACTAGTGTTAAGGACAACATTGGACGTGCCCTCTCCGTGGGGCTCGGGAAAGGGTGGTGTAGTTTGCATGGGTTGTGCATATGTTGTCGGCACAATAGTAGTGGGCACAACATCCGTCGATGGATGAATGGGGGAAGCATGTGGTGGGACTTCGTCCATGTCCATCCGGTTCGGAGCCGCTTCAAGAGCTTCATCCACATGTGGTTCGGCCACTACATCTTCATCCACTACGGGTTGAATGTCTACCGGTACATCGGGTATTGTAGTTGTCGGCGTAGCGGGACGCACATGCGTAGTGGAGAAAAACTCCCGACCGGCTATGTTGGCCCACATGTGAAGATCACCATCGTCCTTGGCGTCAAGTCCATCGTATGCAAACGGATCATTGTAGTTGTCAAGGCCCAAATTCCCTCCACCATGTCCCCCATCGCTCTCGTTGTCCGAAGGCCCCGAGGAATCCCCGCCGGGTCCCGCGGGGGGTCACCATTTATATCCTCGTCGGCCGAATAGTCGGAGTCTTCGGACATCATGTTCACTAGATACCATGCGGCCGAGTCCCGATCAACCCTCTCCCGTGCCAACCGTGAATTGGTATAAATGTACACCAAATTTTCGGCCCTCGCCGAACTCAACCGGTTTCTAGTCTTGTTGTGCACAAACGAATAACTACTCCAATTCCTTTCGCAAGACGAAGAGGAGCACACTTGGGCCAATATTCGCTTTGCCAAAGGGGCCAAGTGGGTGCCACCTTCGCCCACGAGGTCCCACCACTCGTGGGGTGGGATGTTGGCTTCCATGGCTAGGGGCATATTGGCGAACGCGCCCCTACGCTCTTTGAATGCTTGAAATTCGGCCACAACTCGACCGTAATGACCGTCATTGCCCGTGGTCAACCTCCTCATGGCGTCTAAGAATCCGGATTTAACGGCTGCGTCTTCGTGGACGACGTTGTCGTCCAATAAATAAGGATTCAAGATTGCACCGGCATGGTGTAGGTCCGTGGTCATCATACGCCACCGGCTGTAGAAATCTTCTTCGGCCAAGGTAGCGAGGTTGTGTGCTAGGTTGAAAGGAGGATTCCTTAGGCTAAGCACATGTTTCTCCAAGTTCTTCATGGTCAACCAAGCCTTGCCCATTGCCGGTTCAACGCCATCAAACACTCTCAATGCTTTCAACACCTCCTCCGACATGTGGCGGTAATTATCGCAACTTGTCCAAAAACTGTCGTCATTAACCGCTGTCTTGATTTGACGTGCCTCCATTGCACTTCTCCTTCGATCATCGCCTCCTCTATTTAATTTGTTCACGTAGGCGGTCCAATCGGGATGAATAACCGTTTGTTCCAAAGCATGTCTCACTTTAGAAGCCGGTCAATCATGAGGAAGTTGGTGGCGAATCGTGTGGACCCGGGCATCTTCAAGCCCAAATTAGGCGAGTAGATGAGGAAGACCGCCGTCGGACATTGGTGGGCCCAGATGTATTTGACAATGTCCTTCGCCTTGTCTACGACGTCCTTCGCCCATCGTTGTTTACCCAATCCTTCAACAACAAGTTCAAACAATGCGCCGCACACCCTTGCCAATATATGTGTGGCCATTCCCGGCTAATATTGCTCGCCGCGGTTTTCATGGCCGCCACATTATCGAAGCAAACTTGAACAACCTTTGTGGGGTCCACTCCAACTATGTAGCGTTTGACCTCGGTGGCCACGTAGGCGGCATCCTTTGTGCTACCGGTGGTGTCGATGGAACCAAGGAACACGTCGTCCGCCGGACAAATTTGCATAACGTTCATCAAAGGGCGGTGGACAACATTCTCCCATCCGTCCGAATAAATAGTGCACCCATATTTGTGGATGGATGATGTTGTCTTCAACTCCACGATTTTTTGTGTATTGAACCGTGCATCGTCAAGTAAACTCTTGCGCATTGCATGGTATGTTGGGGGTTTGTACATAATTCTAGCCTCGGCGGTTGCCTTAACGGCCTGGATGAACGCGGGATGGCGGACAATACTAATGGGGATATTAGCCTCATAAAAGGCTTGCGACCATTTTGTATCCAAGTCTCGTTTTGTCGAATTTTGCAACCCTTCTTTTAGTCCCATTTGCCGTTGGGAACGTCGGTGGGGTTCGGGAGTCGTCCCGGACACCAACTCCCTTGCCACTGACGGTGCGGACGATGGTGGAGCGGTTTGGCTTCCGTTCGTGTTCGACAATGCACCGCATGACGCTTGTTGTTGGGACCCGACCACAACTTCTCCCCCGTCCTCAACGCACTCGTCCACAAAGTCATCTGGAATTGGCGGCCACGATCCGCCGCACCTCGAAAATAAAGACTTTACAATCGGCCCTTGACGTTGACACAATGCCACCCCCCGCATCTTGCCGTCATTTTTTTGGTATCCCAAATGGGCAACCATGCGGTCCTTCCTATAAACTAATTCCAACGCGTAAAATTTGCACTCGACCTTCCTGGACGTTGGAGTCCACTCCTTGGGCACAAACCAAGGCTTCCATTCGTTTCGCGTGCCCATCCCAATATAACCTACTACCTCTCTCCACTTGCAACGAATGCCAAAAGGCAATCAAGGCCAACTAGAGCGAGGGGGAATGATGAATGCTAATGAGCGGTGAACCCTTTATAGTCCCGACGCTTGAACGTGCACTAAATATAAAAGATGCTATGATATTAAAAGTGTTTAGAGTAATCTGCTATAGGATCCATTGCAAAAATAATTTGTTTATGTTTGGAGGGGGGGAGGTCCAATGTCTGCCATTCGCAGCGGACTTCGGGGGTCGACTGCTGCTCTGCAGTCGACGTGGCAGTCAACTTCCAGGGTCGACTGCAAACTAGCAGTCGACATGGCAGTCGACCGCCACATCGACTGCCACTCGCAGTCGACATCGGGGGTCGACTGCTGCTTGGCAGTCGACTTCCAGGGTCGACTGCAAACTAGCAGTCGACATGGCAGTCGACCCCCGTAGTCGACCGCTAGTTTGCAGTCGATGTGGCGGTCGACTGCCACGTCGACTGCCATTCGCAGTCGACATCGGGGGTCGACTGCTGCTTGGCAGTCGACGTGGCAGTCGACTTCCAGGGTCGACTGCAAACTAGCAGTCGACATGGCAGTCGACCCCCGCAGTCGACTGCTAAATGCAGTCGGCCCACACGTCGACTGCCACATAGCAGTCGACGCCGCGGTCGACTGCTAATTGTCGACTGCCTTATCCAGAGTCGACTGCTATCTGGCAGTCGACTGGATGGTCGACTGCCGTATAGCAATCGACCAATCGTCGCATCCATCCTTGCTGTTGGATGATGCACGGTCCAACGGTCAGGATCCAGGGCGCGGCGTCCGGTCGTACCGTCAGTGTGAGGCCCACCCAACCTATATATATAAGTGGGGAGGCCTCATTGACATCATTTTTCAACCACCCCTCCTCAAGCGGGACATTGGGACTAAGCATGCCTAGCATCCTTTGCCTAATGTTTTGAGAGGGCCTAGGGGGCGGTTGGAAGATTGGTTTAGGGTGCAAACTCTTGCCAATTTTGGATCCGATTTTTTGCGGTAGAGCGGTGTGAATACGGCCGTGTTTGTGAACACATTTGAGTTGTGTTTGTGAACACAATAATAGCGTGTTTTTAAACACGATGGAGGATCGAAGTTGGAGGATGCCGGAGGACGAGCCGGATGCACCCGGCAGGGTGCACAAACGGCCCCCTAAGCGGCAACGACATTCCGATGTGGGATCAGGAAGTGCTTCGGGAACGGGAGCCAATATTACCCCCCGTTCAGATACTATCGTTCCCGTCCGCCCAAATGCCGGTGCCCCTACGAGCAGCCAAGGAGGGGCTTCCGCGGCCTCAGGGTCGTCGAGTAGGAGCGGGAAACCAAGGGTAAAATTTTCGGATGCGATAACGGCAAAGGTCCACCAAGCCATAGTTGACTGGTATTTGAGGAATGGGGAGGCCGGCATCAAATTCCGTTTTTTGGAGCAGCCGAAACACAAAAGGGTTGAGATAATTAAAAGGGACATGGAGGTTGCTATTCGACAGGAAGTGGATGGCCCCGAGTTTAGCGGTGATAGGAATCTTGCGGGGTTCGATTCATGGGTGAAGAATAAGGCCCAAAATGGTATTTTCAACTTCAAGCAATTGGTTGAGAACATGTTCCCGGAGGGCGAAACAGGCGAGGTGTTGAACCCTCGAGCTGTAAGAATCCGGGAAATATTTTTGTGGTGGGATCCCGTGGCCAAAGGATTGTCCAAGACGGCCTCCAAAATAATTCCTTGGAAGGCGGAGAAATTGGAGAAGTGGCTAAGGGTGTCGGGCCCATGCCAACTATTGTGGATTCCCGATACGGCAAATGTCGTGAGTTTGAAGAGCATAAAGAAGGTGGGGGGTTACGGGGAGGTGAGGAAGGTGAGGATCGAGGGCGACGATCGTCTCCCACCGGAGATTACGTGGGCTGAAAAGACCCCAAAGACGTCGGATAGGCAAAAAGCTCGTATCCAAGTAAGTGCGGAGGCATGCGTTTTAAAGAGCACGCATCCAGGTTTCATCAAGTTTTGGTTAATCAACAGTGTGTCCAATGCGGGCTATACACTATGGTGGAACGGGGGCACTCTACGAGAGATGTTCATCCGGGATAGAGCCCACCGCCCAAATGCCAACATTTTGACAATGGACGCAACCGAATGGCAACTCTATGACCAAGTCCAAAAGTTCCGGGCGAAGAGGGTAAAGTTGGCTTGGGCATTGTTATAGATCATGGAGGCTTTGCACGCTGCAAATGTGCAACACAACGATCTATCCATTGACAACATTATGTTGCATTGGGAATCGGACGGGAGCCTCAAGATTGGGGTGTGCGATTGGGGATGTGCAACGCATTCGGGTGAGGATGTCCTATCGCTATGGCATGCGGAAACCGTAGAAGCGAAGGAAAAATTGAGGAAGGAGAAGTTTTGGGTGGCGCCGGAACTGTTTTACATCCAAAACAGGAGACACCAGGATCCCGATGTATATTAAACCACGGAGGCTGAGTGTTATGCAGTCGGCATGGTTGCTCGACAACTTTGCAACGATGGTGATGACCGAATTCTCTTTGCCAATGAAGGAAGGAAAATTTGGGATGTCACTTTGAGTGCATTGACATGCGAGAACGTGTCCAACCGCATTTCATTGACCATCGCCAAACTACGGATGCAGATGCCGTTTGTGGGGTGGGATGAGCCCATAGACTGCTGGAAAACTGAGGTTAAAGATAGTGTTTAGTCTGTTTAGTTCTTTAGGCAACATCGTAGGGGTTAAGGTAGTATGCGTGTATCATTGATATGGACAACCTTGTATATTTTTTATATCTTTACGATATACTTGTTTTAATACAACGCGGTTTTTTTTTCTTCTACATATCATTGTTGGCTTTAATCACATTTTTCCTAAACTACTTCCATCCATCCATATTCCACTATACCCAAACCATTAAAATTTAACCCAACAAACATATGATGTTGACTGCATTTGTCTGTTAATAGTATCAGTCGACGGCAATGGTCGACTGCTACAACTGCAGTCGACCACTTAGTCGACTGCTACATTAGCAGTCGACCATTGTAGTCGACTGCTAAGTTAGCAGTCGATTAAGTGGTCGACTGCCTATATAGCAGTCGACCACTTAGTCGACTGCTACATTAGCAGTCGACCATTGTAGTCGACTGCTGAGTTAGCAGTCGATTAAGTGGTCGACTGTCTATATAGCAGTCGACCATGGTAGACGACTGCCTGTATTGATGTCGAAATAATTACTTATCTGAAGAAAAAAATCCCATTAGTAAATTTTTTTTACTACAGTAACGTCCGTTTGGCGTCACACCCTGGACGTGACGTGACGTGACGCGTTTAGGCCGCGTCACTTCCATTTGTACATCCCTGATGGTGTTGATCCAAGATGCCAGGAAACTTGAGTTTCCAGGTAAGTTTGACGCAATATGGTTAGGACCATACCTTGTCCGTGAGACCTTCCCAAACAACTCTTTGCAATTGGAGACATTGAACGGGGAGAGCTTCCCAACTGGCACATCCGGCAGTTGATGCAAGGAGTACAGGGCATGATGGCCGCTTGCCTTCAAGCAAGGGATACTGGATCCATCCCCCGATGGTCGCCAGTTATGTGAGCCCAATATGGTGCCCATATGTGTGTTTTATCTCAAAAGTTCATTAAATCTTTACCTTGACATTAATTCAACTACTCAAAAATATTAAAGAGGGTGAAGTTTTTATGTCTGGATTTGTGTTAAGATTAAAGGTTGCGTGGGTGTGACCTTTGGGTTGAGGGTCGAATGATTAGTGGGGTGTTGATTAAGTGTTAAGGGTGGTTGGAGTTGGGATTAGGTATTCATTTGAATATGATTGGTTCCAAGCGCGGCTTAGGCCTTGTTTTATTGTTCGTTTTGGGTAGGGGAATGCTCGTTTTAAAGGGTAGGGGATTACAAACATTTGTGATTGGGCTGGGATTTTGAATCCAGGGGGAAGCTCCCTGGATAAGCCACCCCACCCGGAAGAGCTCTCTCACTCTCGCGGACAGAGTGTTGGGTAGGCTAGACAGAAGAGCTTCGGCGACTCAAAATCACAGTTCAGGCTAGACAGAAGGGTTTCGGCGACTCTGAATCACATTTCAGGCTAGACAGAAGAGCTTCGGCAACTCAAAATCACAGTTCAAGCTAGACAGAAGGGTTTTGGCGAATCTGAATCACAATTCAGGCCAGCAGAGGGAGCTTCGGAGACGCTGAGATAGAGTGCGACTGGGCCAACAAGGGGAATTTGAGCTGAGATTGCAAGTCAGAAGTGGAAAGTGAATTCAACAGCTTGAAGATTGAGGGTGAAGCCATTGGGAAAATGTTGAGGTTCTAAGTCTGAATTAGAGTTGCAAGGTCTCAACATCCAGAGTGGGGATCGTGAAGGATGTGGTTAGGTAGGTTTAAATGTACCTTCAAAATGTGGGAAAGTGCCTTAGGGCTTAGTGGTTAGATTACTTGTTCCTATAGCACATACAATGTGTAGAAGATTAGGAGAGGAAAGGATGTTGTGTGGCTGTGTGCAATAATCCTCATAGGTGCATAAGTGTTTTTCAATGCTAATGCCTTATGGGGTTTAATAAAAAGAGTGTATTTTGTATTTACATTCATTGGAGCATGGGTATGGAGTTTCCAAAGCTAAGAGTCAACAAAGACATGTGAGTCATAGGCTCCCATTCGGACTACAGACGCATATGGGTGGGGGTTTATGGCTGACAATGGCTCAATCTGTTGAAAATAGGAGTTATTGAAACAAAATGGGATGCATTTACTAAACTTTTTAGTTTGGGAAAGTTGTGAAAGCTCTCTGAACGAGAAAATTTTTTTATGGAAGAAATAAAATAATCATTATTTTGTCTACTTCAGAAACTTTCGGACCACCATCCAATGTTGGGAACTGTTGAAGTTAGTAGGCATGTCTTGGAATGTGAAAGGGAGTTTTATGGAAGAAATAAAATAATTATTGTTTCGTCTACTTCATAAACTTTCAAACCAACATCTAGTGTTGGGAACTATTGAAGTTAGCAGGCATGTCCTAGAATGTGAAAGGGAGATTTTTGGAAGAAATAAAATAATCATTGTTTCGTCTACTTCAAAAACTTTCGGACCAACATCTAGTATTGGGAACTGTTGAAGTTAGCGGGCATGTCCTGGAATGTGAAAGGGAGCTTTATGGAAGAAATAAAATAATCATTGTTTCGTCTACGTCATAAACTTTCGGACCAACATCCAGTATTGAGAACTATTGAAGTTAGCGGACATGTCCTGGAATGTGAAAGGGAGCTTTATGGAAGAAATAAAATAATCATTGTTTCGTCTATGTAATAAGTTTTTGCTATGGCTTTAAAACAACAAAACCCAGGGAACAAAGTCTCCAGGAAGACTGAGATAGTGTCTATAAGGGTTAATGTCACATTGGATTAAGGATTGTAATAACATATTAGGGTATTTCTTCCTTCATTACTTCTTAACTCCATTTCTTTCCCCACTCTTATGGTTCCTTTGTGCTTCCTCGGTCGTGAGTGATTCTGTCCTATCATCAGGGGAATTTTCTATCACTCTACGGCTTTGACCTATTTCCATCGTGAAGCTCAAAAGCTTGGCAAGTTGTCATGGGCAATTCGTCAGGACATAGTCCAGGGTAATGTCTTTTTGTAACCACATCGTCTTTGATCAACATCAATCACAATTGCGATAATTCAGCATTTTAATTCCCTTTTAATTCAACTTACAACCATCATGCATGTCTCCGCATACTAAAGTCACCACCTTAGTCTTCAACCATCCTGTGACTCATCTCAAACAACCATTCAACTGTTAATACGGAATCAATACATCAACAGCTAGGCGATATTTTGCTTTAAAGCTTTAGTCCTCTATAAACTAACAATAATATTCACATGGTCAAGTCTTACTCCAATAGGATATTCTTTCCTTCTTGGGAAGGTCCTGTCTGGACAGCCTACGGTCTGCCTCTAGCCCTTCCATCTCTTTCTGCTGACAACTCGCCTAGCTTCCCTTTCTCTCTCTTTGATTCACCAACTAATAGTTGTTAATCTGGGGCGCTAGCCCAGGCGATGGCCTCACTCTAGCCTCCCCGTCTTTTCCTCTTCCTAAGACTATCGCCTTTCTCGGCTGGCTACTAGACAGTCCCTGGGACCTCACAGCTCTCTCTACAGACTATGGCCATTGTCTTTTCTTGACTGGCCCCATTGCATGTTCTCCCTGTTCTTGGCCACTGGTCTTTAGTTAAGCCTATTGCCTCTTCTACTTCTCGTCAAGCTTCCTCATAACCTGCCTTCTTTACGACATGCTGCCCTCTTCCGTCAAGTCTCTCTTCAGCCCAGTTGCCTTGCTACTATTTAACTTACTCATAGACTATGGCCACATCCTGACCTCCTCTTGTCATGGCTCTCAAACATATCTTGATCTTTCAGACCATTGCCTTATCTCACTCACACTTCATGTATTTGCAACCTCTTTGACTTCCTTCTCTAATCACTCACTCGTGATCAATATTGACTCATTCAGATGCAAGATTCCTATCAGCCTACTTGCCTGACCTTGATATTACAATGCCATGCCAGACCACTTGCCCAACTTACTTTCCAGATAACACTCTCAAACATTGAACATAACACACTTCGACAATCCTCTCCGCTCATACAACAAATGACAACACATCACAGCTTGATCATAACTTCCTCATTAGTATAAAATGTATTTCCACTTCAGGGTCCAGTTGTTGCGGCCCTTAACATCCTAACACTATAACCTCAAGCATCCCACTTGGGTCCTGACTATAGCCTGGCTCAATCACTGAGCTGCAGGCTCTCTACACCTATTGCTAATGCTAGTTTGAGACTATGTAAAATCTTGCTGTTTGCAAAAATAGCCTGCCTTCCTTCCTGACAGCCTCTTCCTTAATGCCGAGAGAGAGAAGGCTAGGTGGTTAGCCGTCGTAACCACTTCTTAACGGCTATTGCCTGCTTTCATCCCTCTGGATGGCTACTGACTGCCTATAGCCAAATGAAAATGTTAGATTTCAAGAATTGCCCTTTTCAGACAGGCGATAATCAAAAAATCAGTTCTACAGTCTACTTCAAAAACTTTCGGACCAACATCCAGTGTTGAGAACTATTGAAGTTAGCGGGCATGTCCTAGAATGTGAAAGGGAGCTTTCTGGAAGAAATAAAATAATCATTGTTTCATCTACTTCAGAAACTTTCGGACCAACATCCAATGTTGGGAATTGTTGAAGTTAGCAGGCATGTCCTGGAATGTATCTTCCTGTATGCGGATTGTTGTGGATAGACCCTAGTGAAATGGCTTGCCTCCGTTTGGCTATTGCTACAAGTTTGTCCATTTGCTAGTTCATTCTTGCTCTTGATGGCTTCCTTTGACATATTTTATGCTAAATATGTACCTCTTAGAATCTATGGATTAGCTATCTCTCTTTATATTTTTTTTTTCTCAGCTGGTTAGCTATAGCTATAGGTTTCTGAAAAACAATATTGACAAAGACATATTTACATGGGGAACAAAACGATGTTCGTCTTAGGATAGATTGACAATTGGTCACCATGTATCTATGTTGAAGTTGAAGTGTTCATTGTCATTGTTTGTCAGAATGATTGATGTAGTTGACAATCATGAGACGCCTTAGTTTCTCATCTAGACAACAATCAAACCAACATAAGTTTGGCTAATAATCTTTGATTATTTATAAACCATATTCCGCCCATATCAATCAAATCAACAAGACTGATTAAAAAAACGTGCCACTTAAGATCCATCTGCCTTAGTAGTTACAAAGCAGTGTATCATAGTAATGTACAAAATAAACTTGTGGCTCATTATAAATGTATTTTGTAGTATGACGCCACTAAATTTAAATGAAACCGAGTCAAATTCTAAGGAACTTGCCACCCACTGGTTGGATGTGTGGATTATGATTTTATTGACTATTTTCCGGGACTAATACTTTCATTTAAGACGAGGCAGTGCAAAATATTATCATTGGGATAAACTAAGTTTTTCGTTTAATGAAGAAGCAGGGTCTTACTTGACAAAATAAACACTCAAAAAAATTAATAATTAAAAAAATACAAAAAAAAATGTGCAGAGGTTGCGAAAACTTCGGATGGAACACCTTCAACTTGGGTTTGATATGAGGAATGTGATCAAATATAGGTTACTATACCGAAATGCTCTGGTTTACCATGATCACAAGATCGAGGTGAAATGTCATATACAAACATAAATATTGATTTGGATCAATATGAGATATTAGATTTGAACGATGAGACTCCTACAAGTCTAGTGCACATGACACCAACAAATTCCGAAGTAGAGGTTATTGATACCACATAGTAACTATAGAATCTTTACGGCAAAGAGTTTGCAATTTATCCAATGTGGAGGATAAATTGAATTCCAACCGTAACGACACTCCTAGCAAACCTATTGTAGATTCTTTAAATATATTTGTAAATATTTATAAGTCTTTAGAAGAAACCAAAATGTCAATAGCTAAAAAAACACTTAACATTAGCTGCCCAAATGCACTCTGAGAATCAAACATTTCAACTACGGCTACACGAGCTAGATGCACAAGTCAAAGAATGAGCTGAAGATTTGAAAATCCAGTTGTTCCGCATGAAAATGGAGGTTGGTAGTTCCTCCAAACACAAACGACAAGAAGAAGATGATGTTTTTTATATTTAAATTGGGCTAGTAGATTATAAATTTTATTTAATATTATATTTATACTACATATTATATTTTATATTATATATAATATTTAATTGATAATATCAAATTTTTATATGTAATATATATTTTTATGTTTAAATAATGGTTGATTTAAACAAGTGATTGGACTATGTCTTCAAACATCAATTAGGATTCTATACTCAATAGTAAACACAATTAGAAAGACCTATGTATCCAATTAAAAAAATCAATAAACATGCACTTCCGATAGCCACAACTAAATCAAAGGAGGTCCAATTTTCAATCAAGTTGCTACATATGTGCCATAGTAGATTTGCTAATGAAACACGACCTTTGTTATGTAATGTAATCAATAGAAGTTGAAGATTACAAAAGAAAAATCAAATAACATCCAAATACCTTAAGTGGTCAATATCCTAGTGATTCTAGGTTGGACCGGTTACATGTTCACATTTTTTTATTATTGTGCTATCGGTTCATTTTGTTCAATGATTACAATCTCACCCCTTAAGAGCATTTTCAAATCACACACAATTGGTGCATCTTGTTATAAATATGTTATCATATAGATATAAAAAATAACAAAAAGATGTATAAAATTGACATATTCACATATGTATTAAATAAAATATGTGGATTTCAAAATTCATGTCATAATATAATAGAATGAATCACAAAATATGTTTAATCATTTAAAATGAAATCTAACCAATTCTCAAAATTAACATGTCGAATGGCAATTGCAACAAGTCTAGATGCTCTCTCAGTAGTCGGTCTTCTTGGAATCCTCAAATCATTAAGGTTTAGGTGGGGATCCACTATTTTTCCACTTGCAAGTTGTTCATTATTCATTCTACATAAATTGTGTAGAACACAACACGCAATAATGATTTGGCGTGCATATGGGACAATCAAATTAATACACTTGAAAACTTTCCAACTATTCTTGAGATGGGCAAAAGCATTTTCAATTTTACCCCTACCTAATCTAAATGTCCTACCAAAAGCATCTTTATACATACACGGGGCAATCACACCCCCTTACATTTCATAACCACGTGCGATAACGGTTTGCTACCCTCTATTATATGCCATAGATCATTTTAAAAATTATGAATTTTTTTCTACATATACATAACCATTGATAGTATATTTTGTATATATTTTTGAAATTTTTAGTCATCTTCATTTTTGTAGTCATTTTTTTAGTTCAATTCTGCGTCATTCTAGTTAGAAACGGTATGTTTTATTAAAAAAACAAATCATCAAATTTTGTTACTATTTTTTACTATGTAGTAGATACCGATTTTATCTACTCATGAAAAAAAATTGATAAAAATTTGACCCATTTTGATGATGCTTTATGTAAAAAATAGATTTTTTTTTATCGCACGTGGTGTTCAACTTGACAATGGAGTGCACCCCCCGGGTATACATATCACCATTGCCTCGATTAGAAAATGCCTTCATAATGTGGATCATCAAAGCATAGGCATAATCACCCTCAATGTAAGGTCGAACTAGCTAAGAGCCTAGTTGAATGCTTGGTTCTTGTAGAATATATTTCTCCAAAAAATCCTTGTATAAAAATGAATCCCGAAAGTGAGTAGCATCGTGAATTCCTCCAGATGCCCTTACATACACATCCCAAAACATAAGATTAACATCACAAACACGTTGTAATAATACTAAGTGGTGATCATGCCGGTTCTAATAATCAGCACGAATTAAATTCATAGGAGGTTTTTCAACTAATTTAATGTAGGTGTCATCAATGGCCCCACACATATTTTCTAACCATGTTAAATTTTTAAAGTGTGCTATAATCGATATCAATATTTCACCTTGAGGAACACTAACGAAGTGAGAATATATATTTTTTGGATTAGCCAAACCCTCTGTAACAATAAAGTATATTTCCAAACCGTATTTTGTCCCACACAATAATTGTTGGCAACGTTGTCGTGCGAGAAATGATTTAATATGTAAATATAGTGTAGAATGGTTTGAGAGTAGGGTTTAAAGAAAACAAAATAAAACAAAATAATAATAATAATAATAAGAGTATAGACAAAAGGGAAGGGAGAGATCAGAAGAATGAAGGGGGAAGAGAAAGATCCGTGGTTATAACCACGTAACTTGGAGTCTCTGCGTCTTCTCACATGCTCAGGGGGTAGGTGGCGCCAACTGGTAGTTACCTGCCTAGTTTTTACCAGCAGTACCAAGCCACGTGGCCATTCGCCCGCTCATACGAGTTCAAAGGGTTTCGAACCTGGACCAGTGCTATGGCGCTTGAAGCACTTTACCAGTTGGGCTTCCGCAGCTTGGCGTTTATTAGAGCATGCTGAAGGGCTTTATATTCCATCCATTGTTTACACATTGTTTTTTTTTAATTTTGTTTGAGTGGATTTTGATTGGAAGAAATAATCACACTTTTGGGGAAGCTTCAAGATGACGCTTTCTTGCTAGAAAGTATTTATGTTATTAGAGGAAGGACCATTTCAGAGCTTCACCGATTTGATGTAGTTATTTTGATTTTATTTGAACATGTCAAATTGGAGAGTTCTTTCAGAGAGTCAAGATGAAGAACTTCATCCAGAGCTTGAGTTGGATTTTTCTCTATCTCAACTGCCGATTCGTACTCTTTTGCCACCTAGTATTGCACCATTGCACGAGCGTCCACAAGAAGAAGCTGGGCCTTCTCGGCCGTCAAAGCAACCTCGTGTGGAGCAGCGGTGGCACGGAAACCTTCAACAAGATGCTCGTGTATTGGTGATTTTGTTGCAGGTTGGATGTGTTGAACCTGGCACTCGAGATGTGACGTTTGGAGGAATTTTTGAAGGCTTAAATAATGATCAATACTCTTGCTGTCTTAGGCCTATCAAAGGAAGTCGAGGCCATCAACGTTGGCTTGAAGGTCCAGTTAATTCATTGTCTAAGGCTGATCGTGCGGACTACATTGCAGTTATTCTTCGACGCATTCTCAAGTTCTTGCAGTTG
Organism: Polytrichum formosum; assembly: GCA_964035585.1. Taxonomy (NCBI): domain Eukaryota; kingdom Viridiplantae; phylum Streptophyta; class Polytrichopsida; order Polytrichales; family Polytrichaceae; genus Polytrichum; species Polytrichum formosum. The sequence goes on from OZ037938.1 coordinate 57,996,531, forward strand.
GAGTAGAATTCATTTTGGAATTATTTTAAACCTCTTTTTAGACATTTCTTTAATGTTATGAGTTTAGTTTTAATGTTTTCAAACTTCATCTTGTGTGTTTGAAGTTTGATAAATAAAAGGTAGATATAGTTTACTATTTAGGTTGACTTTTGATGCCTTATGACTAAGATAAGGGAATGACAAGGATTAAATGATAGATAATGATTAAGGGATAGATAAGGATGAAGTAAGCCTATAGGAGTTAGCCAATGACTAGTTGGAGCCCATGTGACATAGGTTTGGGCTAATGTTGACTTTGATGAGGAGGCTAAGGGGTCGGTCCCTCTCTCCTCAAGGAGGTGTGGAGTTTAGTTTTCGTGTGTGTGTGTGGAGAGGGAGATCTCAGTGTGTACTTGGAATTTTTCTATGAAAATTTGAGAATTGATACATCTTGTCGGTGTGGTTCCGAAATACTATAGCACGCTTCATTCGGACTTTGTATGTGATTTCTATGAGTGTTAGAGTGAAACCATGTTTGTTGTAAAGAAATTTAGAAGACCATGACTTCAAAAGCTTGTAGAAATTTATGTATAGTATTTTTGTTTATGAAATTTGACCGAGTGATGTGTTATTGTATCAGCTTTTTATAGAGCTTTAAAATTCTTGATTTAGAATTTTGAAGAGAGAGTTATGGCTTTCAAGGCAAGAGGGTGTTAAGCTGTCAATTAGATTCAACAATGAAAGTGTGTATCAACTTCAACAGAGCATAGAAAACGTTTGGTAAGGATTCTGAAAATGAATTTTGGAGAGAACATGTGTGATGTTGTTAGCTTTCCAGAAAACTATCACTTGGCATTAACAAGGCTTATATGAAACCAGAACGTCATATGAAGTGAAGAAAGGTGTAGCTAACAATGAATTTGGGAGTATGGCCTTTAACAAGCTATGAAACTTGGACAGTATTTTATTAACCTTTAATATCTATTTTATTTTGTTAAAAACTTTGATAGCTTTCCAAAATGCTAAAGCACTCTTGATTTGGAGTATTTATGTTATTTTGGTGATTCTTCAAAGTTTGGCTACAATTTTAGAGAGAGATCTGGGATTTTGAAGATATCTGTAAAACTTATATGGGTTTGTATATATGATGTATTCAAAGATGAATACTTCTTACATTATCTTAGTCTCCCATGTCTTATGCCACAACTAATTGCAGCCAGAAATCTAGTATTTTCCCAAAGCAAAAACTTCTCTACCCGACAACGTGTCTATTGGAAAATCCAAATGCTAACTTGTTCAAGACCATAGCTATAGCACGATCAACCTCAATAGCTGCTCTATAGTTGGTAGTTTCATGTTCTACGTAGGGCCTCAAAAATTCAACTAGATTCAAAAAAAATGTGTAGGTCATTCTATATTCTTGAATCCATGAATTATCACGAATTTGTAAGTCAACATTCCAAACATCTTTATGTATAACCTTCCACGTATGACACAAACGTGGAAATTTCCACCACTCACAATGAATTGTTTTTTGGATAACCTCATTCACATTAATCATAGTAAATAACAAACAAATAACACTACAACTATCTCCATCATTTTGGAACAAAGGGAACATCATAAGAAACTCTAATGGATTCATTGTGGCATGCACTACGCTTCTAACAAGTTTGTGTTCAACACAAATGATGAATTGAACACTTGAAAAGAGTCTTAAGTATGATGAAGAACTCGAGACAAAAGTCATGGTGTTGAAAGTCAAGGCGGGTTCATTATAGGAGGAAGAATAATTATCCCCAAAAGTCTATGCCAACTCATTTGACTGGTTATGACGGTGGCCACCGGCCGCCAAATTGTTGACCAAACCAGGATGTTGGTGTGAACAACTTGCACTAGTAGGAAACATGATCCTTTCCTACACCAAAAGAACAGTAATCTAACATTTTTCAACGACCACCACACATATCGTAGAAGTTGCAACCATTGTGGATGTCGCAACCTTTGCCAGCGCCCCTTAACAATCTTGACCATTTTCAAATTCTAGCAAGGGTCACGAGCGCTAACCCTTCGCATTCCGCCATTTGAATGGTTAGCTCCCTATACTGCGGACCTCTTAGTTCATAGGTGGGAAACCAACCCTCCTACTTTGTATTCGGGACTCTCCCCTTAATAGGTAGCCAATGGTTAGATGTGGACTTCCATCCATGGAAGTCCAATCTTTAGTTGATCATTGCGTTGCCGGAGCAACAGTATAACAACCCGAACCATACTATGCAACTATGCCCCCACGTTGGGCCAACGCCCGTGGAGGCCGTGCCGTTCAGCCTTGGGTGGGTTTGGCCGGCCACGCCGCTTGACCCATATAAATCTCTAGAACTTTTGGCAGGGCCCCTACCCCACCGTCAAGTAATCTTTTGTCTCTCTCTAAATACTTGGGGCCAAGTAGACATTTTCCCTTAGCCGCTAGAGTTGGAAGCCCTCAGCAGCTTCAAAACACTATAATTTTTTTGTATGATGTTTGATGTTTTCAAGCGATCACTCCATTGTCATCTACGTTTCACGTAAATGCTAATAGACTCCTCATTTGCCCCATTCGGGCAAGTATTGAGGAAGTTATGTATGTTCAAACCTCGGCTGTCCCGGGAGCCACTCCTAGGCCACTGCTGTACCATGGCACTGTCCCAGGACAGTGCCCCACTCAAATTGCCATATCTCCTAGCTCACACCTCCGATCGAGGTGTTCTTGAGCATTCTAGAATTCGCACGCCATAAGCTACGCATAGCTCTTGGCCTTACCCTCATGACTCCTAGTCTCCGTGGGTGGGAGGCATTCCCAACACCCGGGGCCCTCACCCACACTAGGATCACTTGGGCCCTCTTACCAACGGCGCCACAAGTCCTGGGTGTCACTTTGGGGTTCCCATTGTGCCCATGGTGTTTCGGGCACTCCTCATGGAGGGATACGCGACAATGGAATTGGTGTCATTCTGGACCAATCCTATTCTTTAGCAAACGGGATATCAAAATCATGTCGTGGTTTTAGTAGGTACAAATTTTTACCATGGTGGTAATTTTTTATTATGGATAAATTTTGGCTGTAAATTTTAGGGGCAATTTTATTATTTAATATTTATATATATCTCATTAAAAATCATACATAATAAGTAGGTTCGCTACTGCCGTACCACTGGTATATGGGCTCCTATCTCCGGTAGGTCACCGCCTACAAGGCTAGGCTAAGGGCAGAGGCCAAGGGATTCGAATCTTAAACCTCATGACTCCCACTTATAGGCCTTAGTCACTAAGTCATTGCACTACACATGATAAATGGAGAGTGCTCCAAACTTTTCTATACGAAGGCTATTATTTATTTTAAATTATTTACTATTTATTGTCTAATATTTACTTTATAATATTATACTATTTAATGTATATTATTGACTATTTATTGTCTATTATTTTATTATTTATTGTATATTATTTAGTATTTAGTATTTGATGTTTGTTGTATACTATTTACTATTTACTATCTATTATTAAATGTTTTGCTATTTACTATTTCAGAACTTTTATGTTGGATGAATGAAAGACACACTTGTATGTAGTAATTCCCTCTCTCTCACCTTAATAGTTAATGAGGAAGGTGACTCACACCTAGATCTAGATCTATAAGATCTATAAAACTAAACAAATATAGAACATTCCTTCACAGACCTTTTCCATAATAATGAAGTAACACAACTCCCACACATGTAAAAAAACTGCGCGGAGCTCAAAACTCCGACACAAAAGTTTTTTATATCGTGGTTCCATGTCAAAATGACCCTCCTTCCTACTACACTCTAAACTCCGTAATATCACACATGTGGCAACCAAAGTGCACTTGATATTACAAAGTTTTGTAGTGTTAATATGGATGCGTAATACTATAGAATTAATGTAGCATGTGACATTATGGAATAATACAAAGTGCAACATTTTAATGTTGTAATTGATGATTTCATACATAGGACATGGATGATCTCCCCAAACTTGCATACATATACAAAGTTCAAATTTTCTAGGATATGTTTGAAGAACATTGATGCCAACATGTACAAAATGGTGAGAATGAGTACATGTACAAAAAATGGTCACTATCAACCATGCAACATAAAACTCTTAATGCCAGACTTCTTAGTAACAGTTACATGAGCAACGCACATTCTAGACAATTTATCACAAATGCGTTCCACTTGCAACAACTCTGAACAAGAAAAACTTTATGAACCTTTGCTTATGATGAAATCCAATAATTTCTTAGCACTAACACGTGCTTCCACCAAGTGAATAGTCTTGCATTCCATGCCATTATTGTTTGTTGTTACATTAGGCTCTTCATATGGGTTAGAGTGCTCATCATTGCTTGCAACAAGACCTTCAATTCCCATGTGATCGCTACTTTGTACCAAGTGAACAATCTCAATTGTTGAAAACTCAACTTTTGTGATGTTTTCATCAACCATATCAAGATAATCCGCAATATGATGTTTCTCAGTGGGCCTACCATCTTCTGTATTGCCTAGATTCAAACTTGCTATAAGCTTCTCTAATTCTGAAAAATCTTTATCTATTTGTGATTTCACTATTTCCTAAAGATTGCAAATGCTTGCATTCCAATCTCGAGGCAAGATATTGGATACCCTCCAAGCGTTGTGAATGGTGTCTTCTTCCGTTTCAATCCATGTTGCAACTACCCATACCATACATTGTAATAAATCTGCTTGGGTTCCTCCCAAATCTTGAGTATCATTTGTTGCTGCATATTGTTCCAAAATCCAAGCCACCAATTTCCGTTTGTACCGCAATTTGAGAGCACCAATCACTCGATCCAAAGGCTAAACCACTGACATCACATTTGCTGGAAAAATTAACAAAGTGATATTTGATAGCACAAATGCTTCAAATACACCAATCATGGTTCTTGGCACACCACAAACGGTATGACAAGAAGCGTTGTCTATCAAAATTAGAATTTTGATGTTTTTGTTGCCATCAAGTTGTTCTCAACCATCACCCAATTTGTAAAAATGTCCTCTGTCATCCATGTTGTGGCATTGAAATAATAACGCACCAACATATTGGGGTCAAAGGCCTTAGGAAAACACCTTGGTTGTGTTGATTTATGGATAAATACCATCTTCATTCGCTCCTTCCCTGAGACGTTTGTATAAAGCCCCAAAGTAATACGATCTTTCTTCTTCTTCATCCCCCTAGGCCAACCTACGCTCAATGTTTTTGAGGGAGGTGCCCTGTAATACAAGCCTATCTCATCAAAATTAAAAACATCCTCTATATCATATGTTGCAATTATTGCAGGCAATTTGGCTTGAGAAACTCCAACACCATAAGCATCATCATCACTAGATTCACCACAAAGATTGTGACTTGCAATTCTGTGTCTAGCCTTGAATTTCCCCAACCATCCAGGAGAAAGTTTCAACTCAGTTTTGTGTATCCCAAAAGCATCCCCTAGTTCCATGGCTTTTTGTGTAAGCATTGCATCATTAACAATCCCCCTCCTTGCTCTGACTTGACCAAACCATATCATAAGAACTTTTCAATTTGAGGAAATTTTACGTCTTTGATCCTTTTCATTTTCCCTTCATGCATATCAAATTGAACTTGAAGCCACCTATTAGATTGCCTCAAAATCTTGGATATAGTAGTTCGATCTACCAATCAATAGCCATGATGTCTCACCATAAATTCCGCAAGTTATGCTCGTGTTAGAGAAGGATTTTACAAGTGAACTTCACATATTTTCTTCTTCTCCTCCCCTGTGAACTCTGCACGTTGACGTTTAGACATCTTCCTTGGGTTCTTGAAGATAATTATGGACTCCTTGACAACCTGTTGAAAAAAAATCAAATATCGGTTTCACAAACAAGAAATAAAGACATGAAACTTACCAAACACAGAAGGTGTTGATGTATGCAAAACCACTGACACCCAACCAAAAGTCATGTTGAGTTAGAGGGTCAACTATAATATCCTATTGCCCGAGATGGATTTTGGAAATGACAACCCACCTACTTCAGCTATAATGGTATCATACACATTACATAGAGGAACAAAGTGCATACATATAGCTAAAATGATCAAATTTGTCAACATCAATGATGTGAACATGATTTCAAACAAGGGAAAATGATGATACATTTTTTCATGCACCAACCCCGCTTGATTCAAGTTCCATCAAGCTCATGAACCATAAAGTTATCAATGGCAGTCTATTTTGTTGGATCCTACAAATTCCACAATTAAATCAACAAACTATAGATGCATGATGCAAGACTAACCATACTAACATGTTAATAAACTAAACACTATTTCGATATGTTTACCAAAGCTTAATATTGGAAAATTTGGACAAACGGTGATCCTGCTTACACATGCTAAACTAGATAAGTCCACCTACCGATGAAGAATAACAAAACTCCACGAATAAATGACAATGATGCTATGACAAAGATTTTGGTGATAATTTGGCTACTAAGACAAAGATTTTGGTCTAACACTACTTGTATTGTATACATTAAGACAAAACCAAAATAAAGATTACAGTAGGTTTCCAATGATGCCATGAAAATGACCATGAAAGTGCACTACTACACATAAGAAACAAAATGCTATTAACCAAGGCCATAGCAGATGAAGTAGATCCTTAAAAAAATGTTGATCACAATATGTATGGTTAAATCTAAGACAAATTCCCACACAAGGAACTGGTCAAGACATTTGCTTATGATGTTGTAGAATGCTTTAGGAAGCATTCGGCCCATAAGTAGATGCAATTTGAGGTTATGGACATGGAATTACCTAAACCCTCAGAGCCATTTGACCGAAATTTGCAAGACAAAGTTTTCCTATTGCCTAATTGAGCATGTCGGATTTGGAGGCAAGTGCGATGCCAAGCTCATATCATCAAGTGAAACTCTATCCCTCTAAAAACACGAAAACCTTGAAAATCTACAAAACGTAATCTATGTCCAAACCCTGACACATAAATTGAAGGAAAATGAAAACTCATTAGGTGCGAGCTTTTTGATGGAACAAAACTCTACCTCCCAATCATGATGCAAAAATAATCCATATCCAAAACACTGCAAATTGTCCCCAACCAAGAGCAGAAAACGAAAGGTCAAAACCTTTACCAGTCAGAACGGGAGAACAACTTCGAGATAAATCAGCAAAGCACGCGCACTTCATGGAGGCGCCCTGATCCCCATCTTTGATATGCAACAATCGAGCGGTAAACTATTACAGTAGATATCTTTCCTTTCAAAGGTTAGTACAACAAACAGAAAAACCTACAATACTCATGACATCTAGGGCATCTTCAGCGCACCCACCAAGTTCACGTTGGGAAGCACACACATTTTGTAGCTCAAAGGAGAACAATTGTCCTTCTCTCTTACTAATGTGTGGAGAATTTGAATTCATTCTCCCTCTCAACTCCGTTGGTGTGGTTCACTCCACTTGACTTTCCCAGACGATGTGGCATATGCATGCACCAACATTCAACAAGTGGCATAAGAAAAAGAAGAAGAATAAGATTAAGAAGGTGACACTCCACATATTGACACATGGCGCAATGCGAGGGTGTGGTTTGACTTCTTTGGTGGTTTGCATTAATAAAAAAAATTCGTGATATAAGGGAGAGAAATGTGACACTAAGGAGTGAGATTTGAACTACGCACATCCGTTCCCTAGGGTTTCAGGATATTAGAGAGTGAGTGACATTATGGAGGTTGATACTACTATGGAGTTTAGGGTGTAGTGTGAGGATATGATCAGGATGTAGAAAGAGGCAATGCTGTGGCTGAAATGGAGGAGCGAGGTGCATGAAGCAGGGGATAAAATAATACTTTCCCACTCGGAGTTGACAATGCCGCATGCTTCCCGCGGCGTCGAAGTCAATTCTAATTCGGGGACGCCAGCGCTTGGAAAGAGGCTATGAAAGGGCTCCCCTGCCGTGCATTCTCCAAGTGGCTTGCAGGCTCTCGGCCTGGGCCTGGGTGACACCGAGGAGCTGGGGCCCTGCAGCCATGGCTTACCTGAGCTGACAACACAGGAGACTCATGTGTCCATGGCGCACACTGTTTAATCATTTTTAAGAGTTTGAGTAATTTTGTAGTGTAGTGTAGGTGGGAGCATAGCATTATTCAGTTGCTACATTCTAATAATACCAATACATTGCTTCATTTGAGTTTTTCGGCTTGAATCTACCAATGCGGTGCTTTGTTGTGAGAATAAACACAGTATGATTTTGAATAGAATTTGGCTTATTCCTGGCGCAAGCCGACATATAGAGTCAGTTTGAATATAAATGGTATGATATTTGGGTGATTTTTCTCGGGTGTGGAAATTGATATCACAACGTTCAACCAAAAAAGAATCACAATTTGTTTCCAAGTTTTGAAATTATTGTAAATTTTCAGAGGTGAGGTTCTCTCCCAACCCATATTCACAGCGTAGGTCGACTTATTTCCGATAATTGGGAGACGAAAACTTGAGTACAAATAGTGCCCTTTTCAAGGAACCCAGATCCGCGCCCTTTTAGCTTACTTTTTCCATCACACCAAATGGGATAGCTACATGTGCGATTCTTCATGACTTTTTCCCATCACGTTGGAAAATGGCGGCTCTAGATGTGTGGAACTTCACAGCTTTAGGGGACTCTATGTAATAAGATTGGGGAGGGTGCCGGAAATGGGTATGTCTACTCTATTGTTCTCCCTCTTTAGTATGACACGTTTGGGAAACACAAAAAATGTTGTATTATCGAGGTGTTGTCTTCTCGTTAATATGACAAATGGCATAAAATTGTCGTACTATTGAGGGAATACAAAATCATAAGTAATATGAGCTTAAAAATGTATATAACGAGTTTAAGCAATGTAGATGGTATGAAATAATAACTTATAACTCCAAACAAATACAAACATTCTCAAGACCTCTTGAAATAGGAGTCCAAAGATCTCTGGTGTTGCCTACCCAAGTTAGCAACTGTCATTTTATCTAGATTCCCTACTAACTTTTGAAAACTAATAATTTCATTAACACCAAAATATAAAGAGTTGTCTAATAAGAAATTAGACAACAATGATGCATGACGTTTAGCATCACTAAGCTTTATTGTAGGTGGAGCAACATCATGAGTACAAGGCAACATACTAAGAAGGAGGCCACTCTAACCCTAACCATGTCCATTCTACACTAGTAACCCTAATTATCATTAAGTTCCCAATGATAAGTAAAGTTCCCAAGTAGTTCCCAAGCAAAAATGGATGTATTTTAGATGTACAATAGGGTCCAAAAATATTTCGAATTTTGGATGTACTCCCAGTTTTGTGCTTCAAAACTAGTTGCATTCAATTGCATGTAGCTACCTCATTATATATTCTTTTTTCACCAAATCAATTGCAACTTGTGAAGACATTAGTGGTCTTTAGTCACCACCTCTTAATCATGAGCACATGTCACAAATTTAAAGATTTGGTTGTAATTAGAAAATTGTGTTGTCAAGAGCTCAAAGATGCAACTTCCCTTTTGGAGCTTGTGGCGCCACCTCATTGTTTTGATGGCATGTATTCATTGCAAGGTTTAGTGTACAAAGTTCAAGATTACAACATGGAGTGTCATTGCAATGGAGATTGGCTTGCACATATGAGATATGGTGGCTTGAAGTTGTTTTGGAGGTAGTTTGGCCAGCAACATTGGAGTTGCCTTTGTTGTTCTGTTGGTGATTGAATCTAATGATTTTTAGATTGTGCATTGGGTCATTGAGAGATACCATGCCGTACAAAATCTTGAGTGATGAAGAAAGGGGTCGCATTGTGGGAATGCATGAGAGTGGAATGAAGAGCTCAGACATTGCATCTGTATTGAATGTTCCACGGTCAACTGTTTCTACTATCTTGACAAATTGGAAGGTCCGAGGGAGTGTAGAATCCTTGAAACCCTGATGTGGTAGGCATCGGAAGTTGAGTGATCGCGATGCTAGAGCGTTGGCACATTATGTTAGAGATGATAGAAGACAACCATTGTCGGAATTATCAAGCCTATTGAATGTGACACAACAATTTACATGATCATCCTCAACAATTGAATCTATGGAAGATGGTGCTCCAGTCCACCGTTACTCACTTACGTTGCAATGGAGACAAGCTCATGGTCTGGAAAAACTAATTTGGCCTACAAACTCTCTAGATTTGAATCCCATAGAAAATTTAAGGAAGATTGTCAAAGATTTGTTACGACATCGTCCTAGACTCAAAAACAAGGAGGAAATGGCACAAACCATTCAATCAAAATGAGATACAATATCTTTGGAGCAACTCCAAACTTTGATTAGAACTATGCTTGATAGAATACAAGCAAGTGTTTCAGCAAGAGGTGGTAGCACTAGATGGTAGATACTATATTATAATAAAATTTTAAATGTATTATTTTCTACTTTTGTAATGAAAATTTTTCATATTGTCAAAGTAGACTCTATTATCTTTCCAACACAATTTATGGTTTGTGAATTGATGAATTTTTGAGCCCACAAGAGGTTTTCAAAGTTTGTAGTTTTCATTCTCATTCAACTCCATGCCAAAAATTCGAAATATTTTTGGACCCTATTGTACATAACATAGATGAAAGGAATTTTAGCATTAACTACCTCTTCAATATGACAAAATGGAGGTTGTAAATGTTGCATTATCGAGTGTCGTAGTTGTATAAAAGAAGAAGTTTTGAACTAAAAAGTTTGGTCACGCAAAAATATGTCGTAATATCGAGGGTGTCGTATTAACAAGGTTGGACTATATAGCACTTGTGTACATTCCAAACTCCGTAATATCACGTTTGTGGCAACCAAAGTGCACATGATATTAAAGAGTTATGCACTGTTAACATGGATGCGTGATACAAGAAAATCAATGTAGCATGTGACATTATGGAATAACACAAAGTCAACATTGCATTGATGACTATAATTACAATGATGACAACGTGATGCGTGTGAGCGTGTGGTTTGAATTCTTTGGTGGTTTGTTTTAATGTCGAAACCAACACGATATATGGGGAGGGAAACATGAATGACGATATTTGTTATATCGAGATTTTTCAACGATTTTGAGACAAAATGCTAGTTATTGGAAATTCATATTAAAAAATAGTAATTGAAACCAAAAATAAATAATGCTCAAATAGTGATCTGCTAATACAATTCTAAAAGTTGGTGTTCTTACCTATTTATTAAAAAATTATAGTAAAGAGATAAAGCGGTTTATCTTTGAGTCAAGGATAAAATGAGACTCCAAAATGTCTCGATATAACGAATATCGTCATATGACAACAAGGAGTGAGATTTCAACTAAGAACGGATTCCGTTCGCTAAGGTTTTGGGATATAAGAGAAGGAGTGGCATTAAGGAGGTCGATATTATGGAGTTTAAAGTGTATATGTGGGTATACATATCCAAAAATTTGACCCTCAAATTAGCATAAGAAGCCCTAAATTACTTTGTAGGGATCTTCTTGAGACGAATAAAAGGGTGGACTCCCTGCTGGCATTTCCTCGATTCCTCGCATGTGAGTTGCAAGTTGCGGTGTGTGAAAAGTGAATTTGTGAAACCATTTTTGGAAAAATAAAAATGTGACAGATGCACAAGTCTCCCAAACATTAAAATTCAGATACGCTCAATACATGGGTAACCACAAGAAACACATCTTTTGGCCCCTCGAATACCAAAAACCCTAACTACACATTGTATCATAAAAACGACAGAGACACATGGCACACCTCCTATCATCATGTAAAAACCCATATCTTAAGGGCCTAAGAATTGCACGACACAACAAAGCAGTACACCTCATCACCCAAACACTCCAAGCCAATAAAAGCACCCGGTTCTTCACACTGACCAATGTAGGCAAACTTAACAACAAAACACCCGAACAAACAATCCCATATTGGCTCCTTAAATGCACATGCCCACAAACATCATGTGGATGTCACACCAAACTTTGACCAAACATCCTATGCATAATTGGAGTTCCAAACCAAACACAAACACCTTTGGCACCCTCCCCCACACACACTGTCCAATTCACCGGATTCACATATTGCCACGATAGATTCCCCGAACAAGCCCTTACGCACAAGCACACCAAATACGACCCATTAATTAACACCATACAAAACAATGGGTGGAAGACCAACCCTCTCATTACCATCACAACAGGGGTCAAAGAAGCTATACACAAACACTCCATAGAGAAACTGACCAAATTAAAAATTCCAAAAACTAATATCAAAATCCTCATGAAATACTTACATCAAAATGCCATCAAGTACCTCACATACCTAGTCCTAAACAAAATAAAATTAGACAACAAACAAGCCCCTATCCCCCCACCTTGATGTAATAGGATTATTATGACACTACTAGAGCCCACCTCCCAAAAGAGGCATAAAACCTTATATTGCATCACGGAACACCGTGATAGGTGTAAGGCCAACGGGCTCACATTCATGCCAGTATTTATATACGGGCGTTATTTTTTCTTCTTTTCTTTTCTTTGCGGTGTGTACGTCCTAAGTTACATACATGCCATGTTTCGTCAAGGATGTTTTTTATTAATTTACCCCCTCGTGGGTTCCATAGCAGTCATTTCCCTTCCTTATCTTCAAAAGTGCTTAACTAAGGTTGGATTTATTTTTTACAAAAAATGGCTTATTTTTTTGTGGAAATAAATAAATTCTCTATAACTTATGACTTACTTGGAAATAATCGAAGTACATGCATAAAAAGCAAAATGGAAGTCACCTTTCAATCTGGCTCTGAGGGCCACTTCACATACGAGATTGAGAGCCCGTGACCAATACATTTCAAGTGCTCTCATTAGTGGGAAAGGCGGAGCCGGTTGTAAACCCCAGAGTGGCCCACCACTCCGCAGGGTCACTTTTAGTTAGGATTTTAGCATTAGAGTTAGAATTGATAGGGACTTAAGGAAAAAATTAGTTCATTTAGCGTTTAGCTCAAAAAAAGAATGAATTACCGAGGGTGTAGGGCCTTCACCCATGAAGGAAAAAAAACTAGTTTAGGTAAAATTAGTCAAAATAAAAACTAATTAGGGGTAGAAACTAGCTAAGTTAGGAAAAATGGCTAACTAGGCAAAACCTAGTTTAGCGGGAAGAAGTGCTAGCTAGTAAAACAACTAGCTAAGAAAATTAAATTAGTAGAGGCTAGTTAAGCAAAGGATAGTTTATTAGTTAGTGTGGGTCACGCAAGACAAGTGGAGGTGCTCGGTGTGAGAAAACAAATTAACGTGAAGACTTTGAAGAAAAATAGCAAGGGGACCACTTATCCTCTTGCCCCTTGCCAACTTGATGGAAAAAATTAGAATTTTTTAAGGATTCCCGTCGGAGCCACCTCAGCGAAGGGGTGGCAATCTCAATCGGAAAAAACCCCGAGCTAAAATTTCGGGAGGAGTTCGAAAAAATGGAACCGGTGGTAGAGGGGTCCAATCTTTTTTTGAAAGGGTTTAAAAACCCCCTTCTCTCACTTTGAAAATTCTCTCTTGTTGTTGATTAGTGGGCAAAACCCTACATTTATGTAGTTAGAAAGAAATCCTCTTTTATTTTTTATTAATGGACGAAGCCCTACATTTATATAGTTAGGAAAAAATTCCTTCTCTTTTTTTCCAACTAATGGACAAAGCCCTACCTCTATGTGGTTAGAAATAATCTCTCTTTTATATTTTTATAGTAGTAAGTGTAATTAGTTTTTTGCTATGACTTAAACAAACAAAAACCCAGGGTACAGACTCTCAAGGAAGACTTTACTAGTGTCTATTACAGGCAATTGTCACATTATAGTTCATTAATCAGACAATAGGGATGCTATCTTCACTCTAAAACATCACTTATCCATCTTTACTCTCCTTTCTCACAAGGTTTCCTTTCACTGTGTTTCATTCAGTAGGGTATGTGTGTCTGTCACAGTAGTAACCATCTCGTCATGAGATTGTATAACAATAGTCTTTCAAGAACACTAGTCTTTGAGTATCACAATTGTCTTTGATAACCATTGGCCAATGCACCTTCAAATCACAACAACTCTTTCATTAATTGGTCAATGTTAATTTCAATACAAGACAAATTGTTTATTCATTAACTCCAAGATTTAATCATTACTCACAACTTATGCAACTAACAACAACCGACAAAGTCAAGCTATAGTCTTAGTGGCCCTGCACAACCTGCAACAACAACAACCAGGGTAACACACAAGACAATAGTTGATTTGGTTAGCTTGCATTTCCATACTCAAAGATTTAATTCTCTAGACTCCACAATCATATAAAACTCCATTTAACTCTAGGATAACTTATGCCTAAATCTCATTGATAATCCAAAGTTTATCCTAATTCAATTACATTTAATCACTTAATTTCTCATTACTCTCATTAATCAACTGATCAGAATCTCTTCTCATCACATCAGTTGATCAAAAAATCTCTCATCTAATTGACTTGACACACTTAACTTCTATCAGCCTAGCATACTGATTTTAACAATAGTCTTAGTTGACTAAACACTATGCTCTTTCTTCTTCCTCACTGCCTCTCACAAGTCTTAACAATAGTCCATTGTTCCACTCGTAGACTCTGGACTCTTTGACTGCCTCACGCTGTCTGATACAAGTTAACAATCGCCAATAGTTTTCACTCATAGGCTGACACTTGGCCATTCACCTACTACTCACAATGCCTATCACAGGCCTAAACAATCGTAAATAGTTTCACTTACGGCACTCTGACTCCCTCTCTTAGGGTGGGTTGCCTCTCACATGACTTGACTCTCAACGGACCTTCTCGTTCTCCTACACTGCCAGACAATGGTTTTACTATGGCCTCTCGTTCTCGCTCAACAATCCTTCATTCACCTTCTTCGGCCAAGGATCTTACATACGCTCATCACTCAATTGAATTCTAACAAACCCTTTGTCAATAGTTCGACTCGATCACTCGCCCGTGTACGGCGTTTACCACTCCATTTCTATCTCTCGCATTAAAGAGACTTCTCACTCAGACAATTTTTTTCTCATTCCATAGTCTCGAAGCATTGGGTCACAATTCTAGCAAGTTCAACTATATTTAGGGCTCCATGCTCAAACTATGGTTGTACAACGCTCGATTTCTCACGACAATAGTTTTCACTCTGACATTTGGTTCTTAATCCCTCACTTATGACTTCTTCCTCACAATTCTAGAATCTCTCATCTTCTCACACTTTCCTCGTTTCTCTGTCCACATTGATTATACTCTCAATAACTCTCGGGCGCTCATTCTTTATAATTTCATTTCACTCAATTTCTATCACAATCACACACTTTATCAGTCGTAATATAATACTGACAATAGGTTATTATTTTTCGCTCACTCAATTGCTACAGATACACACTCTGTCTTGATCAACTATGTTCTCAAACGCTCACTCAATCGATGATAACTTCAACACCGGACAATAGTTCACAGTTCAAATAACGCTGCGACAACAGGAAATAGTTCGACTTACATCGACCATTCAATATATTCAAAATCAAAATTAACAATAAGCTTCCACAACAACTTGTGTCCCGCAATCACTGCGGTGATCACAAAGTCTTACTTCAGAAGATAGTTTAATAATGAAAACCTCACCCAACTTTGGAATGAGGGAGACAAGTCTATAGTTTCACTTTGCGCTCAACAATATTCACGAAATGTCTACTTTCTTCCCCCTCGCCAGCCCTCTTAGCTCGGCGGAGAAGAGGACGATGGTTATAGTAACCAACTTAGGCCGCTTACGGTTGGCCTATAGTTATAACTAACTTCCTAGCCTATAGTTCAACTATTTTCATCTATTCGGATGCCTTTCATCCAGTATTTCACTATTTGCCCATAGTTTCACTAAATGACCAAAAAATTGGCTCACAATAAGGCTTGAGGAAAACCCCTCCCTACCTTCTCCTAGTTAGAATGTGTGTTTGTGAACACACAAACATTTTTTTAAAGGTAGGTTAGAATATAAGTAAAAAAGTGAGGCATTGCAGACCTTGGCCGCTGATGGCATGAATCCTTAGGTTACCGTCTAGAACCAAAATTTTAGTATTTATTTTCTTGTAGAGATTTTCTATAGCTATTCATAGCTGGTTTTCATTTGCAATTTGGTTGAAACAACAATTAGTTATGATTTTCCTAAGTGCGGGCAAAAACTAGAATGTTTATTTAGGTAGCGGCTGCTGGATCAAACCTGTTGATTTTATCAAAACGTCAATATAAAAAAATATAATTTTCTCGAATACAACTTTTATTTGGCTTTCTAGGACTATTTAGAATATATGATTTGATTGAGTATTGAATTAGATATGGATTTTCCAAGGTGCAATACATAGTTTGAGCTTTCCTAGTTGACTCTTGCATTACAAGGAGGTTCTTGGATCCATCTCAGCTTACCTTGCTAATCTTATATTTTTCTCTTATAGAACTTTTTAATAGTTTTTTAAGGTTGTTTAGAACATGTGATTTGAATGAATAATAAATTAAATATGAATTTTCAAAGGTGCAATACACAGTTTTAGCCTTTCTAATGACTGCCGTATTACAAGGAGGTTGTTGGATCCAAGGATGTGCAAATGGACGTGACACGGCCTTTTTGCGTCACGTCGCGTCACAAATGACGTGACGCCATCACTTCGCATCACGTCGGGGCGTGATGCGCACTGACGTGGTAAAAAAAATTACTGTACCAATTTTTTGTAATTTTTTTAAAACTTTTTTGGACGACTGCTCTAGTCGACTGCTACAAACAGTCGACTTCAGAAAACAAAATTTAAAAAATTTAAAAAAAATCTATTAAAAAATCTAAACCGTTAGATCTTCTTGGATTGAAGATCTAACGGTCCATGATTTTTTTAGAATTTTTTGATTTTGTTTTTTTTTAGGTTTTCCTTGAAGTCCACTGCTTTTAGCAGTCGACCAGCTAGCCAACTGCTCAGGGGCCCTCACCCACATTAGGATCACTTGGGTCCTTTCACCCACATTGAAGATTGGTATTCGGAAAGTAGCAAAAGCATAGACATGGATGATAGAGAGGAAGGTGTGCAACCCTTGATAAACAATGATAATGAGTAAATGTTTCACAAAATTTGCAACAAGCCAGAGATGAGACAAGAAACTTGAAACAAAGAGCTCCTGAGAGATGACTCTAATCGCTTGAAACAAAATGAAGCACTTTAAATAAGATGAGAGTCAATCAACTATATAGAAAGAACTTAGAATCTACCAAGTAGACAACTGAAAGATGAAAACAACCAAATTCGAGAGGAGCATGCAAGAGAGTAGGAGCAATAAACCAAATGGAAGTGTTGCAATCCAAGCACACGTGGATTGAGGACGACTCATTATGCACCAATGACTGCCGCCTAGTGGAACTCAATACATTCACAATTATAACAACGTTGCATAATCAATGGCCACACAAGCATTATCCTCATTGCCTCAAATGATAGAAGTTCTTTGAAAAGCAGGTCGCTCATTCACCTAAATCAGGTAAGACATCAATTTTCTGCGCCCAAAAAAAAACTGTTGTTGACCTTAGGATGCAGCGTGCAACTCCTTTCAGGATAACAACCACACTTAGAACCTCATTTTATATGTTCTCTTTTTGCAATATGACAAGGAAGGATCCAATAGATATGGAATGTGTACAAATGAGGGCATCAAGCTTAAAAGATGGGGCTGCTGTTGAATGCACCATGACCCACAAGATATCAAATTATACTCTGTTTTTCAATACCCATTTCCACTACTAAATGATAAAAACAAAACATGGTGATAACCTTGTAGAATTCTAGAGACCCCTGATTTTTAAAAATTGATTGCATCAGGCTTTCATCAATATCCACATAAAATACAAAATAGGAGTCTTGGAAAATCAAGAGTGAACAATATTTTCAGCTCTCACCAACAGCCATAAATACACCAAGTGCATCAATGACCAATCCACTTTTACCATAAAATCCCAATATTCTACCAGTGTCACTCTTAAACTGTGTATCACGTGCACTACTATTACCATATGGACCATGTGTTTTACAGTTGGTTTGAAATGTTAAAGACTTGAGGCAAGTTATTGGATTTGTACCACTGGATTGAGTTAACACTTCAGATGTTATGCCAAACCATCCTTCAATCTGCATAAGAAACTCACTAGGGCTCTTAAACTCAATCTGCAAAACAAACAAAAGTTTATTAAAATCCAAATTCAATGCACACCAAAAGGAGGACTCTTGTTGTTGCACTAAAGTGGAACCATCTGTAAGGCTTGATTTCTTACATGTAACCTCCTATCATATAATCTATGGTAAATAAACATGTGAGATTTTTGAAGAAAAATGGCAGAATGGAGAGAATTACAATGCGAAAAAAAGTATGGTATAAAGAACCACTGCCAATAACTTTCACTTCAGAGACTTGGAAAGTTTAAGCCACTAAGGTAGACGTGCCTAATTCAGTTACTTATCTTAATCGGACACCTATATTTGAGTGGTATGTGGTTAAGTATGGCTCCAAGAATAGCAGAAAGACACGTGTTTAGAAAAGATGGGACTACATGCTCAAGAATTGTTCATCATCCTAGGCTCAAATGTTAACCTAATTGGGGGGACCTATAAGACCATTTAATGAGCACAAGAATCTTCACTTTGATAATGAATAACATATTCAAATGAGGTCAGAAATTATAAGGAAAGCGACTCCAGCCTCGATCATCTTGTTCTAATCATGTGTTTCACGTCCTCAGAGAAGTGGGCTAGTCAGAAAAAAATTACCATTTCAGACCCATTTTCAGTAATGAGATTAGGATCTCGCGGACATGCACATACACATCGTGAAGTGGCCAATTTTTTTGAGTACTACTTACCTCTGCAATTTCACCAATGCCCCTGCGATTACCATGATGGCATGTGAACTTTGTCCCACTTACTTCATAATCAGCCACAATAGACCGAATTGCATCTGGGCCATATGTCAACCTTATCCGCTTTAAGGAGGTGACTAATCCATCAAAGAAATGATTTCCACCTTGACCTCCCCAAGGCCCTAGCACCTGTCCATCCAATTAAATTAAAATTATGTATTAAACCTCCACTTCACTATATGACAGATTTGGTGAACACACTACAGTTTATGGTATTGAGTGTCATGTACACTATTGGTGAACGGCCTAAACTAGATGCCTGAGGCCTAGTAGTGCCATGTCCGCTAATGGTCAACATGACACTATTTGCTAAACATAAGTAACTTGTTGAAGTGCATAAATATTTAGGGTATTTTGGAGTGCTTGAGATGAAACTTTTACATTTTGATATGCAAGAAATCATACTAATGACAAGTGTTATGTGTTTCCTTGTGTAACCTAGGCATAGACCTCATAATATTCTTGAGTATCCTAATGCCATGATATTAGTAAGCGTGCTAATGCCAAGTGTCACAAGGTTACACTAATGGTCAAGTTGTTGGCCATCAGTGTAACCTAAGATATGCCTTATAATAGGGCAAGTGACACTAACACACAATTAACACTAAATACGAAACGCGATGTACTGCTATTCTGCAACCAGTGATGGCCACTACTGAACCAGATTGTTGATAACGTGCACTCTCTTCTAGTAGAGAAAACATGAGAATCGCTAACATACAGACCCCACATTGAACCTGTATATTCTTATACTTCACCTCTTGAGGGATTAAACTACATAAGTTCATTAGTATCAACAAATGCCAAAGAACATGAGCTCCTATAATATGACTCAGATTCTTGACATGCAAACAAATACAATGTTGGAAAAAATATGTTTACAGATTAAGAACCCCTTGTTCTGCCGCATCTAGTGAACACCAACGTTGATCTTAAACTAAACAGCGGCTTACCTGAGCACCTTCCATCTGAAAAGTAGGAGCATCTACTTTGCCCAACTTGGACAAATCACCTGATCAATAGCCACCAATGATGTTAACAGCAAGCTAAAATTCGAGCATTGGTCTACAAAGATCTTGCTTAGATTTGAGAATCAATCACAATCAATCAATAAAATCATTCAGATCAGCAAAATGAGAAAATTACTGGGACAAATACAGTCAGGAATAGTTGAAAGTTTTGATTGGTTGCATAATGCAAGGGTATCAACAACAATTGTAATGTGCCCTAAGATCATTACCTAAGGAAATCAAAAAGATTGAGAGATCAAACACTTAGCATGCACTTGCAAATTTATCAAATATAAGAACAAACTTCTCAATCCTTCAAAGAAACTCCATAGTCAGATTCTCAGTACTGTACACTTACCAAATATTCAACCATCACAGGAAATCAACTATCTACAAAGTATTGCAAAGTCTAATACACATTCTACAGGAAAACAACACTTCAAGAAGTATCAAACATTACAATATTTTTGTTCCTCTCCTAATATCAACATCAAACAGCAAGACAATGCCTATATAAAAAGATTTTGCAGTGCAAGCCATTTCCTATCGACATTCTACAGCATTGGTATCATCGACACTGCACATTCATAATGTAGAGATACATTCTACAGGAACTCAACAAAACATCGACCAGTACAATGTATGTTTGTGCGTCTCCTAATATCAACCAGTGTCGGTCTGCTATATAGGTGAATGCATGGTATCAATAATCAACACCAATAATGGCATCAAAGAACCTACACGTGGATATCAAAATTGTAATACCACTCAAATATTGATATTTGGTGTGATGTCAAGGTGAGAGAATCTTTGTAAACCAAGTTATTGTTTGTGTCAATACCATTCTAAACCATATTGATACTAGGGCACTTTTGCCTAGCTATGAAGGTTCTTGCATGGTATCTAGACCTGAATGGTATCGAAAACAAAACTACTGTCAAATACCCATACCCTACTGGTACCCAAAAATGTGAAATTCTTATTATAGATACCCAAACAGTATCAAAAAAAGACGATACCAATCCAACACTGGTATCGACATCAAACAGCAAGACAATACCTAGATAGAAAGATGTTGCCGTGCGAACTATTTCCGATTGACAATATATAGCATTCGTATCGTCAACACTGCACATTCAAAATGTAGAAGGACATTCTACAGGAACTCAGTACTCTGCAATGCATCTAACATTACTATATCTGTTTACACCCACCGGAGTTGGGGACGGAATGGAAGCTTACCAAGAACGAGCAAACCCTTGATGTACCGAAGCTCCTTGCAGATGTCGTGAAATTCCGGCCGATTTCGAGGATTGCCATCCCAGCAACGTTGAATGAGGTTTGCCAATCTTGCAGGGCAATCTACAGGGATTGGAGGCCGCTCTCCGCCTTTTAACCTGCGGTAAAGCCCACCTTGGCTGCTATTAGCAAAAGGCTCCTCACCGGTGAGCAATTCGAAGCACACAATTCCAAAGCTATACACATCGGTTTTAAAAGGCTGGAACCGATCTGGCAACTGCTCCTCATCTTCATCATAGTCCTTCACCTTGTAAACCTCCGGTGCCATCCACTTCCGGGTACCGGTGTTCAATGTCACGTGAGAGTATCTGGTGCTGGCATTCTTAATTTTTGTGAGACCAAAATCAGCCACTTTAACAAGGAACACCCTGCTATTGTTGCAGCCTGAATCGTTGCCCTTCACTAATGTCCAATCTCTGTCTGAAGGTTCTGGAGGTCCCAAAGGTTTGGAAGGCTCAGGGAATTTGATGAGGATGTTCGGTGACTTGAGGTCTCGGTGTGCCAAGCCCTTGCTGTGAATGTACCGGATGCCTTCGGCTATTTGAAGCATTAGGTCAACAGATTGGATGTGTGAGAACGGAGAATTTTTTGTTGTTGTTCCGGAGGGGATGTTTTCTCGGTACACTTCGAGAAAGTCATAGAGATCGGTGTCCATTAGCTCCATCACCAAGGAACAGCTACGTTTGTCCATCGCACAACACACCAACCGCACAACGTGTGGATGGTTTAACCCTGCAAGAGCACCAATTTCTTGCCTGAAGAATTTGTTGTCTCCTCCCTTGAACTCTTTCTTTGCAAATCTCAACCCTAACCATGTAGTTTCTCGGACCACTCCGAACCCTCCCCTGCCGAGTTCTTCGCCTCCGGACAAATCCTTGGGGCTCACCCAGAAGATGAGAGGTGAGGAGGTTGAGCCACTTGAGTCGATGGCTATGTCCGAGGGTTTCACATTAAGAATTTCCAGCAGCTGCGTTGCAAGACATTGAGAGGATGGTTTACGTTGACACCTTTCATCGTCTTCGTCACATTCGTGATTCTTCTTCAAGTCTCTTAAGCGGTTCTTGAGAGTCTCTTGATCCTGCTTTGCTGCGACCAATACATCGAGATACTCAACCACACTCAACTTCCCTTCACATGCTCCGGCTTGGAATACATTTTTGTCGAATGTTATGGATGTAAGTACAATGCGGCAGATGAGTTTCTCATGCCATTCCAAGTCGTAGAGAATCTCCGAGAAGGTCTCTTTGAGGTCCCCTTGCTTGAGAGCTATGTTTAACCATCCATCGGTGCCGCAACAACACTCTTCAATTAGGGCCGTAATTCGTTCAAGCACTGAATTCAACTCCGAAGCTGGTATCATCAAGGAGGCAATTTCTGAGCCTTCGATCTCCTCGTTTGTTAATAGTTCACGATACGTCTCTACCTCAAACTTGAGTATGGCTCCTTGGAGCCTTGGAAGCTTTTCAGCCAAAAGCTCGCACTGCTGCTTGTTGATTTGCGGAGGGTTAGGATTTTCAGCTGATACAAGGTACTGTACATGTTTTATCAAATCTTTACAGCGGTCGAGAATGTCTACCGAACCTGCCATCTTCACACACTAAATAACTACAAATAAGATGTGTCTCTTATTTCAGACTGTCAAAGATTTGATGAGAGGCACAGATTTGCCTGTCACCAAAATTTGTTTCTACAATCTCCAACTTCCGGAACACTACATGTTAAATCTCCACATTTCAGGAGTGGCTTGAAAGATGCAGCTCTAGAACAAATTAGACAATTTCCTAAGCAATCTGTCGAAAATGTTCCATCACACATACTGAGATTTTTCTGCAGCTCTCCACAATCGAGTATTCTCCTCAAATATCACGGCGTGAACCCTCAACGAGTACTAAATTCATCACAACCACCTGCAAACTTGGAAGGCAAATTACAACAGTGGGGTTAACCCTCATTGAAACATAGGTCACAGATCCTTCTTCATTTGAGGTCCTTTCCACAGGAATTTTCTAAAAGAGAGATGTGAATCTTCCAGACAAGGCCGATTCAGACCTGCCATCTGGTGCTTCGTCCGGAGGCAGCATCTTAGTTCAATTCCTTCACACCCAAGGCCACTAACATGATCACAAAGCCGGTGACAATGCTTTGCGTGGTGGTCATGAATGTCTGGTTGTAGGCGAGAAGGGTGAACAAAGCCCCCACGAAGCCCAGCCCGATGGCCACCTTCTCATTCTGGCTCGCCATAGCTGCGTTGCTGATGATGATTCTAGCCCCAAAATATATTATAACTTCACCCTTGCCTCGCACCACACTCAATCTAAACACATTCCAATGATGACTCTAGTCCCGAAATATATCGTAACTTCAACCTTCCAACCTTGCAACTCAGTTTCAGTACATTCAGATGGTGATTCTAGCTAGCCCCAAAACAAAAGTGTAAATTCAACCTTGCAACTCGATGTGATTACACATGGATGACGATTCTTGCTAACCCAAAACAAATTGTAACTTCAACCTTGCAACTCGGTCTGAACACATGCGGATGATGATTCTCAGCCACAACAAGCATCTGTCTCTTCAGCCTTGGCAAGGAATACTGAACTTGATCTGAAGATTAAAAGGTTGAATGGGACGAGGCAAACCTCCTCCGCGAAACCTACAACCTGATTGCTCAAAGGTCACAATAGGGGTTGTCACACCTCCTCGGAGAATGGAGAATGGGAGAATGGAGATGGAGAATGAGGAAAAAGAGGAGCCAATAGGATAGCTTCTCCATGGAGAAAGGTGTGACACCCCTATTGTGGCCCGTGGAGAATGGAGAATGGAGAATGAGGAAAAAGAGGAGCCAATAGGATAGCTTCACCATGGAGAACGGTGTGACACCCATATTGTGGGGCTGGGGCGAACCAACCCGTATATTGGTACCTTATCGGGGAGGACGAACGGCTGGGGATTCGTGGCACTTACTTAAAATTATCCATCCTAGATATCGTGGATGAAGTGGCTTCAATAAAAAAAGCCCCCCTATGGGGTTGAGGGCCGATTCATTCGAATGTGATATCACTAGACATCCGGTAAGGTACCAATGTACGGGTTGGTTCGCCCTGGCCCCTATTGTGGCCCGTGGAGAATGGAGAATGGGAATTACCCGTGAGTCAACATATGGTAAGAAGCGGTGCAAGAAGCACCTCCAGCGGTGAAAGAAGCGACCCCAGGTGAAAAATAGAAGCTTTGTGGTAAAACTTTCACACAAGAAGTTTTCTCCATTCTCCATTCTTCACCCGTGGATGAGAAGAAGTTTTCTCCATTCTCCATTCTCAATCTTCAGAGAATGGGCCTCCGCCTTTCAAGGAGAGCATGCCACGTCCCCATTCTCTGAAGATTGAGAATGGGAAGAAAGAGGTGTGACAACCCCTAATCCTAATTACTCAAATAGCGCGGAGCTATTCCGCGTCACTGAGGCGTTGTGAATGAGCCTTGTGTTTTCGCGAGCATGGTGCATCCGGACCGTTGATCCACCAAGGCCCATCCAAGGGCCTTAGGCGAGGTTCCATGTACTGGTCCCGGTCCATTTTTGAAAAATAAATGGGTGGGCGGGTGGGAAAAGGGTGGTGCCATGTGCCCATCCCCCTCACCCAAGGACCAGTACCCCACATGGATGGGTGTCCCGCATTGTACATTGTGCAAGGACGGGCGCCAAAGGACCGGTTGATTGCTCAAAGGTCACAATCCTAATTGCTCAAATAGTTCGGAGCTATTGGAACATTGTTTTGTCCCATTTGCCTATAATTAGCCTAAGGGCCGGTTCATACGGGTCCCAAGTCTCCAGTCCCAGTTCACTTGAGGTGAATCGGTGCAATCTCAACCGTTGTTGAGAGCATAGAAGTTGAGATTTATCACTTCACACGGGGTCTTGAGTCTTGAGTCCCAAGTACGACATGGATGTCTTTTTTACACGGCAACACATTTTGGAGGTGAGGCTCGGGACTTGTGTTGAGAGTTGGGTCAAGCAAAAATTAAAATCCAACTCGCAACAATAATCCTAAAAAACAATTGCATAAAATAATCAACACCTTACTTTAATGGATATGTAATCATACTTTAATAAAATTTTGAGGCTCAAAAGTTGGGATTTTGCCTTCATGTTGGGACTTGACATGAGTGGGACTTGGGACTCCATGTGAATCTGCCCCAATATTGGTACCAGGAAGTCGGTGGGTAGGTAAGGTAGACGTGCCTTAGATGGATACTTTTCTCTTTGCAGCCACTTCTCATAGGATATGAAACACATAATTTGTGTGAGATGATTAGCAAATCAAAATCATGCCCATAGCCATTTGCCTCAAAAAATTTAGAGCTCATATGAATATTTTTTTTGTTATCATAGTGAAGATTTTTGTGCTCATTAAGTGGTCATATAGATCCCCCCCAATAATGTTGACTATTGAACCTAGTATGATTAACATATTTTGAACACATAGTCCAATCTATTTTAAACACGTGTCTTTCCTTATGCAGATTCTTAGATCCACACATAACCACATACCACTCAAATATAGATGACTAGATGATTGTTGTGTTCGATTTAGGCATGTCTACCTTGTCGCAAGATGTGAGATTTTTTTAAGTATGCCCTAAGTCCTCATTTGGTCAACACCATCCTACTTGGCACTTATTAGGCCCAAACCGCACAAGCTAGAAACATAGGAAGGCCTTCTTCCACTAGCGTGGCAACCTACTTGGTATCGTGTAGTAAAGTGTCCAATGAGAATGTTTCCCTCTTTCAATTCCTCTTCTTTTCAGCATTTCGAGGAATTTCATGCCCATAAGTTTCATAGTGCCGCTCCTCTGCCAAGTTAGTTATCAAGCCTAAAATCAAACCCAAAAGACATTGATGAGTCATCAAGGCAACACCATTGCCCTTCCTCTTGTGTTGTAGTTACTCACCCCTCTCAACCAATGAGTGTTCTCCCTTCTAGAAATATTGGGTTGTGTGGTTTGGGCCTTAGATCCAACTAGTAATGCATAACCACCCAAATCCGTCACTGACCCAATTCCGACATCTATTTTTGGTCCCTTTATGGATATTAACCATCCCTTCATATGGTTAACAAACACCTACAATTCTTTAGTCATGTTGAAATTTGTGATGTATGAAAAGAGACTTCATTACCTACTAGCCATGGCATTGCCTGTGTTCTAAATATAGGGAACTTGGTATGAGTTCAATGTGCTCATAATGCGGCTCCCTACTTTTGGAATTTAGTAGCCCCAATTTTTGGTGGGCTATAAATCTATTATGTCATGTGGGCTAGTGCAAAGTGGCAATCAAATTGACTTAAATCATTATGTGCACAACCACTCAATCCACCATGCTCACCCTGTATTGCATAATCAATATTTTAGCAATGCATGTGAAATTTTATACACCATCAAAGGTTTCAAGCAATTGCTTGCATAAGTGAACTCAACACTATTATAACTACAAAAATGGAACCTACAAACCGACAACATTAAGTACTTCCAAGACAGTGTGATGAGGGGGATCACTCAATAAACATTTGGGGCCACATGACTATGCATTGAACTAACACTAAAGGTGTTGGTCGGAAGTCTCCATGAAGAATTATGGGAAAGACCCAAGGTCTTTCGCCTGCAATATTTCCACCCTAGTTAACCATGACATATATTTTTATACCTACTGACCAAGTTGCATGTGGTGGTAAGTACAACAAATATTCCTACTAGTGTGGGTGGAAAATTAATGTGGAAATTATTGATGTGGGCCACATTAAGTGTCTAGTCAAAGTGGAAATAAAGTGGCACATCAATAATTGCCACACTAATTTTCTACCCACACTAATAGAACTATTTATTGTACTTATCTCGTAGTCTTACACAACTTGGTAAGTATGTCTAAATATATATGTGGTGGAAACCCCCTTGTTGCCTACTACCTAGTGTCTACATGGGATGTTACAATATAGGCCAAATTCCATATGCGCGTATGATCAAACAAGTTTTTGCCTAATATTCAAATGTTTTAAGACCCATATAGTATGACCTAAGGCAGGTGCACTTATTTTAGGCTGCAACTGATTGTGGACACCTAAGATTGAGTGTCTAGTGGACACAAAACATATGTTAAATGATCCAAAACACACACACGCAAACACACACCCCAAGATATAGCATGACTTAGTGCACACATGGCTCGACCACCATATGGTACACCATGACGTAAATAAGTGAGTGAAGCCTCGAACACAGGTAAGGTCATGAATTTGTCAAAACTATACTTCAATAAACTATACATAAGGCATTGGACACAAGCGTGGCATGAAACGTGTGATCCCACATTCTCACAATCATGAGGCGCTAGGCAAGATCATAAATAAGTTATTCAGGAAGCACATCGGCCCATGCAAAAGGTGGGGTATAACTAGGATGAGTACACCGTTTAGGGTATGTAACTTAGTGTTACATTCATAATAGTGTCACTTACCCTATTTTGAGGCGTATGCTAGGTTACAATAAATGATCAACAACTTCATCATTACTATGTCACCTCATGACACTTGGCGATCAAGTGTGCTTCCTACATCGTGGCATGAGTGTCTTCAATAGTGTTACGAGGTGAATGCCTATTCACACAATGGTCTACAAGTTGACTAAAAGTGTACACAAATGACACTTGACATTAGTATGCTCACGAATGTCTTCCTCTTGCAAACTAAATTATAACCACATGACACTTGCCATTAGTATGCTCAATAACATCTTTCCCTTGCATTCTAAAACGCGAAATTATCATCTCAAGTAACCCAATGTCCTATGTTCAATGTCATAATGTCATTAATTCCTCACTTAACAAATTATTTATGTTGACAAATAGTATTGTATTGGCAAATAGTGGATGTGACAATTTGAGACCTCTAGGCATCTAGTTTAGGCCCTTTGTAAATAGTGTACGTGACACTAAATACCGTAAACGTTGTGGCACAAATGGATGCCCCTCTGTGACCATAATGGGTCACAAGCTTGAGGCTATGATCAATATGAAACGTCCCTCATTCACTCCAACTCCAAAAGTCAACGTCATCTCTCATCAAAATGGGTCATGGGAACTTTTTTAATTTAAATTATGTAGGAGTTTAAGACATGTTTAAAACTATTTTAGAGACATGGCTTGTGAATCTAAATGTGAACTGCTAATGATGCTGAAATCATGGACATCATGAACATGTAAAGTGAAAGACTTGTGTAAAGTGTTTGAAGGCGGGTTGTTGTTGTCATCCAATATGAAAATGTGCTTAGATGTCATGTATTGTTTGAAACATGTATTTAACACATTTTATGCACAAGTTAGTTATTTATGAAGTTTTCTCTAACTAGGAAACTTGTACTATGCCTTTACTTTCTTTCTTTGTTGAAAAAGTCCAATTAATTGGATCTCTCTCTCTATATATATATGTGTGTGGGTGTGTGCGCACATGCATGTCTAATTTGACTTGCACCCATGTTAATATTCAAAGAACAATTTAAGCTTGTTTTGTGTGGAGATTGCTCAACATGTAAAGCTAGGTTAAAATGACTTTTGGTGTGATGGTCTAGGTTCATTGGCTATGCTTGCATCCTACTTAGGGTGGTTTACATTAGGGTCCAGGTTCAAGAAACTTGGGGTCCTAAATATCCCTCAATGGACCTTACATTTGGTCTCATAATTTAATCCAAACTTCAAAACCTGGTTCCTCAAACTAGGAGGAGTATTTCTCAAGTTAAGGTAGATGAGATTTGACAGGAGAGTTATGGCACATTAACGCCACCTCATTTTTCAGGCCTTTGGACTTCAACACTAGTGTAAACTCCTTGGATCCAAAATTTTACTCTTGCCAAATAGGATCACTCAATTTTGGAGTTTCTTTGGTCTTGGACCCTAGTGTAAACCCACCCTTGATTCGATTGGTTTTGCTTGCAATGCTTCAACTTGTGTGTTGTGCTGGGGCAAGCCTCATGTGCACCATGCAACTTAGGTCCCTAGCATGTCCTCTAGGGTGTACTTTCACCTCTTATCAATGAGACATTCCATTTGATGTAGTATGTTGGGACAATTTTGGGCATAATCAGTTGAGATCCTACTATTTCCAAGTCCAATCAACTACATGTTGACATCTTTCGGATGTCGTTAGGAGATTGTTAAATTGACCATGTAGTTTGTTAAAATGGGCACATGGACATGTTCCACAATCACATAACCTGTCATAATTTGATTTTCCATCACACATATCTCACCCTCCACGGAAAAACCAAACTGGTTAAAAATAGAAGTTGGGTTGACTTTGCTAAAAATCGTGTTTTATTGGTTGTTGCATTCTTGACGCCCTTTTGGACGCGTGGCTATGTTTAGCCAGTTTACTTTTTCCTTTGTTAGAAATCGAGTTTTATTGTTTTACTACATTCTTGATGCCCTTTTGGACGCATGCTATTTTTAACCAGTTTGGTTTTTCCGTGGAGGGTGAGATATGAAGAGGAGCAAGGTATTTTGGATTCTATGTTAGGATTATACAGTGACTCCAAAAACCAAGTCTATGCATCAAACAAGGACTTTCATGGGCATTTCACAAAAATATAATGATATATTGAGGAAATGTAAAATGTGATTGTAAAAGAACTAGAAGTTGACTTTCAGGTGATGTCATGGTGATGTCATCAACTTCACTAGGGTTTCGGTGAGAGGAAGAGAGGCATCGA
Organism: Polytrichum formosum; assembly: GCA_964035585.1. NCBI lineage: Eukaryota > Viridiplantae > Streptophyta > Polytrichopsida > Polytrichales > Polytrichaceae > Polytrichum > Polytrichum formosum. Next base: position 58,026,629 of record OZ037938.1, read on the forward strand.
CGTCACATAGACTCAGTTGTTGAGGTGCATCTTGCTACCTTCTTTGAGAGGTCTCATTTTCTTGTTTCTTCATCGTTTTGAGTCAAAAAAAATTTGAGGGTTTCGTGTGTATCGTGTTGAATACTTCTTGTGGCTTTGTGGAGGTTGTATAGAAAGATGAGGCCTATTTCACGAGAGAAAGAGCAAAATATTGTAGCCTTGATAGAGAAGGGGAGGAACGGTAGGGAGATTGCAAAGAGTGTGGGTTTGGCACAATCTACAGTTAATAGAGTGAGAAAGAGGCTTTCTACGAGTGTAGCATTGTCTAAAGGAGGTCGTCCTAAGGTCCTAACAGAGTGGGAGAAGCATTATGCTTCACGGCTAGTTATTGTTGGCGGTTTAGAAACTGCAACAGAGGCATCAAAAGTGCTTCGAAGAGAGATGGGTGTAAAGATGTGCGAAAATACCTTGAGGAATGCGTTGAGAGAACAAGGATTGTCTTCTTTTACGAAGGTTAAGAAGCCTGCTTTGAGTCGGAAGAACATCAAAGACAAATTTCGCTTTGCCCAAATGCACAAAGATTGGACTGTGAGTGATTGGGAGCGGGTGGTGTTTAGTGATGAAACTAAAATATGTCGTTTCAATTCAGATGGGAGGACTTGGTGTTGGATAGAGGACAAAGAAAACATCCATGTGCGTGTTGTGAACCAAACTGTGAAGCATGGTGGAGCCTCTATATTGCTTTGGGGTTGTTTGACTTATAGAGGATTGGGGTCATTGCATAATATACAAGGTCACTTGAATGCTAGAGGCTACATTGCAATTTTAGAGCAAGATTTGTGTAGTACATTGCTTGCATTTGGGTTCAATATTGAAGAAATCGTTTTTCAACAAGACAATGTTGCCATGCATACAACCAAGATTGTTCTAGAATGGTTTGGGAAGCAACCATTTTGTGTTTTAGAGTGGCCTGCACAATCCCCTGACTTAAATCCTATTGAGCACATATGGGCTTTACTGAAACGGCGATTGAACTCATACTCTAGTCCTCCCAGTGGTATTCTTCAATTATGGGTTTGAATGCAAGAAGTTTGCAACTCTATTAGTCTAAAGGAGTGTAGAGGATTGTATGCTAGCATGCCTGATTGAATTGCAGTTGTTTTAGCTGCAAAAGGGCGATGGACAAATTTTTTAAGTGTCTTCTACACTGTAGTGCAAAAACAGAGTCTATGGACATACTTTTCTTCAACATCTTACTCTGATTTGTTGTAATTGAAATCATGATTTTATCATTACAGTGGTGTGTAGAACTTTATACTCTACAATTTTTGTTTTTATGGCTTTTGATTTCGATCACTCTTGTTTCCGGCATCGTCATTTGAAGTTTCAAGTTCCTTGCATAGACTCGGTTTTTGGAGTCACTGTAGTCTAAGTCCAAAACATTTGAGATTAATCGGTCATAAACTTATAGAGGGTCAAGTGTTTATGTTGGACGGACGATAGGTATGGCTATATGCAATAATGTTTTCTCACCACTTGACCCCAAATTGCCTACACTATGCAATTTATGTAATGTGGCCCAAAATAAGTCATTCATGCCCATGAACGCCATCATTCACCTAGAGCCCCGAGCCCCCCCCCCTTTAGACAACACAAACCACCTCCCAAACTTTGGTGTAGATGGCTTGCCAAAGGCAACCCTCACCTTGTGCAAGGACACACTGTTTTTTTAAAAGGGCTAAGTCTTTTTCAATATGTTTGGCACATATCAAACAGAGGTAGCCATGTTCTGAGTTGGCTTTCATTTGGTGATATCGTGTCATGACATTACTTGGCTAACCTTTCCTAGGGATGTCTAGCTCTAATAAATCTTTGATTTGCCCATGTTAAAGGTTGACCTTGATTTGGCCATCTTGTGGGTTTCTTTGAGATTTGGCATGTGTGTGACTTACCAACTAGTTAAGCAAGTCATATATTCTAGAGCTAAATAAAATCTAGAAATATGTAGGTGGAGGCCATATCAAGGGGATGATTGCCACATTCAAAATAAATATATGTATGTATGCTTAAAAACTAAGAAATGTCTACCTAGTTGCTAGACATGCTTGGCCGAGACTTATATTAAATATCCAGCTTTCTAGTGCCAGACATGCCCTTGAAGTACAATATAGGGTGCAAGTTTTCACTGCACCCCCCATGGTAGGTGTTGGGAATTGAAATATGGGTGAAGTTTTGTGGTGTAAGTTAAACTCATCCATTGGGAAGATGAGAACACATTGATGAAAACACTATAGTATGATGCTTTTCATTATCTAAAAGTTGATTCGATTTCAAAATATATTAGAGACCTCAACTTACTATAACAGGGTCCAATTGAAATGAATGAGACCTCTAGTTTTAGTATGTTTATTTCTACTATATTTCATCCATCTACAATGGATGAGTTTAGTAGACGTTGTGAAGTCCAAGCTGAGAAAATGATTTTAAATATATTTTGACACATTTGACTTTCAATATGGCATCAAAGACCCTCGAATTAGTTTACTAGGATCCAATTGGAGTCAAATGACCCTCAATCTAGAGCGCTCATTTTTCCTAGAGCCCATGCATTTGCATCAATAGATGGGTTACAAAAACCGAGCCCAATGCACCGGCTAGAGCTTTGTGGTGTCTACGTGAACTCACCCATTAGAAGGTAAAAATATAGTGAGCTATTCTATAGTCTAAGCATTTTATTACTTTTGACCCCAAAAAATGACGTTAAAAATGACATCAAAGACCTCTAAATTAATCTTATGGAGTCTAGCTGGAATACATCAGACCTCAACCTAGATTTTACTTTTAGATGAGCAAATTTGACCTTTCTAAGAAAGGTATCCATGACAAGCATTTCTACTTCATGTACATTGATATGTGCAATTAGATTGTCTTCATGAATATCAGGTTGCCTCATGAGGGGTGCACCTACACTTGATTTATGTATACAAGTGCGAGAATCCCCTATTTAATGAGGGGGGTATTTACCTTCCTTCGTTGAATATTTTCCACACTATAAGTAGCTAAATTTCTACTGGATGGTATTTTCTAACAACCTAACATTGTATATAAATTTTAGAGTCGCATAATTATAATCACCCTATCTTATTTATAAGTAGTAGGAATTTCGTGTGAACAATTTGCGCATACATTACGCATACACTATGCATGCATTACACTATGCAAATACTACTCTGCACATCACACACATACAACCATCATACTATAAACTTTAGCATATTGCGTATGGTTCTTGAACCCCCCCCCAAGAAACCCTAAATAAGCCAGCCAACCCTTCCATCGTTGGATGACGGTACTTTTCATCCAAAGGCGACCGTTTCAACAAATTCATCTACATGTCCACATACATTTTGCCTATTTCTCATCCAATGCCACTAATGGCATATGATTTATGTTGAACCTATAAATAAAAAATCTAAACTTAATTTTATTTATGCTACTTTACATCTAATTTTTTTAAATACCACAACTTAAACCACATTGTACATTATATATAATTCCCAAATTCATATTTAGAGGACGCTATTGTATATCTAAGAAAATTGTAAAAATTGTGTGTATGGAATAAAATCCACCCTACATTTTCTCTCATGTGATTTTTTACATTTTCGCCAGTGCCTGCCCCTAGGGTTGCCTCTATACCCATGCAACTTACCTTAGGTCAAACCATATCACAAAAAATTATAATGTTGTTTATTCATCTGTATAGCAACCACAATAAATTGAAAAAAATACTTACTAATTTGTTACTGTGGTAGTAAATGCTCAAAATAGTGTGGAATGTTGATGAAGTAGTGGGATGGGGCATTCTAATTGAAGACTTTCATGGGGTCCTAAAGAATGATCTTAACTCACCAGCTACATGAGGGCATACTATGTATAAGTCCATCAAGTCTCTCCGATGTGACAAGCATGTTCCACTACCTATTTCTTAAATCATATGTTCCGATTGCATAATGTATTGTCGACCTTTATATGCAAAAAAAAACATACATTTATGTTACAAACTTTCATTCTAACCAATAATGTCACAAGTGATTATACATGTTGTAAACTCATTCACCATTAACACTTTTTAAATTGGTTGAACATCTTCATGTAATTGAAGAATCGGGTTCAAGTACATGGCATGGTTGCTTTGGAAACAAATGCATACTTATTATTTCGATCGTCAATGTCACATATGTATAATTAGATTTTCTTCTTGATGTAAGACAATGCACGAAATAAAGTTTGTTTCAAACCCATAAATATGACTAATATGATTGAATTTTTTGTGAGGAATTGAAGTGATATTATGTATATAGGTCATAGATCACGCTTGGACTTCGTGGCATCTTTGTAAACTCATTCATCATGGATATAAGGGCTACAATAAAAACAAACTCCTTATACGGTGCATGATCAAGTTATTCCAATTGGACCTTCACTAATTTGACGTCCCTGATGCCATTTTCGGAGTTTAATCATCTAAAAGTAACTATTCAAATGCTATAGAATAGTTTCTTTTGTGTTTTCACCGTATGCATGAATGACTTTACGTAAGGTAGACAACCCTTAATCGATTAGGGCATCTTTGTTTGAATGGTTTGTGGTCTCGTGTGGCGCTCTGAAAGAATACCAAGACACATTTGTTTAAAAAGATTGGATTGTGTGTGGGAAATGCCATAATCATTCTAGGCTCAATAGTCAACATAATGGGAAGGGGTGGGGGGGGGGGCGGGGCAGGGGGGACCTATATGACCAATCAACCCAAAGTGGGTTGCGTGTGTTTTTGCAATAACTTTAGAAGTATTCAACAAGTCTATTTTATGTTGAGTTTTTCTTTCCATTTGTAGCTAGTAAAGTTTGAACCACCTTTGGCAATTGAGTTTATGCAGATTTATTACCATAAATTTTTGGATGGATTTAAAGTGCTCAAACATCAAATATTTTCCTTTGTTACAAAATTTACTACTAAGGGATGGGTGCAAGCACGGTAAAGTGGACAGCTCTTGATCCTTACTCAGGTTTAAGTGAAAGTGATCCAAAACAATATACTAACTTTGAATTTTATGAAATAAAATTTCATAAACATTTAGAAAACATATGAATCTACAAAGCCAAGCAATTTATGTTCACAAAAAACAATTTCAAACAACGTATATGTATTTTAGAAGACGGTGCAAGTGGTGGTGCAAGTGGGTGTCATTGAAAAGATAATTGTCAAAAACTTGTTTAAAATACAATTACATTACATTAAATTGATGAATTTTGGAAAAAAAAATTACGATGACCTCAAGTTTATAATGAATTCAAGGAATATGAAAAGAAATTCCAAGTTCAAAATATTTAAGGTCATGAAATTTATGTTCAAAACTATATTTAGTCAGTTGCTTTTACGCGTCACTTTTGATGATAGGTTTTGAAGATCTCATATTGATATTCTATATTTGAGTACCTAACTTAACAATAGAGGTCATCATGAAAAATAATATATTTTAAACAACATTTTGCTACTACTTATAGGCGTTTGACCAAGAAAATCATGGCTTTCATATACCGGAGCACTTTTTTGGTCCACTTTACTATCCTTGCACCCGGATAATGATAAGGTTTTTGACCTGATTTGTCATGCCATTCTCCATCATATGAAAGAACTCATGGTTGTAATCAATCAATACACAATTCATCTAATTTTGATGATACAATATGTTAATTTTTTTTTTTTGGGGGGGGGGAGTCACAACATAGCGCACCTAAAAAGGAGTGCACAAAAAAATCCACACAATATCTTCAAAGCAAATGGCTACTTTATTACATAAAAACCAAAAGTACACATGGGTTTCAAAAAGCCTCTTCGATGCTCCTAGATCTAACTCCCTTGACGGGCACGTAACTAGACTACTATGAACTATAGATGGTACACCAGATATATTGGACCCCACATACCATACACATACATAAAGTACGCGCACACTTGGGTCCTTTCACCCACATTCACAGACTGGGATTTTATGGTAAAAGTAGATTGGTCATTGATGCACTTGGTGTATTTATGGCTGTTGGTGAGAGCTGAAAATATTGTTCACTCTTGATTTTCCAAGACTCCTATTTTGTATTTTATGTGGATATTGATGAAAGCCTGATGGAATCAATTTTTAAAATACTAGTCTTCAATGTGGGAGGCGTTCTCAATGCCCGGGGCCCTCACCCACATTAGGATCACTTGGGTCCTTTCACCAATGTCAACACAAGTCCCGGGTGTCACTCTAGGGTCCCCCTTGTGCCCATGGTGTTTCAGGCACTCCTCATGAAGAGGTGCGCGACATAACACCGCATGCTGCATCACGGACATCCGTGATCAACATTAGGTCAACGGGCTCATAGTCACGCCGGTACCTGGCTACAGGCGTTACTTTTTCTTTTTTCTAATCTGAACTATAAATGGAATTAGATTATTATGAAGTCTCAAGGGTGAACTCAACTAAGCTATTGTGAAGCTAAGTGGATAAGAACGGATTAGTGGCAATCAAGTTAACTACTTGTAGCTGCTAGTGGTCATCTTGCAAACTACACTAAATATGATTTTTTAAAGTTATATGGTATTTTATGTCACAATGGTAACTTTTGGATGACACTTCATATGAATAAGTGAACAAATATTATCATGGATGATGGATGAGCTCATTTATTGGCCAAAACCCTACCTTCTCTTGTCAACAACTTGTGATGAAATATTGTCATGGATGTTTGTTATCTGGATGAAAATCACTTGGTAAGTGACTGTAATTGCAACATTGTAAATCTATAATCCCTTCCCCCCCCCAAAAAAATAAAAAATTACAAGGAATGACAAATAATGTTGGGTTAACATTTAGTGACGGTGACACTACATTGCGGTTTACAATTAATAGTGAGCAAGGCAATTAGAATTGGTGACACTAAATGACATATTTAGTGTATTTCTAACTCCTCTTATCTTGGATATCTTATCTTATCTTAGCTTGTTAGTTCCAAAAGACTACCCCCATTCAATCACATTGTTGGACAAGTAACTATGTCCACCTCGTAGGCTCCCACTAATGTGCCCAAACACTCCTTATATATTTAGCTCTCCTTCCTCTTTCTTTACATTTAAATTAACCACTAGAATTGTTCAAATTTTGATAGGTCATGTGACCATGTGACACATCTATGTGGTTGTTTTAACCGGTGTGTGGTCGATTTAACAATCGTCTTTCTTTACGAAGTTGGGGTATATTCTATAAATTCCTCTAAAACGATTGGTAATTTCCCTAAGGTCTTGAACCTCAACATGTTATCCTCAAACTCGACCCGTTCACCTGTAACTAGCATCCGGCTCTCCCCAGTCTGACAGGAGATTGATTTGATCCGAGATGACCCTAAACTACCGGATGATAGTGGAGAGGTACCCAAACCGACGAAGTGGTTGGTGATTTGATTCCTAACCGTGAAATCGTCTCTCTACTTGACGGAAAACTAGCTAGGTGGTCAAGCGCCTCTTGTGTTCCAAAAAAGAAGGGAAAATGAAGAAGTAGAAAAAAGACAAATGAAGGAGAAGAAGAAAGAAGGTTAGTAATTTGTTGCAGGCCGGCTGCCACATCAGATCCTTGAGTGTCCACGTCAAATAGCACAGTGCCCACGTGGCATCGCGATCAGTGTAGTGTTCTCGCATCGGACCCGGTCGACGGAGATCCTCCGGTCTGCTCCCACATTTTCTGTCGAGATCCTCCAGTCGCTCACAGTTAGCATCTTTGCCCTCCTCCGTCGCTTTCGGCCAACCAATTTACAACAATCGGCTTGAACACAGTTGCGAATTAATCGCCATTATCACGTCCTCGGGGAGCGTAAATCATTGTACTCCGTCGATTTCTGTTGCCCAAACTACATTTTACTGTACATCATTCGAACGGAATGCTAGAGTCCGCAGACTCGGACGGAAGCCTGCAAGTCGGAGATAAGCTTCTATTCTATCAAGGGTTACCTTATTACTACCTCCGATCAATCATCTCACTTCCGCCTTAATAACAAAGGTACTCGATGCTTATCAAGGCTTTTTCTGGTGGCGCTTTCTGGCTGGTTTTTGCCGGCTTCGATAGGGGTGGGACTTGCGGAGCGACCGAGGAGTGGTGTTCGATGGTCTCTTCCGGGTTAGTGTTTTCAGAGCTTGGGTTATATGTTTTCTATCACCTCATCTGTCTCGAGAGTTTAGTCGACCTTGTTTGCATGCAATGTTGCAATTTCTAGACATCCAATAGAAAGATGAGGGGCATAGGTATTCAAACTCCGTAGATTGTGGAGCTCATGAAATTGGCTGCTCTGTTTGCTCCTGGTGGAAGTGCATTGGAACTTATAGGTTGGTGCCTGGATGAGAGATGGTGGAAAAGCACTAGAGGACTCTTGAATGACTCTGTACTAGCTTTCGGAGCTTTGCTTGAATTTAAAAAAAATAAAAAATAACATCAACTGTCTCTAGGATTTTGTCAACCTTGTTTGCATGCAATGTCGCAATTTCTAATACTCCAGTGCAACATGAGAGGCAGAGTCACACTCTGTAAATTGTTGCTCTGTTTGGTCTTGGTTGAGCAGTTCAACTTGAAGTGCTACTGTCTAACTTACAGGTTGGTGCTTGGACGAAAGTTGATGGAAAAGCACGAAACTTTTCAATGACTCTGGATCTTCGCTTGAATTATTTTATAACCTTATCTTTCTCGATAGTGTTGTTGACCTGGTTTGCGCGCATTGTTGCCAAAACTCCAGTGCAAAGATAAGGGGCAGAGTTACACTCTGTATATTATTGAGCTGATGAACTTCGGCTGCTCTGTTTGCTCCTGGTGAAGTATCATACTGCTTACCTTCATTTGTAAGTGTCGAAGTTTGAACACCGATGCTTACAAGGAGGTTTGCTTTTGCTTGCAGGAGACCTGCATGAAATTCTTTGCGGTTTCTTCATGCAGGAGTGTGGTTGAAATTCAATCGGATGGTGTCTTGCCACAATCGAAACCTAAAATTAGTCACTCAGGCACTCCAAATTGAGCAAGGCTTTAGAGTTCTGGACGCACATTGAAATGCTCCGGCGTCGAAGGAACGAAGCAAGAAGCCTTCCCGGATATTTCAACTCCGAAAGTAGTAGGTCAACAGAGTGCCATAAAATTTAGCAGTCGATATAGCAATTGACAGAGAAGCTAGCAGTCGACTTTCCAATCAACTGCATACATACACACATAACCTAACATCATGGAGGAAGGCACGTACTGGGCGCGCGTGCAGAGGATATTCAGCATGATGGACATCCGAACGGCTTTCGTCACAGACTCTCAAGTGGACGACGCACTCAATCTTTTGAAATCTCACGAGGGAAAATTTATTGAGCCGGAGCAACTGGAAGCTGCTCGCAGGATTAAGGATGCGGTGGTGCACCCTGACACGGGCGAAAAGATTTTCCTCCCACTCCGCCTATCTTTCATTATTCCTTGTAATCTTGTGCTCGACACTTTGATGCTCTCTGCGCGAGGGTTGACGCAGAATGTGGCCGCGCAGTGGCTCAACCAAACTTACAATTGCCTGCATTATTATGCTAACCGAAATGCGTCCAACGAGGAGAGCGTGCGGAAGATCGTGGAAGCTTATGCGGGAGCCACTGCTAGCTCCGTGGGAGCGGCTGTGGGTCTTCATTCTCTGCTGGACAAAGTGCCTCCCGGTCGACGATGGTAGGTCACCAATTCACCGCATCCTTGATTTTTTTAGGTCACCGATTCAATTCAAGTCCATTGAACAGCATCCTTGCTTTTTTTAGGTCGCCGATGCAAGTCAAGTCCATTGAACCGCATCCTTGATTTCCTTTGGTCACTAATTCAATCCACCGCATCCTTAATTTGTTTTACGTCAGCAATTCAATTCAATCCACCACATCCTTGATTTGTTTTACGTCAGCAATTCAATTCAATCCACCACATCCTTGATTTGTTTTCCGTCAGCAATTCAATTCAATCTACCCCATCCTTGATCTTTTCTTAGGTGACCGGTTCAATTCACGCTGCAGAAATGTTCTTCATTCTGATCGGTGTCCATCTCTCAACCAATCCCTATCAATATAGCCTTCAGAAACTAAGGCAGGGACACTAGAGGTTGAGAGCTTGAAGAAAGGAGCCTTCTCGCAAGGGGGGGCTGCTTACTCACGCTTGTTCACTCCAGTCCACTTTACTTGAGCTTGAGAGCTTGAACTTTTTACCGGGCTTACAGATAAGCTCTCAGTCAAAATGCTAAGCTACCTCGTGGAGGCTACGTAGAGATGTTGGGCGTTCGAGCTCTTGTTTACTGGGTCCCAAGTCAATGACCTTTCAAGCATTTCTTTGGCATGCCATGAGTTCTCCTTTGTTTAGTAATGGCCCCTTGATATCTCACTTTGAGCATGGCCACTTTACACTTCCTAAAAGATTTGAGAGCTTGAGGACTGGTCAAGCTCTCAATAGTTTGAGCTGTGAATGAAAGCTTGTCAAATCCAAGTACCAAGCTCCCGACAATCGCAAGTTCGAGTTCTAGTGTAAAGGGGACCTAAGGCATTGGATATTTCTGATGGACAGAATGATCACCTTTTGTCCCCCCCCTGGTTTCCTAAAGATATATGAAGTTTGTCTGTACCCCACTTCAACCTCCAAATTGTTTGCAGGGCAGGTATAGCACGGAAAATTGTACCATTCTGTGCAGTTGCAGCAGCGGACGTCCTCAATCTCGGAATCACCCGCAGAGATGAATTTCTAGAGGGCATCAAAGTGTTTGATGAATATGGTGATGAAATTGGCCAGAGCAGGCTTGCTGGTGCGCGTGCTGTAAGTGCATGCACTGCAGGACGGATTTTTGCAGCAGCCCCGATTCTTGTCATTCCACCCCTTGTCATGCACAGGTTTGTAATCAACTCTCTCTTTATTTTATTCTATAGGGCTTGCCCTGATACCTTTCCTCTGCAAGCTTGCTGGAATTTCCAAATAAAGTACTAGAGTCTTTGCACCACAAGTCTCATTAAGTCTGAAATTCATCAAAATTCTTTCTTGAATGAATTGAACTTTTGGCTTTGTTTTCCCCACTTCAGGGTTTGGTCTTATCCCTTCTGGTTTCCTTGAGGTCTTAGTACACAACCTACACAACAGTTTGCTTGATTATTCCCGTTACCTCTGGAGATCAGAAGTGGATACTCAATGACAAGGATCCACTGCCGTGAACTGATGAAGTCAGTGGGGATGTTGTGGAAGGTGGCTAAGTTCTTCCTTGCAGATTGTTGTGGATGGCCCCTGGTCAAATGATTTGCCACCATTTGTCTATTGCCATGTGTGTGATTTGTTTTCTAATTCATTCTACTTTCGGATTGCTTCCTTTTGGTTGCTTTGCATTGAATATGGAACTGTAAAAGCTTTGGATTAACTAATATCTCTTGATTTCTAATTTTGCGGATTACTGTTAACCTCTGTCTGCAAGTGTTATATGAACCTCGATACTTAAAAGATGTATTGTGCTTGGAGGGTCATGTAAACACTTCGCTGTTCTTGGATGTATCAACTCTGTTGTCAAGGGTTGGAATGTTGGAACCCTATTGTAAGTGAGGAATTAACTTGGTGACTTGAGAACAATTTGATTGAGTTATGATAATCTTGGCACAGTGGGGATAGAATCATCAGGGAATGGAATTGACCTGATCACCAACTTTTAAGAGAAACTTCCCATCTTGCGAATGTGTCAGAGCAGGATTCAGGTGGAAAACTTCAAACTTTTCGGCTAGGTGCAAGTTAACACTACAGTGGTGAAAATGATAACACTACACTACAATTGAAAAACTTGAAACCTGGAGAATTTGGGAGTGAGGGAATTATCGTGTACGAGTGTAATTCTCATTCATCCAACATAAAAGCCCTGAAATAGTATCCAGCCTGGAGGTTACTTTTGTAGTTAATTTGACACCGGGATTAGCCTCAAAGACCCTGAATTGGTCTACTTGAGGTCATTTTAGATGAATCAGCAACAGACCTATAGGAGGTCAGGTTTTTATGTTGGATGGATGAGAGGTACACTCGTATATGATGATTCCCTCTCTCCGAGAATTTGGAATTGTGATCAAGCCAAATATACCTCCATTTTGTGAGATCCTACAAGGCCAAAGTAGACAGTATTGATGAAGTTAATAATAATTTTTTAGGTCTTCATTGAAAGAGTAGGTCTAGTTCGATCTGCTGCATACTATCTCCTACAGAATCTCCATTGTTCTTATGGTTCTCACTTTATAAGTAGTTGGAGGTATTTGCATATTTTGCCCCAATAGCATCTCATAACCTGTGTTAGGAGGAACCTTGATGACGTGCCATGTTCCTAGCGGCTAACAAGAGGTTGGGTATAACCCACAGCCACCTCCCCTCACGATTGATGTACTAGAAATCCAAAAAATTGATATGAAATTGACCTTCAACTGTGTCAATTTTAGTCCATATTAGTCCAGGGTGACTATTAGTGGACAAAAACACAAGGAATGAGGCCAAACACTGTCTGGACCAGAGGATGGTATGGTGGAGTGGGTATAAGTGTTGGTTAACGTACGTAATTGGTGCCACGAGGAATCTCAGTGAATTGAAAATTTATGACAAAACCATCTTTTCACAATATTGTACAAGCATGGTGCTTGTCAAATAAACAATTGGGCAATTGTCTTGCTCTCAACATCACTTCTTGAAATGATGTTGTCAGACAAGCAACCATCGCATCCTCAAAGGAGATACCTCTTTGAAGTTGTGTTCAGAAATCAATGTTTTACAGTACATTTTGATCATCAAAATCAAGATGTTCAACTGGCAACTCAAAACTTTCAAATGCTGCATGACAGGTTGGAACGGACCGCATTTTACACAAGACATCCATACATGAGGATACCCACGCTCATAGCAATGGTAGGAGCCTCTATTCAGATCAGTGTCCCACTTTGTTTCGGTATATTCAAGCAGCAGGCGTCTGTCAATGTCAACAAGCTTGAGGATTCATTGCATAACCAGGTGAATAGGTTCGGGCAGCCTGTCACCCATGTCTTCTACAACAAAGGGGTATAAGATACTCCAGTGATATAATTACATTTTTTGGTAATAGAAATACCCAAATTGGGAATTCCAAGATACATATAGCATTTTGTTGCCCTCTTATTTGCAGTTCAGCCCAGAAAGGTCTCAGAGGCTCATTCTGAGCCTTACAGCATCGTATGGAGGTGTTGAAAGTTACCTATTGTCTTTTTTGTTAATAATGTCAAAAGTGACTCTATCTATGTAGAATTCAAGTATTTCATCAATTGCATTCTTCAAATTGGACTAAGACATGTATAAAAAGGAAATATATAGAGGGAGTTGGGCTTGTACAAATGACGTAGCTTGAAATACATATTTTGTAAACCTGATCACCATTGTTGCACAGTATTTTCACTTCCTCTCTGTAATAGGTCGTGTCAAATGTAACTTCAATCTCATGGGGCAAGTGTGAACTGGCTTGAATACTTGTTAGGGAACTTGTTCATACTGTCACATAGACCATGCGAACGTTACTTCAAAAACTTCTCGGTTTACAGTGAAACATGTTTGTCAATTGATGGTATATCCCTTGATTTTTACTCTACTGAGTAACTCTATTCAATGATTCAGTCGAGCCCATGGGAGTTCCAATCAGACAAGTTGCGGAACTCGATGAACAGCTTCAAGAGCTCGCTCGAATCTCATATGAAGCCCAACCTTCTTGGCAAGTACAATTCTAGGGATTGACACCAATATTCACACTTTGGAGACCTGCAGAGCATGCGCATGACGTGTTTGATTGCTTGAGCAGGCAGCAATTGAGTCCTTACTTCAAAGGACTTTCTGCAGGGCTTTCTGTTACATTTTCCTGTGGTAGCCTGTTTGCCGAAATGCAAGGAGCTTGTGGATGTCTTCAGACTGGTGAAGGATTATTCTTAGAAGAAACTTCGAAGGCAGAAGGTTGCAAGAGTAAGTGTGCCATTACTGAGATACATATATCTTTTCCTTACAGGTGACAAACAATAGAGCAAGGCAAACAGAATTCTCTCCTTGATTGGATAGGTGGCAAACTTAGAGCTGGGCTTTCCAAGGGTTAAATCTAGGGTGGGGTTAAGTGGGAAGATGTAAATTTGGTCACCAAGAAATAACCCTGGCTGTGGTAAAACATAAGCAACACCCAAAAGAGACTACCTTCAATATTTTGCCCCTCAGTAACCCCGTGTTGGATTTACATATGAGCTCAGTCTATGCCCAAGGGTGAAGCATCTCTATTGGCGTCATATCTCTTTCTCACATAAGCAACAATCAACCTAACACCTTGGGCATGGGAGGAAAGAAAAAGAAAGAAAGATAGATAGACAACTCCAAGGTTGCCACTAGTGTGAATTATGATGTTGCTTCATTTTCAAGTTGGTATAAGTCTATATGGAATCTCAAAATGCACATTACAAGAATTAGAAGATGATTGGATGGACCATAAGGGGTAGGGTGCACCAGAAATCAAGTGCTAGGAAGATCACCTGTCCCAGTGTTATTCCAGCCTTAGGCGGTTTAATCTCAGAGTTCTTATGGGATCCGGGTTATGGCATTGGGTTTAAGCCACCCTAAAGGAAAGGAAAGAGATAGTTTTCATAGTGGAAGATTTTTGTGGAGATACCATCACTACTTAGGGCTGGTTTAGATTATGGTGAAGAAGTGCACCCATCGGTCAAGAATTTTAGCCCAAGACAAGGCTATTCGAGGCAATGGTTAGTATGGCGGGCAAGATGGAAAAACAAATACAAAAATGCCTCAAGTTGGAGTTCTCAAGAGGCCAAGTTTCTTGTCCAAGGGTTTGAGATTACCCAAGAAACTTGGCCTTTGGAGAACTCCCCTAGCAAACAAGCGTTGCCATGTCATTTTTTCATCCATGCTTGAAGTTCTCCACCGGCGAAGTCTTGGCACCAATGAAGACCCATTTCGTAGCCAATCATACTGCTCCATTCCCCTAAAACTCTTGACAGATGCACTTCTTCACCGTAGTCTAAAACGGACCTTAATTCCTAACAATTTCCATCTGCATAGGAGTCGTCCATTTTCCCTCTGAAAAATTGACCAACCGTGCCGTTGAATGCCAACATCGATGATGCACAACTATTTTAGATATCAAGTTGCTGACAGTCAACATAATTACTCAGCCAAGCAAAATTAAAGCATGCTCTCTTTGTAATATCTAGTATACACTTCAAGAAACAAACCAGATTTTGTCTAAAACGATGAACAGTAAAGGAACACCACCTTTTGTTATTCCAGACCAATCCCATCACTGTCCTTGGAAGAGCAAACAGGCAGAAACTTGCTAACATAAACATGTGTTATTTGGATACTTCTCTCTCTGCACCCACTTCTTGTAGAATATGAAACATGCAATTTGTGCTGAACGATTAGCAAGTCCAAATTGTGCCCGTAGCCATTTGCCTCATAATTTTTGGTGCTTGTGTTAAGTATCTTATTCATAATCTAAGTGAAGATTTTCGTGTTCATTGACTTCGTGGTCATATAGTCCCCCCCCTCTGGTGCCCCAAATCATGTTGGCCATTGAGCTTAGGATGGTTACCATGTTTTGAATGCTTAGCCCAATCTTTTTTGAACACATGTTAGTTTTCTATTTGTTCGTAGATCCACACCTAACCACATATCTCCCAAATATAGGTGTCCAAATTATAGTTGTGTTGGAATTAGGCACATCTACCTTGTGGACTGTGTTGATTGGCATGAGTTACTCACACAACATGGACATGGTGTGAAACATAAGAATGAACTACTCCAGCTCCCAAGGAAGTGGAAAAGCTTCAAACAAGATGCATCCGCTTAAGGTTGAGGCATCTATAACCAATAAAATAAGAGAGTTTGCATATGTTGAGGAGGAGTAATAGTTGGAGATTATTATTCATGCAAAGAGAAACAAATCCTAAAGAGAATGCGATTTCTTTTTTGCAAATATGGAAATTGTTACAAATTTCGAAGCGGTAAAGTTCAGGGAACACACAGTCAATCTATAGGTTAACCCATAGTTGGTTAACTCATCTAAATGCTAAATCTTGGCTACCATAGTTGTCAAAACTCTTATGAGGGTAGTCAATCACAAGCCTTGACCACATAAACCTTAACTCCGTTCGTTTAAAAAATATAGATCTCATCCATGTCAGCATTACAATACCCTAGTGAGCAGTTGAGTGGACATGGTCGACTATGGATGCCTCAACCTTAATATGTGAATGTATTGAATGCATGTAGTGCAAGAAGACAGAGGGTGGATTTATGATTAGATGAAATAGGGGATACTTGCCTAGTTACATCACTATATCCAACTCAACAATTACACAACAACTTCTTGACATTGCGCCATTAATTTGTCATAAGATAAAAAATCGTCCCCTTCACTATACCTGAAACAACACACCGTTACACCATTTATGGTATTTAGTGTCACTTACTATTTGAAATTACACAATGCTACGATTTGTTGTTATAGGAGTCGTTTTTAACTACCAAAGATTGAATAGGTTGTATGGACATCATACAACATAAATGACATTACTTGGTAGAACATTGTGTAACTCCAAATAGTAAGAGACACTAAGAATCGTAAGTGGTGAAGTCCTATTAGATTTTATCCTTGAAAGGCTCGGGTTGACCAACCGGACTTTGACCCTCACTCAAAACGTGAGCAGGTTCCCGAAAATATGTAAGGGTGTGTTGGGTTACTTGAAATAGCCGACCGAGGCCACCAAGTGTGGAGTGCCAGGCATCAAGTCTAACGGTGCTGGAAATCATTCCCACAACATACTTGCCGTTTCCCATTCCATGATTATATAATGTTGAGCCTAGTGTAACTTAGTTTCAAAGGCTTTGACTCAGTTTGAAATCCACGGCTGGGGCGAACCAACCCATATATCCTTACCTTACCGGGGAGGGCGAACGGCTGGGGATTCGTGGCACTCACTTAAAATCGACCATCCTACATATTGTGGATGAAGTGGCTCCAATACAAAAAGACCCCCTATGAGGTTGAGGGCCGATTCATTCGAATGTGACATCACTAGACATCCGGTAAGGTACCAATGTATGGGTCGGTTCGCCCTAGCCGAAATCCACAATCTTGGGAAATAGATCAAGTTGAAGTACTAACTTATCCAGAGATTATCTTTGAATTCCGACACATGATCATCAGATACCCCACAAAAAGCATGGAGGACGTTAAGTTCCCCCCACGAACTTTTTGGGCTGTCAGATCCAGGCAGGGGCAGCCGCCTGTCCAAAAATCCAGATTTTCTAGACCCGACCGAAAATTGTTGCCCGCCCGCCCAACTTCAAAAAAACCATTGCCACTTACCCACAAATCCCATATTGAGTGCACCTCACCTTCAAGGTCCAATATCCAATATATATGTTCACTTTTATCAAGTAAATAAGCAATTGATTGGGATTTCATTTTCAAAGTGAACCCGCCAATAAAACATGTAATTAACTTGGAAGTCAAAAATATTACAAAACCCTCATTAGCATTGAGGTTATAATTTTTGTGACTTACCATTTAAAGGGTCTTTGTCATTTTAAAATGGAAATAAAATTAGTGATTTTTAAGGTTAAATTTTTTATTATTTTATTATTTTATACTATTTTAGTTAATACCTTCTATTTTCACAAAGTTGTCATATGCATTTAAACTAAATAAGTGTGATTGAATGTAATTAAGTCTAATTAATCCTGATCAATTCTAATTAAGCCCAATTAAATCAGAAAGCATGCTTAACAAATTAATTAAGCCTAATTAATTATAAAATGTACCTACTGGGATTAATCATGATTTACTGATTTCTAATTTATTGATTAATCATGATTTATTGATTTACTAATTTTTAATTAAGCATGCTTTCTGATTTAATTGGGCTTAATTAAAATTAATTACATTCAATCACACTTAATTTGTCTAAATGCATATGAAAACTTTGTGAAAGTAGAAGGTATTTAACTAAAATATTATAATATTAACCCATAAAAAATAAATCACTAATTTTAGTTCCATTTTAGAATGACAAAGACCCTTTCAATTGTAAGTCACAAAAATTATAACCTCAATGCTAATGAGGGTTTTGTAATATTTTTGACTTCCAAGTTAATTGCATGCTTTATTGGCGGGTTCACTTTGAAAATGAAATCCCAGTCAATTGCTTATTTACTTGATGGAAGTGAACATATATATTGGATTTTGGACCTTGAAGGTGAAGTGCACTCAATATGGGATTTGTGGATAAATGGCCTTGAAAAACGCAAGGACAATGGTTTTTTCGAAGTCGGGCGGGCGGGCAGCAGTTTTTGGTCAGGTCTAGAAAATCTGGATTTTTGGACGGGCGGCTGCCCCTACCCGGATCTGACAGCCCGAAAAGTTTGTGGGATCCCTTAACGTCCTCCAAAAAGCATTGCGGACTAAGTTCATGGGAAAATAGTATAAATCTACACTAAATATGGTATTTTATGTCACTATGGTAACTTTTCGGATGACGCTTCTTATGAGTAAGTGAACAAAATACTGTCATGGGTGATGGATGAGTTCATCCATTGCCCAAAATCCTACCTTCTCTTGTCAGCAACTTGTGATGAAATATTGTCATGGATGATTGAAATTTGGATGAAAAACCTTTTGGTAAGTGATAGTAAATGCAACATTATGAATCTATAATCTCCCCCCAAAAAAATGACAAGGAATGACAAATAATGTTGGGTTGACATTTAGTGTTGGTGACACTACACCGCGGTTTACAATTAGGGCCACTTCACACATGAGCCAAGAGCCGTGACCTTGTAATGGTGAGGACCCTTGACTCTCATCCAAAGGCCGTACCATAGGTGTTGGGAAAGCCGTTTTATGTAGTCACGGGCCCTCAAGCATAGTGTGAAGTGAGAATGGACCATGTTGTGGGACCATTGCATATTTTGTTGGCGGAAAAAGAGGGGAGGATTTGGTTTAATATAATATGTCTCCAAAAAATTTCAATTTAAGAGAATTACTTGGTGGTGTTGGCTGTCCTGGAATCTATTCTGGAATCTTCCCTGAAATCTGCCCTGAAATCTGTCCTGTCGGAAAAAAAAATTTAAAAAGTCATGGTCTCCCGGAATTTTCGTCAGACCCACCTCTTGGAGGTGGGCCTGACGCAAATTCCGGTAGACCATGCTCCCTTATCCACAACCTGCCATGTAGGACTCCATGTAGACTTTTCATCCACGAACTTTTCTTTGGGCCTTTAGGCCTTCACCTCCTAGTGTGAAGTGAACTTGGACGGTCTCCGCCGTGTCTCTGCCTTTTCGACCAATGAGAGCTCTTACATCGCCATGGTCAGGGGCCTTCGGCCTTGTGTGTGAAGTGGCCCTTAGTATTGAGCAAGACAATCAGAATTGGTGACACTAAATACCATTGTTTAGTATAGTTATCCGCGAAGTCCCTCAAACATGGATCATCAAATCGTGGGTTCGATTCTTCTTTGAGAAAACTTCCTATTTATAAGAGCCCCTTAGTTCGTCGTGTTTCGAAGCCTATTTTGAAATTTGGGTGAAATTCTTGAGACCTCTTTTTTCCCACCTCTCAAACTTTGAGAGAATTTTAGGATCAAACTTTCGAGAGAATAGGGTTGCACGTGGGACCCATTGTCTTAAATCCTGGATAGGTCGAACTTAACCCACCCATCCTAGTAGACCAAGCTAGAAAGTTGGTTTTTTAATAGCCCAACACCACTCTTTGTGTATGGTAATTTAAGCATTAAGAAAGTTAGGGGAACTATTGGGGAACGTGGGGAACGTAGGATGACATGGCCGTCTCAAAGGGCGGCATTTCTGGACGGCACTTCAAGCCTCCTCCTCAATAAAACTTGGGTGACTTTGTGTTACTACTCATAAACTCAAAGTTTGGGGATCAAACCCATGGTTTCATCTCCTTTACTGTATCAATAACGCTAGTGTCGGGGGGAGGTTTTTGGGCACAATCCGTCAAAACCCTAGTGTTTCCAAGTCCAACTGATACATGTTGCGATTTTTCGGTTTTCCTTAGTAATTTGAGGTATGTTACATGGATTCCTCTTAAAACGATCGGCGATTTTCTTGAAGTCTTGAACTTCAACTGGCTATTCCTCAAACTCATCCGGTTCATCTGTAACTAGCAGTCGGTTCTCCACATTCATTGTGGAAAAACCTCTCTTTCATCCGATCCCAACGAATCATTTTATTGAGCCCTCATAGATTACACCCAAAAAATTCAAATATTTGATGCTACTTATAAACATACAAAGCATTTATAGAATCAACTCTACAAATAACAACTTTTGGGTTGCAGACAATGATTTTTTTTATTAAAAAAAATCACTTGATGGATAAAGGGCACGTTCGTATGTGCCAACCTATGTCCAGGGAGAACCGGCGGTTAGCTACAGATGAACCGGTTGAGTTTGAGAAATAACCGGTTGAAGTTGGAGACTTCAGGAGAATCACCGGTCATTCTAGAGGAATCTAGGGAATATGCCTCAAATGAATGAAGCAAAACCGGAAGGTGTCAACATGTAACCGGTTGGATTTAAAATCACTAGGACCTTGACCAACTATGTCCAAAAAACTTTTGGGGCATTGGTGCCAACAATTTCCCTATGTGCGGCTGAGCATAACATTATTCAGATCCATAACAATGTTCTATGGGACTAAAAATATTATGCAGAATATTCCTCAAATTCAACCTGAATGATGAAATATTCCGCAGAATATTGTCAGTCCCACAAAACACTGTTATGGATCTGAATAATGTTATGAGGACAATACCACATTCCAATGCATTCAATTTGACTGAACAATGAATCCAAGCTCCATTTAATTAGTCGGAATGTGTACCACATATGGGTACATATTACATCACATTGTACTCTCCAATTTGTAGTGTTTTGTGGGACTTGCACGCATTGCGCAAAACACGAGCACCCCAATTGTGTGTGTGTCCTTTGTCTTTGTCGGGCACCTTTGATAGGCTACATTGTTTTGTCTAATTAGTGTGGGCCACACTAATTCCCAATTACCCACACTATTTTTTTATTGTAATTTGAAGTGGCCCACTACGATTTTCAGTGTGCAAAATAAGGGGGGTTTTTTCATTTGCATATTTGGATGAAAATTCAATATTTCATCCGGATGTTTTTTGCAACTATCATCAGTCGAACATGTACATTTGCAGGAAAATCAAAGATGAGCAATACTAGCAACCAAAATCCATGAACTTCAAGCATCCCAACGGACAACCCAATAACTAACATGCTTATCTATCAAAGATCAAAATTACAAGTGCGACCTAACAATAAAAATGAGTTGAAAGACCAAAAGTACAACGCTGAAGATAGATACATACTTACTTTATTCAATGTAAAGTGGCTCCTCCTCCACTAAGCTTGGCAACAAAGAAAGGTGGACATTACATCCATGCTCGAATCTTGTTTGTACTCAAACCTAATTTTTGTCTGATGACGCACCACAAAGAACCCTAATGTACATGAATGAAGTGTTCGGGGTGACAGTACAAATTTCATCCAAAATGATGTTAACCAAGGCAAGTACTCAAAAATCTATGGGGGCCACACTAATTTCCAACCCACATGAATCTCCCACCCACACTAATTAGACAAAACAATGTAGTTGTTAAGGTAAGGTATGTAGGCCTTGGTGGTCACTCTTCCTCATTGAACACCTATATTTGAATGGCATATGGCAAGACATGTAGTTAATGACATAACGCCAAAACCACATGTGTTACAACGAGATTGGAGCATGTGTTCAAACTATATTCACACCATTCATCGTCAACACAATCGGGAGGGCTGACATAATCACCTTAAATAGAATGAGACTTCTTACTCTCGTGTCCTTTTTTTCTTTTGCATCTCAACTTCGATTATGAGACTTGAAATGCTAATTTTGCATGATTTACAATCGTCAAGTGCAATGAGTTGTTCCAATCTAGAATTAATCAACCAAATTTGGGCTACTAGTTTACCAAGTTGAATCTACAACTGACAAGCATCCCATATGTATAATTTTTGTACCTTGTATGACATATTCTTGACACCACCTGACACGGTCACTTAACTAAATAATGTTACGAAACCATCCTGACATATTATATGATTTCCATGCAAAAGCCTTTGAAAGAACTTGAGTTTTCAATTTCCCACGTAAGATATGACTTTTGTGATAACTCCATCACACACACACGCACCCCCCCCCTTTTCCCCAACAATTTTTTCATCATGGGGGGCGTTTGTTACTTGCAACTAACCATCTCCACCAAGTAAAGTGACTTTGCTATTTGATATGATAACTTGGCTCTATCTTGCAAAGTGGCCCCCATGTTGGAATAAGTTATGCATATTTTGAATGGTGTGTATAGGTGTATTGGAATTCAAGCTTAAGTTCTCATAGGGCTCTCATGTGATGAGAGTGTACATCATTATAATTTATACCTCGGATCAAACGCCAATGACAACATTGAAGATATGTTTTCATATTAATATCTAGGTTTTAGGGTTTTTTGGGGTCAAATTGTAGGAAGTGTTTTTGAAACAAGATCAATTTTTAATATCTCTATGTTAGATGACATGGTGATCGTGTTCACGACAAGGACGACATGCTTTCCCCATGTTTTGCATTTAGTTTCACCCACTAGATGGTTCTAGAATCTATGAATACGGGTTTCATAGATCATATACTCACCTAGTAGTGGTGGGTGCATGTGACCATGCACACACCTTTGAATGTCCTTAATTGTATACATCTAAGTCACCCGGAGTCATGGAATATGTAAAACAACTTGACATGCAACATTCAAGATGTAGGTCTCATTTTTGGATTAAGAGAGTCCCACCTTTAAGATTGAACACATCATCTATTTTTGTCAATACATCAAGCTGTTGAATGCTTGCCAATACACAACATTGACAAGGGGTTGGCAACTTTGCAATGTTTCTCAAGAATGATATGGTTTTTAAGAAAATTAAATTTTATGCACATTTTGGCAGCATGCGGCAAGGGTACGGTAGTTGGGCACCAAACCTAGTCACCGTTCCAAAGTTCTAGAATGGTTGGCCATGGACAAATTATGACATGTTGAGCAGATGGTTCGGAGATCCAGACCGAGGACAATAAATTCATATGCACATGTGCAACATGTTGAAATGTCAAGGATCCAAACTACATGAAAATGTCCTATTGGTATGGGTTACCATTTGGAACCACGCGTTGCTCTAACATTTTACTGAGAGTATCATATTTTACCCAAATAACACAAATAGTTAGTATGCACGCCGAAGAATATGGCGTAACTTAGTTGGTAAAAAACAAGAAAGTCGGTAAAATGTTATAGCAACACGTAACTCCAAATGGTAACCCACACTAATAGGACAATTCAATGTAGTTATATAATATACGTATTACACATACCTACTAGCCAAGTAACTAGGAAAGTGAACTCCCATGTCCAAAAGTGGCAGGCACCACCTTTGGAAAAGTGTAAGTAAAAGGAACACAACATCCCCGCCCCTCGTGCCCTCCACAAGCATCAAAACGTATAAGTAAATCCTAATCAACGAAGAGAGGGTTATTTGATTTGGGTCCCCACACACGTGCCATTCTCAATCCCAATGACAAAGTGACTAAGGTCTGGTTCACACGGGTCCCAAGTCCCAAGTCACTTGAGGTCAATCCCATGCAATCTTAGCCGTTGAGAGCATGGAAGTTGGGACTTACCACGTCACATGTGGTCCCAAGTCCTAAGTCCCAAGTACGACATGGATGTCCACGTGGCAACAATTTTTGGAGGTGACTTGTGCTAAGAGTTGGATCGAGCAAAAAATCTCAACACTTTCCCGTGAATATTCATGCATAAAATATTCAAGATCCAACTTTAATGATCATTAGCCATATTTTAATGGTTTCTTGAGGCTCAAAAGTTGGGACTTTGCCTCCATGTTGGGAGGCCGACAATCCAAGAATTGAATAAGCAAAACTAAGCACAAAAGTTGGGGCCCACGTCGTGATGATGGGGTCCAAAAGACATGGGATGCAAACCGGAATAAAAATGAAAATAAAAAACAAAACTTTATTCTCGTTCACAATCACGAACTCTTGGGATCTTGCCTTTCGCCATTCATCAGTTGACAATTGTTTGAAACTTAGGGGCTGGTTCACATGGGGTCCCAAGTCCCAAGTGCCACTTAAGTTAGCAAGTCCCAACTTTTGAACTCAAAATAAAAATGAATTTTTTTAAATTATCATTAAAGTTGGATCTTTATTATTTTATGTGCAAATGATTTGCAAAACTTGTGTTGAGATATGGATCTAGCTTTTTACTTGACCCGACTCTCAACACAAGTCCTCAGCCTCACCTCCCATAAGTATTGCCACGTAGGCATCCATGTCATACTTGGAACCCTGTGTGAAGTGGTAAGTGCCAATTTCCACGCTCTCAACGGCTGAGATTGCATGGATTGACCTCAAGTGACTTGGGACTTAGGACTTGGGACCCGTGTGAACCGGCCCTTAGTCATATCACTCGGTATAAAATTGTACTATTATACTACCATTGACCACGCTCCAAATAAACAACACCCAAAAATTCTCAAGGGAAAGTTCCATTCATGAGCCCACTCGTGAGGAGCTCCGGCCACCAAACACATGCAACATGCATGCTTTGCTTGACTACTCACGTCCCGACCACGTAAGTTAGTCTCTAAGTCTCCCTTTTGCATCCAAGTCCACAAAAGCCGGCCCCCCGTTTTCTCTCGCCAACCAATGAGAGACCAAAGGTGGTCCACACTATAACTTTGTGGAATTAGCCAAGAACACCCCCACACACACACACACATTGCAAAATGGCGGCATTGAAGTTTATATATATATATATATATATATATATATATAAAATTAGTGTGATCTACTTTGAGTCATATTAAGAACGATCAAAATTTGTGGGCTCTACTTATTGAAGGGGCGTTTACACATAACCAATGAAGTGGTTGTGGTTTGGGTCCACTTTCAACCACAAGTACAATTTGTTTTCATTTACATACTAGGTGTAGTTGTTGTTGAAGACTGGATCTGATGTCAGTTATTGTCCTTCCTATCCAAACCTAAATTGAAGCAATAAGCAAATAACATTCACATATCAGAATATTGGGATAGTTATAATGGTCACACCAAATCTTAGATTATGAAAGCGAGTGTCACACTAATAATTATTAAATTGGTGATGGAATTAATGTGACTTTCAAAATTGAAAAGAAATAGTCATTATGATAATTTTACATAATTAAATATATAAAAGTTGATTTGAAGTGACATCAAAAGAAATCAAACATCCAAATATGAAGGTAGTTATATCAGTCACGTTGAATTCTACATGATAGAGTTGTTATGAATGTCATCAACTTGAAAAATATGTCTCTACTCTTGAAATGTCATGATATACGTAAAAATTGTTGTGACTTACTTAGCACAAACATGTAGAAGGTGAAGCTCGTTTGAAATTAGTGTGTGTCCCTCTATATCCAAGAAAAACCCCATGGTGAACATATAACAAGCTATGATGATGTTAAGGAAAAGTGGTATACAATAGAGTTATCCATACATGGTCAAATAGAGGTTGAAACACAAGAAAACATCTCAAGTTTCACAGTATTTATATTCTTTCATAGCTTCATAACATTATTGAGTTGCATGGTTGTGTTCTGTTCTATATTTAGCATTTGACATGGGTTTCCACTATCTTACTTTCATGGGAAGAAACTTAGAAAATAAGAAGACATTGACGCCGGTACGAATAATTGATAGTGCTAGTTCGAACAATAAGAATATTATGAGTAGTGTCGGTATTTTCAACAATAGTATTGATGTGAATAGTAATTACAATGAATTTTCTTGGGAATATTATTGGGATGAACATTAATTACTGCGCATAGTGCTAGGAGTATACTGTAACTCCATCCAAATTTCCAAGTTCAACATGAATGTACAAACAATAAATGAATATTCCCACTTTGTTTGAGGGGCCCACATGGTCATGGAACTAACCCACATGGTTGAATAATGTTATGTTGCCACTTCATGCTATAACCTATGAATAAACACATGTCCAACGAGTTTTATCTCTTATTCCTCATTCTCACCATAGTTTTAGTGTCAAGTCTGGTTTATTTCTCTTGGGAACATGTAAATCAAGTTTGAGAACTTCTTGAAAGCCGTGAGGTTGGTGGGCCTAGCATGTCTACGTGTATCTATAAATTGTGTTGAAATCAAAGAGTTTCCAACTTAACACTTCCAAAAACAAGATGCACCTCTAAACACCAAATGGCTACTCTCGTCCTTTCAAAAACAACTCTATTGACCTTAGATTTGTTTATGAGGAACCAAACCGTCCCCCCCACCCTTGTGAAGCGGCATATAAGTGTGGGCCCCATTGAAATCCCCACTCTTTTATGTTCTAAGTTGCTTTGAAATAAAGTAAGGAAGTGGGGAGTTTCTCACATCTCTATCCCCATTGGTACCCTTCCAGGCTTATCGTGTCTCGGGTTGACAATTTATTGGGAAAGGTAGACCTATTATGAACATGACTTGGTTTTATTTTAAGTCTAAAGTGGCCCGAGAAGGAGACCTTTTGAAGTTGAACTAAGTAAATCGCATGAAAATGGGAGTAGGTAGAGAGCTTCATGTACAATGTTACGGAATACACAATGGTGAAAAGGAAAGTGAATGACAATTGCAAGAGGTGGCAACAAAAACTTCCACCTATTCAAATTGTTTACAAGGCTAGTCCGAGATGACCCTAAGGTCCACTTCACACATGAGCCAAGAGCCGTGATCTTGTAATGGTGAGGACCCTTGACTCTCATCCAAAGGCCGTACCATGGGTGTTGGGAAAGCCGTTTTATGTAGTCACGGGCCCTCAAGCATAGTGTGAAGTGAGAATGGACCATGTTGCGGGACCATTGCATATTTTGTTGGCGGAAAAAGAAGGGAGGATTTGGTTTAATATAATATGTCTCAAATTTTATCAATTTAAGAGAATTACTTGGTGGTGTTTGTTTGTCCTAGAATCTGCCCTGGAATCTATTCTTGAATCTTCCCTGAAATATGTCCTACTGGAAAAATATTAAAAAAGTCATGGTCTCCCGGAATTTTCGTTAGGCGGGCCTGACGCAAATTCCGGTAGACCATGCATGCTTATCCACAACCTGCCATGTAGGACTCCATGTAGACTTTTCATCCACGAACTTTTCTTTGGGCCTTTAGGCCTTCGCCTCCTAGTGTGAAGTGAACTTGGACGGTCTCCGCCTTTTCGACCAATGAGAGCTCTTACATTGCCATGGTCAGGGGCCTTCAACCTTGTGTGTGAAGTGGCCCTAAACTACAGTACCCGATGGCAATGGAGAGGCACCCAAATCCGAACGGAGGCATTGGTGGTTCGATTCCCGGCTATGAAATCTTCTTTTTACTTGATGGAAAAATCCAAGAGCCAGCCCACTGCAAGGTAGACGGTAAACCCCACCCTGCACCAAGGGGATCCTTGAGCAGGGTAGGACCAACAAGCTCCAATTCACGTCTAATTATCTGACATTGTATATAATATAATATAATAGTATAGCATATTACATTATGTTTATGAGGCACCACCGTATGTTTGCTTATGGACCACAAAAATAAGAAGATGGAGGTAGCAAATGAAACGCATTGAGAGAAAATTTACATGGGAGTTGATGGAATTGCTCCCCGCTTGGAAGATCGATCAATTACAAACACACCAATGAAATTTGAGTGTGCATTATGATTACATGTTCATAAGAGGTGAGAGGATCGTGGGTGCTGAGTGGCAAGACATCTTCAACCGTTCATAAGACCTTAGTAATTGACATGTTTGTGGACACAGAGCGAAGGTTATGGATGAAATGCTCTCTATGTGAATGCAATTGCGTGGAGGAGTTGTTGAAAGTGCCATCCACTTGGATGAATGATCGATTATGAACCCTCATACAAAATTGCAATGTGCAATATTAACTTCATAACTGACAAAAATCAATATTGATGATGAGTTGAGGTGGAAGAAAGACATCTACCTACTCAAGCCGTTTGTAATCACGAAGATGGAGAAGGAGCAAAGAAACTTCCCACTTGCAAAATGGCTACCTAATAATGTAGGCCTATTATTTGTATCAATCACGTTCCTTGGGCTCCCTCTTGGACTCTCAAGGCCACTTCACACACGAGCTAAGGGTTGCACTATGGGTGTTGGGATAGAAATTTTGTGTAGTCATGGGCCCTCAAGCATAGTGTGAAGTGAGAATGGACCATGTTGAGGGACCATTGTACATTTTATTGGTGGAAAGAGAGGGGCAGTCCTACCCCACTCATTATATGTCTTCATTCTTTTTCTTTGTTCACTCTTTTTTTGAGTTTTACATTGGTGAGGAAGGAAAGAAAAACATGATGGATCATCTTGAGAGAAGAGGGAGGATTTTTGTTGCATTGGCTTTATATTGGTGTTTACACATGATTGTGCAACATATGAGGCACCACGGGCCTTGGCTTGGTGGTTAGGGCTCATGGCCCCCAATGAGGAGGTTGTGGGTTCTATTCCCCATGCCGGCGTGGTGCTCACCACCTTAGTGCACCCAATTATGGTGGGGGGTCCTTGGACCTTGTTGTATGGGTACCTCAAAGCCCTTTGGGGGGATGCCATGTCCGGTATCTTCAAGGCACTTGTGGCTAGCTAGGAACTAGTATGGTGTGTCACTATAGTGTCCATCCTCGTAAGGGGAGAGTAGTATTGTCCCAATGTCCCCTTGTCCGGTGGGCATCGGGTCATTGGCATTACGAACGGACACTTTATTCACGCCGGCCCCTTGCTAAAAAGGGACCGGAGTTTCTATCTATCTGCCTATCTGCAACGTATGCTTGATATGCAAGCATTGGCACTCGATGGAGAATGGGAGAATGCCCTGATTTTTAGCATTTGCTTTGAGAGTATGAACATGAGCGATCATAGTGTGTGGGCATATGAGAGAAAAGTAGGGTTCACTAATAAATTATTATTGGGTTCTTTCACAAAAAATGTTCAAGCAAAGAATTTGTGTATCACATAATACATTTTTGTTTCTTTATAAGAGGTTATGTCCGTATTTGTAGAGAAAGAATACACGTATGAGAGAGGAAATTTCAATTGAGAGTAGGGTTGCAATGTCATTAAAAAGGGTTGGACTGGAAATATGTTGTGTACTATAGAAGAGGTATATGGGGTGGGAAAAGTGCAATTTTAGAGAGTTCATTTGCAATATATTTTTGTGCAATTTTCAAGTCCAATTCGGTTTAGGAATTTGCACAAGAATTTGAGGCACTTCATAGGATTCCTCATATTATTGAAACAATTGATGGATCCCATATTTCAATTATTGCACATGTAATTGGAGGAGAAGATTATTATTATAGGAAATCATTTCATTCTTTACTACAAGGTATTGTTGACATAAAAAACATATTTTGGGATTATAAATTTGGATAGGCACAAAGCATTTACGATTGGACATTATTTTGACTGACAAAAGTGGAAAAATTTGTATAAAAGGTAAATTTTTACCTTATAAGTTGATAAAAGATAGTGCATATCCAGTACGGTCATGGATTTACAATCCATTCAAAGGTTGTCCAGAGGGTTCAGAAGGTTATAAAGTGAATTGGAATTTTATTCAAAGTTTGACTTGAATGCGCATAGAATGTGCTTTCGAGATTTCAAAGGAAGATAGAGAAATACTTTGAGAAAAATTGATGTGCCTTTACGACATATGACTAATATAGTTGCTACGTGTATTGTGCTATATAATAGGTGTACAATTTGCAATGACGAGTTTGATAGGAAATGAATAGAAGAAACATATTGAAATCTGCAATAACAATAAAGAATAAGTGATTGAGTGAAGGACGTGAAATGAAGGATGAAATGTCAGCGATAGGTGAAGTAAGAAGTATCATTAGTACAAAAAATAATGTAGAGATATGTGAGGAGGTTGACAAAAAAACTAAGTTTTTTTGATGATTTTTTTTAAACTGAAGATTTTTTGTAGGAGGCTACAATACTACACAAAACAATAGCCAAATCATTATAGTAAATAAAATTTTGGAAAAAATAAAAAATAAAAATTGAGGATATGGATACCAAACTTGACACAAGTAACTGACTAACTATATTTTTTTGCATTAATGTTGTCATATGAGAATTCATATTTTTCAACCAATATGTTGTAACTTGAAAACATTATCAAATCAAAAGAATTGTTGATTACTCATTCCATATATCCTTCTATTTTGTCTTCAAATTTCATTTTTTTGTCATTTGTAATATTTGGAGGTAGGCTCCTTCGTTTGAATTTTGTTGCATGTCTTGATTGTCTTCTGTTGATCATTATTTTGAGCATTTGCTAGCATTTGATTGATCACATTTGCATGCTATCCATTCCACATATCCATTTGTTTATAATATTGATATTCACATCTATCATATTATCATTTCAACGTTTATTATTTTGTATTCAATTAGAATTGCCTAATTACAAGCGAGCTATGTCCTTTCAAAATTGCGTAGACTTGAAGCCATACAAGCGTGAAGCTTAATCTAAGTATTCATTCTTGCCCATATACAACCACTAAAAATTAAAGTAAGGTAGTACCAATCACTAGAGTGAACTAACATTCATTCATGTCCACATTTAACACTAAAAACTATAATAGACTAGCATTGGGTTGAATACACTATGTCTAAAACTTTATGAACTTTGAGGAAAAAAATTTAGTGGTCTAAGCCGTCACAAAGCGTCGGTAGCGAGCCATGAGGTCTAGAGTTTGACTCTTCACTCATGCCATTCAAATTTTAAGGTTGCCTTCTTAAAAGATTGACACGATGGCTCATTGGTTGGGATAGCCAAAAACTCAATCCTCAACACATGTTCAACACACTAACCACTTTAGGCACATCTATGTGACCACTTAAGAAGATTGTCGAGGTCACCTTCAACCCTCAGCAAACATAGACGGTGTAACCCGCTGCTGACCGGTTTACATGGAAGTTACTCCCACCAAAATTAGAT
Source organism: Polytrichum formosum (assembly GCA_964035585.1). Taxonomy (NCBI): domain Eukaryota; kingdom Viridiplantae; phylum Streptophyta; class Polytrichopsida; order Polytrichales; family Polytrichaceae; genus Polytrichum; species Polytrichum formosum. The sequence continues at coordinate 58,057,893 of OZ037938.1, forward strand.
TATCTTAGATTTCTAAACTTATGAAGGTGGTCGTATTCTTCTAATTATCTCTTATATATATAATGCTAATGCTCTTTTTGAATCATCAAGGAGTAATTGATCTAAGTTCTCAAGTTTATGTTTCCCTGAAATCTAATGTCAAGGTTAGGTGATCCTAAACCTTTACATAGATTTAGTACACGATACTTTGCTTAATCAAGTATGTTGTATTAAGACCTTTGATAAATCTTTAGAGTTAAAGTGTCCAAGTTATCAAGTTTATGTTCCCCTAAACCTTAATGTCAAGGTTAAGTGTTTAAGGAAACACATTACTTTTGCATACAATATCTTTCATGGTTTGAATGATCCTAAAAGATTCTTATTCCATTAAGAATGTATATTTATGTCAAGTTCACAATTCCTTGAAAGTCAAAACATACTCCCTCGCTAAAGTATATTCTTTAAGATTTCATTCCTTTACTCAAAATTCTAGAGTTCACATAATTTACATGAAGTGCTTTCATCAAATATTTGTTCCGTTTTCTATTCAAATATTATTCTACAATCTTATGTCATGATTTTAGAGTTCTCCTTAAATTGACGAGGTAGAGTTTAATGGAGTGAAAATCCTAATCTTGCTTGAGTTGATGGGTTGATGGGATCAAATTTGCCGGCCGCATCCCGCGTACTCGAGTTGAAATGATCCCGTATTTGATAACCTCCACGTCGTATCCATCACGTTCTATGACTTCAACACTTAGCTCAATCTATCCTTATTCTAACTCAAGTAGGCTTTAGGTGTCCATTTCGGCCTTGCTCTAATTTCACTCAAAGAGTATTTCTAAGTTGGCCTCTTGCCTTCAAGTTAACCAATTTCCAAGTTCTCCAATGTTTCCAAAGTTCCTCCGGTAATCAAAGTTTCTATGGATCTTTTGATCCTCTCCGTGTTTGAAGAAAACTCTTTGATTTCCTATCCTCTAAAGTCCTAAATTATCTTGAGGATATTCTTTTCAATCCTTAAAGCCTTCAATCTTGAGTCTTCAACTTCGAGGATAATATTTCAATCCTTTAGTGCTTGAGGATGTTAATTTCAATCCTTCTTCAAGCTTGAGGATATTAATTTCAATCCTTTTAGTCTTCAAGCTCGAGGATATTAATTTCAATCCTTTTAGTCTTCAAGCTCGAGGATATTAATTTCAATCCTTTTCGTCTTCAAGCTCGAGGATATTAATTTCAATCCTTTTAGTCTTCAAGCTCGAGGATATTAATTTCAATCCTTTAGTCTTCAAGCTCGTAAATGTGAATTCCCGATGCCGCTCCGATAATGCTTTGACGCTCACGTGAGATTTTGTTCTAATGCAAATGAGGTGGTATAGGGCCTTGTAGTGCCCCTTTATATAGGCTTGGAAATCTTGTGATTGGTTGAATTGGCGGTTAAACATTTGGCCCCTAATGCCAAATGTCTCAATAGGCTAATTTTAGTCTGAACGAAGGCTGCAGTCTAAATTTGGGTCTGTCGGATCTATTAATAGTAACTGCACGTGCCAAATTTAGATGTGTGGTTGGAATACATTTTGGGGTATGTCTCATGCATGTAGATGTGCCACCAAGAGTCGGTTCTAACCCCCCTAATCCCATTCATCTACCATCTACTTTCATCCCTCTATGTTTCCCTAACCTACCAATCTCTAACTATTTTCTCCTTAGCTAACCTACTAATTTTGCTCCCAGTCCGTAAGAGCTCCCTTAGTAGGTTAATTAGAGCCGAAAGGGCCCCGTAGCCCTAACTCCACCTCTCTCTCTCATAATTACGCGGTGGGTCCCATAAAGGCCGGGCTCCGGTCTCTCTCTCCCTCACAGCCCTCTAGCCCCCCCCCTTGGGCTCGCAGCTTCTCTTCTGTTGGGCTCTCAGTCTCCTTCTGCCAGGTGGCCCATCGTCTCCTCCAGCCAGCTCCTTCGTTGCCTCGATCTCGTTCCTTTGCTCTGCCCCCTGCTCCGAACGGCTCCGCTTCTACTGTCGTCCCTGAGTTCTCGAAATGCCGTCCCGGGTCGAAAGTTCCCTGGTTCAATTCGGAGGTGTCTACAAAGATCACATATTTAATCTTCAAATTTTTGTCACGAATTGAACTTTAGTTACCTTGTCTTATTCTTAGGGCATTGGATTCGTACAAGATTTGCTAATCCACTTGAATGTTTTCATTAATTTATAGCATATAACAAGAGGCCATATGTCATGGAAGTAACTAGAGTTATGCTTAAAGTCCTCAAGGATCAAACTCCCGTTAAGTTGGCTAAAACATGAGTTTGAGAGTATATCCATAAAGTCACCCAAGTTTTCTTAAAGCTTAATTAACATGTCCAAAGAACCGGATTTCTAGCTTGTCATGCTAGGATGGGTGGGCCAAGCTAGCCTTGCATTGGCCAATCCTAGATTTAGATAGGCAATCCCATGAATAAACCTATTTTTAAGATCCTAAGGTTTTCTCAAGTTTTTAGAATGGCAAAAGTAGAGTATCCAGAAAGTAAAGCAAATGAAATTGTAGTTAGTTTTTTGCTATCACTTAAAAACAACAACCCAGGGAACTAGGTCACAGGGAAGACTGATCTAGTGTCTATAAGGGTTAATGTCACATTGGATTAAGGATTACAATAACAATCCAAGTCCTTTACTCATTTGTTCCTTCATTACTATGCTTATTCTCCACTCTTATGGTTCATTGGTGCTTCTCCAGTCGTGAGTGATTCCGTCCTATCTTTAGGGAATTCTCTATCACTCTATGTCTTTGACCTATTTCCGTCGTGAAGCTCAAAAGCTTGGCAAGTAGTCATTTGCAATTTGTCAGGACATAGTCCGGGGTAATGTCTTTTGAATGCCACATCGTCTTTAAATGTCATAAATTATGCTTTTGCAATAATCTCAAATTAATTCCTCTTAGTTTAACTTATAGTTGTTCGGCCATTCTTCCAAGAACTGTAATCACCATCTTCATCTTCAACTTATCTGGCAACTTATCACAACAAATATCCACAAGATCATGTATAATCAATGCATCAACAATTAGGCTATATTCCTTGATTAAAGCCTTAGTCCATTTTAATCTCAAGTTGAATTGCCTTTGGTAATGTCTTACACTAATCAGGTAACTTCTCTTGCTCGAACTGGTATTGTCTTTCGCAGCCTATAGCCTGCTACTAAGTATGTCCCTTGCCTGCATTCATGTCATGAGCCTTGCGCCAGGTAATGTCTAGTAGTTGTCTCCATGCTATATTCTATTAGAGTTGCCTCTCTGCACTCTCTCTCTCATGATTGACACCTGTAAGCCTATGACCTACTCGGTCCTTTTTCTCTCGCGATCTACCTCTTACATCTCTCTACGACGTTTCCTTCCTCGCTCTGGCTAATCGCCTCTTCCAGTCTCTCTCGACTCTCTATTTCCTAATTGCCCCTCTTAGGCTCTTCACATTAGTAGGCGATCGCCTTGTTTTACAGGCTATGACCTTTCTTAGGTGTTTTGGCTTCCTCTCCCTCTAATAGGCAATTGCCTCTTCATGGCTAGTTGCCTTCTTGACTGACTCTAGATTATTGCCCTCTTAGGCAACTCTCTCGGGACTATTGTTTTATCTCTTACACACTCTTGGGTACTCGCCTACACTTGCATCTCTCAGGCTATGACCTTTCTTAGGTGTTTTGGCTTCCTCTCCCTCTAATAGGCAATTGCCTCTTCATGGCTAGTTGCCTTCTTGACTGACTCTAGATTATTGCCCTCTTAGGCAACTCTCTCGGGACTATTGTTTTATCTCTTACACACTCTTGGGTACTCGCCTACACTTGCATCTCTCAGGCTAAGGGCTTGCTCTACGATTATTGCCTAAGAAATTAATCTCATGACTTCTTTCTCTCAAACTTCGCTCAACTCTCAAGTCCTCTCTCATGCAACTTGACTCTACAAATCACTGGTCTATCGCTCAGACTCACTCCGTATCTCTCATCCTACTTGGCCTCTTGCCAAAGATTATTTGCCTTCATCAAATTCATGCTCTCACAGCCTTAGGTTGATTACTTGCCTTCCTGACATTCAACTCTTCCTCTTTCACTAGGCACGTCACTAGGCTATTGCCCTTCCTCTCAGCAATCAACCTTTACTCTCTTTAAATGAACTGACTCACATGCGAATGGCCATATTCAGACTTCGACCATTGCTAATACTCCGACATTACTTCCACAGTACCTCGCCCTCTTGGCGGATGATTTGTCTATTCCAATGCTCACGGCTATTGCCAAAAATTACACAAGACATTTCTTTCATTCATAAATATGAACCAACGACAATCATAATTCCACTTTAAAAACATCATGACAATTGCTCTTAAACTGTTTACTTCTCACTATCAGAATTCCAAGTTCACTGAGAGTCCAAATCACTTGGCTCCCGACTATGTTTCTACTTATGCCAACCTCTTGCTTGGCATTGCCTATCGCTAAGAGTTATGCCTCAATCTTTGAGTGCTAGAACTTTCTACAAGCCTATTGCTCCTATATTGAGACTACATCTGATTCTACAATTGAAAATAGCCTGCTTGGGCAATAGCATGCTTCCTTCTTATCAGTCGAGGAAGGAGAAGGTGGTTGCAACTGCCTTGGAACGGCTATAGCCCCTGTTCACACTGTAACCTAGCTACTCAATGCCTATTGCCGCTAGTTCTTAATAACTTAAAGATTTTAGCTCGAAAGCTAGGCGATGGCCCAAAAATTGAGTTTACAGAAACCATGGGTTGAGTCCCAAACTTTGAGTTCATGAGAATTAACACAAAGCTAGCCAAGTTTCCTTAATGCTTAAATTACCATGCCCAGATAATGGTGTCAAGTTATTATAAACCAACGTGCCTACTAGGATGGGTGGGCCAAGCCAACCTTGCATAGGATGACCCGAGATTTAGTATAGTGGGTCCCATGCACATACCCTTATTTTAAATCCTAAATTCTCTCAAAATTTTGAGATGGCATGAGGAGGTCCCAAAAGTTTCACTCAACTTCCAAAACATGCCCTAATACACGACGAGCTAATGAGCTCTTAATGTAAACTTTTCTCAAAGAAAATTGAGAAAATTGAAACTGAAAAAATTGAAACACTCATAAAAGTCCACCAAAAAAAGATTTTCGAGCAAAGAACAACAAAAAAGAAACTGAACGAGATGATAGTGAATTTTCCACTAACCCAAAAATATGGTTTTTTTATTAGCCCTGGTTCTTTTGTATGTTGATCAATAACATCCTAAGCTTTCATCAACTATTCATTAGGGAACATAAGCCAAGGTGTAGCGCAATCTGGTAGCGCATCTGTTTTGGGTACAGAGGGTCATAGGTTCAAATCTTGTCACCTTGAGTCAAAATCAAAGTCAACTAAAAACATTGATCAAACCTACGATTTTGTCCCTCTTTGAAGGACTTGTAACTCTACACTAAATATTGTTTTTAGGGTCATATTATATTTTGTATCATTGTGGTAACTTTGTAAAGACACTTCTTATAAATAAGTTTACAAACACTGCCATCCAAACTTTACAAGTATCTGGTATATTTTGCATCCTAACAAATCTATAGTAAATTTTTGTCATGAATGACTGAAAGTTGGTTGAAAATCACTTGTAAGTGACAATAATTACAATATTGCATAATTGTAGTGCACAAATTTCTTAACAAGGAATGACGAATAATGTGAGGTTTAGTGTTGATGACACTACACTGGTGGCTTACAATTAGTTTTGAGCAAGATAAATAGAGTTGGTGCCATTAGATACAAAATTCAGTGTAGTGAGTGCAAGAAATTTCACCCAACTTTCAAAAGTTAGACTCTGACACACAACAAGCTAACGAGCTCTCGAAAGAAAAATTGTATGAGGCTTGTTTAAGGAACGGTTTAGACTATGGTGAAGAAGTGCATGGTCGGTCAAGAATTTTAGCCCAAGACAAGGTTAATTGAGGCAACGGTTGGTATGCTAGCGGACAAGATGGAAAACAATAAAAAAAAACTCCTTAAATTGGAGTTCCCCGTGGCCAAGTTTTCTTGTATGAGGGTGCCCAAGAAACTTGACGCTTGGAGAACTCCCCCCCTAGCAATAATTGTTGCCATGTCATTTTTCCATCCATATTTGAAATTCTCCACTTTGGCTGTAGTGTAAACCCCGGCTGGTGAAAAACCCATTTTATAGCTAGTCATATTGCTCCATTCCCCTAACATTCTTGACCAATGCACTTCTTCACCATAGTCTAAACCATCCCCAAGGCCCACTTCACACATGACAGTAAGGACCCGTGCACTCTCACTGGTGGAAAAGGCGGAGCCGGTGCAAGTTCTCTTCACACTACGCTTGAAAAACCAATGGAGTAAGTGAATGCAAGATGTATGTAAAGTCTAGTACATGGATTCCCACATGGCATCAAATGGATCATGTTTCATGACAACTTGGACTATTTTCAAAAACCACCACTTGGAGGTAGGCCCAACACAAAATTGGGAGACCATGGCACTCCGCAATCTCACAACCGTTGATCTATTATATTTTATCACGTGTGAGGACGCCACATGAATAAAATTCATTGGAATAGCATTTGGTTGAGGGCCCGGTCACATATGACTTCACACTACACTTGAAGGCATATGACCACACTAGATGACCTCACCTAATGAAAAGAAGAGGGTGGAGATTGAGGGTTGGTTCACACAGGGACCCAAGTCATAAGTCCCAAGTCACTTGAGGTCAATCCGTGCAATCTTAGCCATTGAAAGCATTGAAATTGGGACTTACCACTTCACATGGGGTCCTAAGTCACAAGTCCCAAGTATGACATGGATGCCTACATGACAACACATTTTGGAGGTGAGGCTCAGGATTTGTGTTGAGAGTTGGGCCGAGCAAAAAGCTAGACCCAACTCTCAACACAAGTAATCAAGATCCGACTTCAATGATTATGAACCATATTTTGATGGTTTCTCGAGGCTCAAAAGTGGGGACTTTGCCTCCATGTTGGGAATTGCTAAGGGCCACTTCACACACGAGCCAAGAGCCGTGACCATGAAATTGTGAGAGCCCAAAAGAAAGTGTCCAAAGTTTGTCCCAAGGCACCTCCAAAATCATGTAGTGTGGACACGGACCCTCAGGCGTAATGTGAAGTCATATATGACTGGTCTTCAACCAAATGCTATTTCAATGAATTTCTATTTGTGCGGGTCCTCACACATGATAGAATACAATAGATCAACGGTTGTGAACGTCCAGAGTGCCATGGTCTCTCGTTCTTGTGTTAGGCCTACCTCCAAGAGGTGGTTTTTGAAAATAGTCCAAGTTACCATGAATCATGATCCATTCGATGCCATGTAGGAATCCATGTAGACTTCACATCCATCTTGCATTCACATACTCCGTTGGTGCCTCAAGCGCAGTGTGAAGCGACCTTGGACCGGCTCCGCCCTTTTCTACCAATGAGAGTGCTTGAAGTGTAATGGTCACGGGCTCTCAGTCTCGTGTGTGAAGTGGCCCTAACATGAGTGGGGCTTGGGACCCCTTTGGAACCCGCCCTGAGAAGGAGCAAAGAAGCTTCCCCCTTCGCCAAATTTCTACATACTAGGTGATAATGTAGGCCTATTATTATTATTATCATTATTATATCATCCACTCCTCCTTTGCCAGAGTGCCAGGTCTCTCTCTTCTCTCTCGCGTCTCCAGTCGAACCCAAGTCCTCTCTTCTTTCGGCGTTCTTTCTTTCTTTCTTTCTGAACTTACATTCAACTCTCACAACACTCGAAGCCCGGAAGCTTACACCTGCCTCCGAGGCCTCCCAAGCCCGAGCTCCACCGTAAAAACCTTCACGACCTCGTCGCCACCAGGAAGAACTCTGCTTCAGATCCGCCTCCCAAGGTACGCCCTCCATCACTCCTCCCTTCCTCTTTCTTCCTGCACGTCGACGGCCTCTCCCACCTTCCTTCCTGCGCCCGATCGCCATTCGAATAATGGTGCATTCTGAGCCCGAAATGAGTCCGTGGTGGAGCTAGGGTCCAGATTCAGGGATTTGGAGTGACCGTCATGTCCCGCAGCAAGGGTTCCGCGTGGGTCCCGGAGATGTAGGATCCGGGGGGCTCGTGCATGTTTGAATTTGAAGGTGTGGCCGTCTGGAGTGGCGGTGTTTTGATGTCGGTTGGAGGACCAGTGGTAATGGATTGTAGGTTCGAGGTGAGTTAGGGTTAGGGTCAGGGTTAGTGTTACGACTCAGGGGATTATGGCTTTAGATTTGTTGAGGTTGAGATTCGGTCGTGTCCGAGGTTGGTCAGTGTAGATCTTGTTGTTGTTGTAGTGGTGTTCCTGAATTGTTGCTGTGTTGCAATTCGGATGTGGTATTGTCGTTCCAGGTGCAATTGAAAGGGTTTTGTGGTTTTCGGAATTTACACCTGGCCGGGGCTCAGCTCAACTCGCAGTCTTGGGAACTGTTCTATCATCAGTGAGGTTTTTGCTTGACCTGATGATGATCTCAGGTTATCTCTCGCGGAGTACTGTAGTAGTCAGACTTTTACCGAATCTAGGAAGAGAGTACAGTGCTTGAGTACGAGGGGAAATCATTCGAAAATGTGGCGTGAAGATTTCATCCTTCCATTTGTTCATTCATTGAGATTGGATGGGGGATGTGGATGAGTGATGCTTATGAGCCTCTTCGAAATGGAGTGTAAATCAGTTGATGAGAGGCCGTGTGGTGCATATATAGGAGGTAATCTACTCGAGGCATTGAGGTTGGTAGAATCAAGTGCTGGAGCCGGAAGGGGAAGCATTTGCAAATGTGGTGGGAGCACTTCGTCCATTCATTGACTTATTTAATCATTCATACAGAGTGGATAGGGATGTGGATGATTGTTGCTTGTGAGCCTCTTCAGAATGGAGTGTAGATCAGTTTACGAGAGGCCGCATAGTGCCGAGGTAGTGAGGTTGGTAGGAGCGAGTCTCTGCAATCTGTCTTGTTTTTTTTCTTGACATACCACTATGAGGTGAGGATCCCTTCGTCTAGATCTCGTGAGACCCAGTCTGCCTCGTCTCCACCTTGCAGAATTAGTAGGGAATGCAGAGTATCTGCATATCATTTACCGTGACTTTTGCATTGTAGAATTTGGAGAGGGATTCAAAATACGAGGGTGGGAGAGATCACAGTAGTGTCGTTTCAGATTTGGAGTTCTTGTGCCTTCATTCAGCAATTTATCACCTGCCCCCTGATCAGCAAGGTCTCACTCGAGCTGAAACCTGGGACACAAGCTACTCTCTCAACGGCTACTCGTCATGTCCACTTTCTCTTCTATGCATACCATATTAAATATAGTGGTGTGGAGGAGTCAAGTTGAAACAAACTGGTTATGGAGTCAGAGGTGCAAAAGGTGCTGTGAGCAGCTGTGAAGAGGCCTTGTAAGCAGATTGTTATTCAGGCACTGTTAGCGATTTATCCATCGGCCAGTGGCATCCATTTAAAACTTGTAATATTAATTTCCGAATTCATGTGTACGTGATTGGGTGGGTTGCTTTCAAAGGCTTTAATAGTAGTATTTCCTGCCATTTTTAGTTTTGAGAATCAGCTTCTGACAGTTGTATTGGATTCTAAATGTCTCAAAAACGAAATCGCAGTCTTGCAAACCTCAGTAATGAGGGTTTTTTTTTAAAATATAGATATATTTGCACTGAGATTCGTGTAGACCTAGTATTGGCCGTATTGAAGTGTTTGCATTTGTGATATATGTTTAGAAATTCAAGTCTAGTACATGTGTTTATATTATTACTGGAAATATGAAGCCACTTGACTGAGTGGTGAAATTATTCACAGTGGAGATTCTGTGTTTTGATCTTACACTTGCTCAGACATTATATCTTCAAGCAAACGTATTGTAGTCTTTTAGTGTCGTAAATTGTTTCACTGACTTCTTGGACAAGAAGATTCAGAGTTTGGCTTTCGCTATGTTTTAATTTTACATTCTAGAGAATAAAAAATTAGTGTGTATTAGATAGCTGCCAATGCCATCACTGGGCTTCTGTTTAGTGCATTAGCTTCTGGTCAGTGCCTTGGATGTTTTGCAGCAATTTTGCATCCTAACATGATTTACTTTGGCTGTGTTAGAATGATACCTCTGTTGTGGGCGAGGAGAAGATGGAAATGAGTCCAAGAATTGGACTAGCGGACTGAAGAGGAAACAACGGCATGAGCAGTGAATTTGATTTGCTTGGAAACCTGTGGGTCCCACCTTGGCAGGAAGAAGGCAATATGCCGGCGTGTTGAAAATCCTAGGTGTGAAAATGGGAGAATGGCTTACTGGAGTTGCTATCAACGTGGTAGGCAGCATAAGTATAAACTTTGGGACTAACTTGCTCAAGCTTGGTCATAATCAGGTAACACCTACTTTTGAATGACATGCATCCTGATATGCGCCCTGCATTGCAAATTGTCTGGCAACTTCATGCATCAAAATGGCCCTGATTTAAATCAATCTAATTTGCTGCATATATCCTCAGCGTTTCTGAATGTTTGTCTGATGATCGAACTTATGGAATTTCTTCGTAATACCAAAATCAAATTTTGTCTGTAAGTCAAATCTCATCCAAGACCTTTTGGATGCATGTGGCTGTGAAGTCTACTATATTGAGGAAGTTGAACATGTGATTGTAGAGGGAACGGCAAGCACTTCTGGAGGCAGATGAGTTGGGAGGAAAGACGGTGTCCAAAAAGTCTGTCACACAATTTCAAGCATGGCGCATCGGTAACCTTCTTCCTCAAAAAAACCTTGCTTTGTTTCCTTTGAACAGACATAGTTTTACATTTTTGTTTATTGTACTATTTTTGGTTGCACCAGATATTTATTTATCTCGTTTGTCTTGCCATTGTCAGCCATCTGTAGGAGATGGCTCTGTGACCTTGCATTATCTAATGTGACTCAATGTCCTTATATTATCAATAATATACTGGAACCTGGGGCACCTGTACAAATTGTAGTCATTAAACATTAAGATGTTTCTTTGTTTTATGTAGTCCAAATTCCTGAATCTCTATTAATTTTTTTCTCATATGTAAGGTTAGAGTATTGACTTCTTCAGCTGTATTTTTGTTATGGCAGGTGTTGTGATATTTACACTTGGAAATTGCTTGAACTTCATCTCATTCAGCTATGCTGCTCAGGTGACCCTTGGCTCTTCATTGACTAAATGTTTTGGACACTAACTAACTTCTAGAGTTGTAGATGCTGCCTATAGTGTGGAATTGATAAGGCATCACATGATTTATTAGATCCTATTATTCCTTTTCTACTTATTTGGAAATTATTCATGTTTAAATTGATCATTTCTACCTCATGTGACTAATCATCATTACTCATGGTTTGCAGTCATTATTGGCAGCTTTGGGCTCAGTGCAATTTGTCTCTAATGTCTTTTTTGCTTACCTCATGCTCAATGAGGTTGTTACCAGTCGGTAAGCATCACCATCCAGCTTCGGGTGTTACATGTGACATGTTGAATTATGATTATGTATGTTTCCCTTAATTGTTTGGGTGTCCGAGTGTAAATGCCAAGAAGATGAAGTTAGTTGCTTTATCAAAAGGTTTGGAACACTATCAAATGGCTGAACATATGGGTTCTGGGTGGCAGAATTGTGCTGGCAACATTGTTCATAGTGGTTGGGAATGGATTTCTTGTTGCCTTTGGGAATCACGAGTCTCGAAGTAAGTCTTGCATCTCCCAAGCTTTTAGTTCCAGAATTGTTGAGCATGTGGAGAATATCTTGTGTTTCTTCTATTCTTGAAACTTCCCTCTTGTTCTTTGGCCAGTTTCATAAAATGATTTGTCCATCTATGTGTTGGTTTTCCAGGTTACACACATGAAAAACTCTTGGCAAGCTATACGGGAACTGCATATCTCGTTTACTGTGCGATTCTGCTCATTCTGGTTGCTGGTCATCATATTGTGTACAGGTTAGTATCTACATGCTTTCAAAAATTGAGGTATTCTGTGTTTCTGCTCTGATTTAAGCATGCCCAAGCATTCTCGTTTTTATATTTTTCTCACGCTTGACCTTTTTTTTCCCAATTTAATAGGCGTGGAAGGCAGCTGGCTGCAATTCGCGGCGAGGATCCTGTAGGGGCATGGCGGATGTTACTGCCTTACACATTTGCTTTTGTTTCTGGTGCCATTGGCTCTCATTCTGTTTTGTTTGCAAAGTCTATGTAAGGACACTTACCAAACTGTGTGCACTCATTTTTGCATTTAGAAGTTTTGTATATATTGGCCTGTGATGAACTAGAGAGGATGATGTTCTCAAGATGCCCAAATAAGCTCTTTTTGGCCATAAATTGTTTATACACTTTGTATTGTCTTGTTTTCCTGCATAATTTTTTAAAAAGAAATTCTGTTCTGTTGTTTATATGTTTTGTGTATAGTCAAATTCAATGAATGAAAGTGGTTAATTGCAGGTCAATTCTTCTGCGATTAACAATGGAGGGGGATAGCCAGCTGGATGGCTGGTTTACATACCTTGTGTTTGTGCTTTTTGCTGGAACAGCTTCCTTTTGGGTAAGTACATTGCCTGCATGCATTATTATTTCAGAATCTCAATTATCTTAACAATTATCAAAATCTGGTGTGGTCAAGAAATGATATACCGCAAGTTAACTTTGCAGGTCTACTACAAGAAATATCTTAGCAACACCAATTAGCTGAGAATTGGCATTGTGAGCTCAGTGCAGTAAAGTAGAACGATCAGTTCTGGAAATGGATCTATTGAGATTTGAGGTTAGGGGCATGGTCTTTTGCAAGACCACACTCGTCGTGAAAATTGAGATGTCCAAGATAAGATGCTTCGCTTACTGAAAAGCTTTTTCCTTGTATATCAACCCGGAACTTCTTAGTGTTTGTGTGCACATTCAGTTGGAATCAGACTTAAAGGTTTTCTGATTAATTATCATAATCAAATTTGCTACAAGGCTTCTGGATAATCTTGTAGCCTGTTTGGCCACTAACTACCTTCATTGAAATTCTCTTTCTCTGTTGGAATGACTGCACGCATAAGTTCTGACAAGGAACAATTGTACTTGTTGCAGATGGCAAGACTTAATGATGGATTGGCCATGTTTGATGCCATTCTGATTGTGCCCATGCTTCAAATTGTGTGGACATTTTTCTCCATATTCACTGGATTCATTTACTTTGAAGAGTACAGAGTATGTACAATATCACTCACTCTCATTGATGTCAATGAGACGTTCCTGATTCCCCCTCATACTACTACAGTGTCATCAACGTTCAGGATATGCACTTCTGCTGCTGCTGATGCTTTTAGAACATGAATATGTATGAAAGCAGCCAGTAAATAGTTGGCATTGATTCAAATTCCATCTCTCTTGCAGTATGAGGGTGCTTGTATGTTCTGTCTCTGCCGTTCTGATTGGAACATATCTGAGGTCTTGTTAAGGATGAACATTTCCCAGGGTGTCAAAATAGCTGAAGCATGTCAGCAATGCCTTTTCTGAAACTGTTTTGTTTAAAACAGGTGTTTGACAAATTTCGAGCGGCAATGTTTGGCGTGGGAATTATGGCTCTCTTTGTGGGCATGTCTCTTCTGGCTCCCCAGGGCTCTAAAGGTGACACTCGGCTCCCAGTCAATGGCCATAAGAGAAAGAAAAGGAGGGCGCACATTGAAGCTAGCAAGACTTCCCCATGTGGTGTTAGGGCCTGGTCTCAAAAGACATGGGATTTTTTTAATAGCCACAACCAAGAAATCCTGGGCCGTAACTCATTTCTTCCGTTGTGGAATAGCCTAGGAGCTCCTACATTAGAGAGCAGGGCATCCCAATAACCCATCTTCTAGTTGAGTGGACAAAGGTGTCTCTCATTTGGTGAATATGCATTGTTATGCTCTGGACTGGAACCCCAAAGCTTCTGTCCCAGTTTCACCTAGATTTATGTTTTGGTTCTCCAAAACTTTTAATGAGCTCGTTCAGCTCGTGGTAGTGGTTACCAGTATGTGCCTTAATAGTACTATGAACTCTTTATATGCAATGAGGTATAGAGTTCGTACTACTGGGCTGCATATTGGATGTTATAGGTTGTGCCTACTGTAATTTAAATCAATTTGTCAGTCAATACATACTCAAATTCTTTGAAGTTGTGGTCTTGTACTTATGTTGTACTTGTCTGTTTCTATTTGGCAATTGTTTGGGCACGTCAGGTTCTGGTACGAAGATGGAGGATGCAAGTGACACAGAATCTGCGCCGCTGATCATTGATGCGTAAGTGCTTAATCCTTAACATCTGAGATGTTGTCAGAAATACACACACGAGTAAAAGTGTCAGACGAACTTTGTGCTGTTTAGTGTTATGTAGTGAAAAACCTACAAAACAATGAGTGGTTCGTTTTTCAGAAGGAATTAGGTTCTGGTTGGAGGATTCAGAACTGTGGAGACCTAAAGTTAGAATTTGTTGCTGGGCTAAACTTGCACAATGTATATTATTACTTTACATGTGCGTATTTATCATGTCATGCGCACTACTTTGGATAATGTTTATTGTACACCACTCTATACTGAAAGTTGGAACGTCATTTGTATTTTAAGTTTTTTCTACTTATGTGGAATGTCCTTTATGCAGTTCTACTGACTTACGAGAGCCAAAGAGAAGCTTAGCACAGCATGTGTATACGGACGCAGCATCTGTTATGGGCAGAGCAAAAGTAAGTCAATGTTCCCATACAATAAATTTCTGGCCCAGTCTGTATGTAGTTATTTCTGATTGACATTTTGGAAAACAGATGTTGCAGAGTTCCTTCTATGCAGCACTATTTGTTGTCCAGGCCTGATTCTTCTAATCAAACGTATCAATTGGAATGTGCAGTCTGCATGTAGGATGACGGTGGGACTGGGCCAGGATCGTATCCATGCTTCCTCTGTATTTGCCATGCCCATGATAGGTTCAGCCAGAACTCAATGGAGAACACCGACCCTAAATTCGGAGTGGCTTATCAAGCTTACCGATCCACGTGACAGCGAGAATGTCAACAGGGTGAATATTAGGCTTGACACCTTGTAATATACAGAGCTTGTGGTTGTTGGAAACCGGTCTTCTTTCAAGCAGTTTCTCGCTGCTATGATTACTTGTTGGAGGATGCCACCCAAGTCATCATGAACCTGTATCTGTCTACCAAACCATGACACGGTGCTTGTTTGAGTTCCGCCTTCGTCTGAACCGCAGCACTGTTCAAAAAAAAATCTTAGGTCATTTTTGTACGACTCATACCTTGAGCTCCGCATTGTAAGGAGCTCTACTCATTATTTGGTGTGGAGAATTTTCTAGTTCCACACTCCCCTATATCCACCACCTTTTCACCTTTGAACTTGAAATAGCTATTAGCTTCACTCGATGCAGTAAATGTAGAGTAATCATGTGTTACAGATTGAAGATGTGTTACAACCAAGCCAAGAGGTAGAAAATGGTTGGATACCTCTTTTGGGATTAAGTCCATTGTTTATCATTTCCTCAGCATTGAGAAAATGGATGGAATAAGCTGTAAAAGGCTGTTCTGATGGGCAGGGAAATCTTATTAAAAATTGAATTCCAGTTCCTCTTCTCAGATATTTGAAAGAAACATGGGTCAGTTTATTAAGGCACTCGTCTTTCTAAGTATCTCGAATTTGTTCCATCTTGCAAATGCCTTGTAAATATTTTTAGATTTATACACGGTTTTGATTCCTTCGTAAATAAGAGTATTTTGTGGTTACAAATCCAGAGCTTGATTTAGACTCTATACTTTCCAAATTTGGGAGAAACATGGATTTTGGGTTATTGATTCCATGAGAAATCTTGCATTGCCTTCCGAACCTGGGGAAGATGACAATATAAGTAATTTTGAGAAAGCCACAGGGGTGCTCAAAGTTGTGAGGTGAGACTATGGTGGCTCTATGATCTGGTGAGTTGAGGTGGTGGTGAATACTTGAAACCCAAATTTAATTCACTTCAAACTTGATTAGTTTACTTCCAAAGAGAGTTTAGTTTGGAAACCAACACTTGAACGTAATGTTAAATACCAGCAAGTTTGAAGTTGTTGATGTCATTAATAGGTTGACCATTTAATGTTGTTACATTCAAGTGAATATATGATCACAATGCATATGTATTTGCTTGCCAGCAAATGCCCCACTCTTTATTGCAAGTTTTGAACCTACTGATGAAACATTAGAACATTCACTTGAACTCTCATGTTGTTATAAAGGATATATTTGTCAAATTCTCAAAACTTGCCTCAAGCACCATTATTGTTCATGTGGTTGTTGACAGTCTTTCAAGTGCTGAATGTTGCATTCTCCACGATGCCATGCGGGGTGCTAAGTTACAAAGTGAAAGTGGGTCCAAGACTAAAGATACTTCAAATTGAGAGATCCTATTGATCAACAATGAGTGTAGTTGTCAACCTTAAGGAATTTACATTAAGATCTGAGTCAAGGAGTGTAGTATGAAACAACAAAGTGGCACAATTGTGGCACCACTTTCCAAATGTTGTTGGTCTTAACTCAAGAAAATGCTCAAGTTTGAGAAACCAATTTTCAAACTTGGATATGATCTTGAGTGCGGTAAATAAGATCCATTAAGGGGTGTTTTGGACCCTAAAGGCTTGGATCCAAACCCTAATGTAAACTGAAGTCCATGTTGCTCTTACACCTCCTTACCATATGGTCCAAGTTTTTAGAAATGGTGGAAGTGTTTGATAAATTCCAAGTTTTTGGAAGAAAACCCAAAACTTGAAGTAGGCGTTGTTGATTGATTGTTGAGACAAAGAGACACCACATAGTGTGGATAAATAGATAGGTATGCATAGGAGATAATGACGCAACAAGAGTGCAAAACCCTACTTACTGGCACCGGATGTGATCTTTCGATGTCGATGAAAGACATGTGCATCACCAATGGGATGGAAGACAATCACAAGACTAAATTGCAAATTTAGTTTGCAGTGGAATATGGAAAACGATGATTTATTACAACATTAATATGTAGCAAACGCATCAAGGGCGGTATACTATTATGATGGTATGGGATTATGTTGAATACTTCCGATGTTTTCAATTTTGTAATTTTAAAAGATAAATACGAGATCCTCCTAAGGATTTGCATATAGAAAATAGCTTGTGGATGTAAAATTAAGAAAGTGCATGTGAGGGTCAATTGCACTATCAAAGCCCATTTTCAATAACATGAGATTGGCTCTTGCTACTTCAAAGTGTGGAGTTTGGCCACATGGTTTCTTTATATATGCACTTACAAACTATATCACTATATAACATTGTTGAAATTGTGCAATCATGTAAGTTGAAAAGACCGAGAGGAACAAATTATCAAATGATTGAAGGGATCGAATACTCGTCTCCTATCATGCATGGAAAGTGAGAAGTTGGATGTGACAAGAACTCCGAAGGGAAAATACAAAATCAATGGAGAGCTTACTATTAGGTCATGAAATGGCGCTTCGATCAGACATTCCGCAAAACAACACACCAATGTGTGCTCAAAGTGGAGAAGAAACAACAGCAAAAAAACCATCGGAAAAGGTGCGACATTTTATGTCGTACATGGCTTCCCTATGGCCGAAAGGCACAGAATATGATGTCAAAAAAGAAGTACAAAGATATCGAACGTGGTCACAAAATGCCGAAAACAAACGTTAAAACCAGTATGTCAAAAGAGTGGCACTCTTGATCTAGAGTATACAATAGCCTTTTGTCTCCCAATAAAAAATTGCGTTGGCAAAGCCACCATGGGGACGGAAAGGAAACAAAGCAAGAATTACTCGGGACGGCCAGTCCTACTCGGTGACCGGAAAATGACATTATTTCCGGAGAAGCCTCCGGACTACATAAGCCCCACCAAACGGAAAATGACGAACTTGGTCTCCGAGGTCGTCGAATACACGAAGCCATACCACCTAAGAACACATGCCTTCGAAGGTCCAAAATTGAGTATATTCGGCCCGAGCGTTGACATCCACACTGATCAAGACGATTTGGCGAACCTCGACTTGACTCAAAGCCGAACAAATAGCATGCGTAAATTGCATGATGATGCCATTAAATGTGGTGGTGGGCGCTTGAAAGACGATGACGTTTTTCAGGGACCGACTCCACCAAAGGAACGGGATGTGGTGGATGTCATAAAGGAAAGACTTGGGCGACTCCACAAAGGATTCGAGCCGCCTGAGTTGCCTGAGGGACTGGCCGATGTTTTGATCACATATAAAAAAACGCGGACGGACAACACGAAGCTCCTCATTCGGGCGCATTCTCGAGTTTTGAGACGGCATTGCAATGCATTCCATGAGTTATTGGAATCCGGGATGAGGGAGATGACGTTGCGGGAGTTTCTCGATCGACAATTCATGCGTAGTAGACAATTTGGTAATCTGATATGTGATGATTACAAGCTCATCAGTTTGCAATATTTGAATGAAGTGAAGATTTTCACTGCCTATTTCAAACAGTGTGTATTGAATACTAATTTGCTCAGTGTGATATAGATTTTGGCCTGAAATCGGTTGGATGTGTGTAGCTCCTCTCCAAATGTCTTCATCACATGAATTCATGAAATTATCTCATACCTAGTCACGAACTGTTTTTTGTTGCTAATGGACTCATTAGTGACCAATAAGTAGGCACAATTTTGGATGGGTGAGAATAAGAGAACACTCACAATATAGTGAAGTATTGAACCTAGAATCGTCTTTATATTTGAGCAAATACTTCCATTGTAACTTATGCCTTTTTGGTATCCATTTTAAACTACAAACCTTGCCATATGCCACTCATATATAGGTGTCTGATTAAGAGGATTGCCGCGTAAGGTGCACATAATACTTTACCAAAAAAATTGCAATGAAATTGCAAACACTGTAATGATTGATCGACAGTACTGGTATTTTCTTGTTGCGCAGACGAGACGAGCTCTAGTACAGAATATGAAGTAGAACCTTCACTTGGATTTTGCAAAATCCAACACCCAGAGAAACCAATCGTGATACCCCGAGTCGTGACGGAGGCGTTTCTTGCGCTACAAGAGGCGCGGAAGAAAGCTCGGATCGTGTTGCCGCCGGAGCCGGACATATGGCCACCTACGGAGGAGGAATTGTTGAAGGAGAAGCAAGAGAATCAAGCTTTCGACATTGTGAAGGAGAGCCATAAATTGGTGCGCCAACTCGAGGCTCTTGAACTCCCCGATGCTTTGCGGGAACAACTTGCAAAGTTTGCCAGCTTGGTAGCGGAATGTGTCCCGTTTCCCCAAGAAGTAGAAGAAGAACAAGAAGAGGAAAAACATGAAGAGGAAGAGTCAGATTCTTCCGTTGAGCCGGAGCCATTTGAACGGACGGTCCGAATAACATTTGCGGACTATGCGCCCCCGGGTTGGGAGACTGTTGGAGAGCGTGAGAGTGCCATGAGTATGGGTCCGCGAAGGAGCTCGTTGCAAAAACGCGGGAGTAGTGTTACAGAAGATGTGCTTGCAAGCGAGACACTTGTGAGAGGGAGTTTGATTGAAGGGAGCATGATGGTGGCTTCCGAAGGGGAGGGCAAGCTCGTTGGAGGAGAATTGCAAGAGGAGGAAATTGCGGAGCCACCGTTCGATGCGAATCTCGTGCGGGGAAGTTTGCAACGTGGGAGTTTGAGAAAGGGGAGTGGTGTGCGTGAGAGCTTGTTGGATGGTGAACTCGCGGGTTCGGAGGTAAGATGTACATGAAATTCGTTCGAGTCTTGTACAACGAATATATATGTGTTGGTAGACTTGTATAAGATGAGATTGTTTCATTTCCTCAAAGCTAAAAATTAAGGATAAGTTACTGCCCACGTTTTCCAACACTAGCATGAATTGTAGTCTCATCTCCCACATGCTACTGCTTTAATTGGGCTTCCATTTATGGGTTGGATTATTTTTTAACGGTTGTAACAATCATGTCAACAATTTGATCCCGGGCCAATGTTCCTCCGCTTCCATATAAGCTCACCGAGCCCCTCGATACCGACAACTTTTAAGATGCCCAGCTGACCAAGTGCCTGGGCCACAATGATGGAGTGGACCATAGCTAGTACCACTAGCATGGCTCGGCACATAATGAAACTCACACCAAATGCAAGGTGGAGATGAGTCCGAACCACTCAAGTTATTGGCTTGAAGCTTTTAATTGGTCGTCGTAGAATCAATAGCATCATCTCTCATTTTAAAGTTTCACATGATGGGATCACCACCGCATGAATACCTGATGAACCAAGTTAACTTGATGACGTGATGTGTAGATTGATCCACCTCCGCTTACAGAAGAAGAGGACCCAGGGCCGACCGAAGAAGAGCTACAGGAACGACGAGTCACGGAAGAATTTACATTTTTTGCCGACTTTCTCAACACACTGGAGTCGACTCCCGAGGACAGCGAGCCGGAAACGCCGCCGCCGCCACCACCTCCCGTCTACGAACTCAACAAAGACTGGACGGCGGCTGCTACCCATGCCGTGATGGAGTACCTCTACACCGAGAGATGTCACGTGCCATGCCATGAGCTTCCCCAAGTGTTCCAAGCGGCAAACGAGCTTCTCCTCACGGAGCTCACCGAAGGAATCACGCTCAAAGTTCCCCTCATCACATACCTCCGGCTCGCCCTCACCACCGAGGAGAATCGGGTGGCTCTTCTTGAGCTGTGCACATTGGCCGATTCAGTGGAACGTCCAGGTCTCTTCATAGCAACCTCAAGGCTAATAAGGGTGACTTTATACACAGCCCCATTCTCAAGCATTAATCCCTTGATCCCGCCCAACTTTATCAACTTCAACTTTATCAACTTTTTTCAGGTCCAACCTTGTCGCATGTAAAGTGATGAGGCCCGATTCCAGGTCTCGATGTTTCTTGAGGGGAAAGTTTAGTGAAGAGAATTAACTTTCCATGGATCGACGGTAAAGATCATGTTCAATATCTAACGGATGAGCCCAATCCGGCCCATGTTTGAGAGTTTGAGCCAAGGAAAACCTCCTCCCGATTTTTCAAGTTAGCCCGAAGATTTGGCATCAATTTTTTGCCACCTAGGACGCCACATAGGATGAGTAAACGTTCGGGCTAAATTCTAGTATAAAGTCCTTGGGCCAAATTTGATGAAATCAAGCAATCCTATTGGTTGAAAGGGTCAACTTCCATGCAACGGGTTTGCAGAGCAAGATTGTTTTTGTGTAGGGGAATGGCCTTTGGGAGGACAATTCCCCTACATCGTCTACCCTTGGTGAGATATCTTCCACATCATACTTTGGGGTTCCCTCTTACTATGGGGACCATGATGGTTTGGGGGTACTATTTTGGCATGTAATACACGGTAATATCGAGCCAAGGTAGATTATGTTCATACTAATTAATGCTCCCCTATATGGTGGATCCCTCCATACAAGGCCTCAGAAGCTCTTCAGATACCTCCATGCAAGGGGACATGCATTTGTGTAATTTCACATTCATACGATACAAGGACCCATCACCTTTTCATTTAACCTCTGACCACCATCCAATCAAGGCTCTTCATGCCAAGAGATGTTTGACCATGTCAATGGCATGGTCATACACCCTCCCGTTTTCCGAGCTTCTAATGCAAGGGGGAGAGAAGCTATGAAATTTTTGAACGCTTTAAGTCTTTATGCATATATCACTAGTAGAAAACTATACAAAAAAAAACTACAACCGAAATCGGCTGCGGATCTTTTAACCAGCTTGATCCGCAGTCGCTAAATGACTGTAGATTTTTTTTTTTGGTTTCGCAAATGAAATTTTAGGAATTTAGGGGCGTGTAATATACCGTTGGAAAGGTCTTGAAAATATATTTCCAACAGTATATTACATGACTCAAAAAAAAATTACAGTCGAAAAATGAAAATGAAAAATCTATAGTCGTTTAGTGACTGCAGATCAGATTGGTCAAAAGATCCACAGTTGATTTCGGCTTTGATTTTTTTGAGCATAGTTTTGTGTTAGTGTATCCACACCCACGGAGCCAGAATCGGATTTTATCACATGGTCCCTGTTTCGCTTCATGAAAGTTGATCTTTCGAAGTTGGCATCCAACCAACATCACCAGGATTGGGATCTTGGTTGGATGCGTGCAGACAACACAAGGCAAGGCAATTAGCGCTACACAAGTACGAGAGATTTTTTTCCTGCAGCTTACACCCAACAACTCAAGCATAGTGATGATTTTAGATGGGCTTGGTGTTTTGGGAAAACACAGACTTGAGGATTTTGAAGAAGCTGTGCGAATCGTTTGAGTATGGGCCCAATCTGGACAAAATGCCGTACACTTTCACTTTCTTTACAGGCTACATAATCAGTCGAAGGCTTGAGTTCCTGGAGGAGGGATTTCACGAGCACGACCTTGTCAAGGTATACTACTAACTAGAACAGTAAATTCACAACAGTTAATGCACTTTGTGCTCACGGTCCAATCTCATCATACAAACCTTGCCATGTAGCAGACAAATATAGGTGTCAAATTGAAAATCGTGGTCATGTAAGGTCCCACTAACCAATTGTGTCTTTATAGACATGTTTTTTTGCACATTGTTCACCTAGTTTGTTTCGATTGATAACCAAGATAGCCAAGGCTGGGTTTATGGCATGTAGTGTATGTGTTAAGGTATATGGCCTTATTGTGGGCATTTCCAACTCCACATACAATTTTGACCATTGAATCAACTTGGAAATTGTCTCCTTCACATAGCAATAATCACAAGGAGGTAATATCCCTCAATCTTGGAAATTGTCTCCCACATTAGTGCAAATCACAACGATTGCGATTTCAGGTTGCAAGATTGAAGTTGAGAATCTGCAAAAGGTAACAGATGTCAAAATCATACGTTCTCTATAAGTTATCTCAGAGGCCCTTCCAATTTCGTTAACCATTAAAACATATATTGGTTAACATACTTTGAGCATATACTCCAATCTTATCGTATCGCATGTCTTTCTGGTTTCCATCCATAATAAGAAGCCTTGCCATTTTCCTCTCAAATACGGTTGTTCGTTTAAGAAGATAAGGCCCACATACATTACGTGAATATAATGGAGGCGGATCCATGGTAGGTGAATGTATTGCGAGTGCCTGAGCCAGGCATGAAGTTGTTCAAGTCAACAACAGAGCAAATTAAACACCTCATTTTCACGAAGCCCCACCCAGAGTGGGTTGGTGCGAAAGAACGGATTGACCCCAATGCCTGGTTTCCACGCAAGGTGAGACTCGCTAATCTTTTAAATGTTGAGCTCATACTTACCCAAGTCCAGGGTTCAATATCTTTAACATCACTATTTCAACACTTAGCTGATGATGCATTCAAAATCGATTGAACAATTCAACCTTTAAGATCTTGCAATTATACAATTTACAAACTAAAGTTTACAATTGCAACGAGATTGTAACACTATGATTGTAACACTACGATTGTGTTTGAACCACTACCTCATCAAGAGGCTCAATGTTGTAATCTGATGTTATTGAATCCATGTGAAATAATTGTTGGATTGTGGATCGAGACGTTTGTGATGCAAACCACCAATGTCATCATTTTTGTACATTACCCATTTTTTTTAAGAATCAAAGTGGTCTTAACATTATTCAGCTGCACACTTGACTTCTATAGGGCCAGAATATGTCAAGAATTATCCACTATAAATTTTGCATTGAAATTGGCCACATTTAGTTTGAACTTGGACTTATCAACTCCATGAAGTTACTGATAACTGTGGTTTATAGGAGAGACAAGTAGAAGCATCTCCGGCCTAGCTGGTCACCTTCCAAGATATCAGAGGTTAAGGGCCACTTCACACACGAGCCAAGAGCCGTGACCATGAAATTGTGAGAGCCCAATGAAAGTGTCCAAAGGCCGTCCCAACACACCTCCAAAACCATGTAGTGTGGTCACGGATCCTCAAGTGTAGTGTCAAGCCATATGTGAGCAGGCCCTCAACCAAATGCTATTTCAACGAATGTCTATTCATGCAGGTCCTCACACATGATAAAATAGAATAAATCAACGGTTGTGAGCGTTCGGAGTGCCGTGGTCTCCCGGTTTTGTGTTAGGCCTACCTCCAAGAGGTGGTTTTTGAAAATACAGTCAAGACTCTATAAATGTTACAGGTCGGGAGTAGCAAAAAAATAACATATATAGAATTCTAACAAGTAACACTTATAGAATTCATACCGATGATTAATAACATTTATAGAAATAACACTTAATTTTTTTGAAAATGAAGAACATAACATTTTATAAAAATAAAAAATGAAAGTACAAATGATAATACATAATTCAACTAAACTAACTGAAAGAAATAATCTATATAGTAGTAACTTGATGAGATTCTTCCAACTAAACTAACCAAAACAAAGAGTCTATAGTAGTCTGATGAGAAGCTTCCAAATCATGAGATGAAACTTCCTTTTGGAGTCCTTGAATGCTCCTGATGTGTGATAGGGCATCGTTTGGTCTTTGTTCAAAGTATTTCTTCAAAGTCTCTAGAGAATGCTCAGCAACAATCAATCCTAGAACTTCTTCTACCACATCAACCATAACCTCATCAACATCAATTTCTTGATGTTTTGAGGAATACATATCCAAAAACTCCTCATCGGTAGGTTCATAGGGGTTGTTTAAATCAAACTCCATCTCATAATTGAGGTATTCATGAGCATTCATCACGTCACCCACCTCACTATCAGATGACAACAACATCAGTTGATGAAGTAGAGTAGCAACTTCATCAACCTCTACCAAGCGCCTAGCTTCCTTTATCTCCCTCTCAAGTATTGGAAGCCCCAACTAGCAAACTAGCACCCAACAAGCACCCCAACTCCCAAACCTTCTTTGTCTGCCATCTCCTCTCCCAAATTGCTTGAAAGTGCACAAGGAGGAAGGATCTCTAAATAAGAGAGAATATTTGACCTGTTCGCAAAGAATATGGGATAAATGTGATTACATGTTTAAAATGTATGCTCTCATATATTATTACCTTGATTTTCTCAAAATTAACACTTATAAAGGTGCAATTAACAAAGAAGGGAGTAGAGCATGTTATAACACTTAACACATAACACTCACTAGTCTTACCAATTGTGTTTTTGTAGGGGAGTAAAATTTTCTTAACATATATGAAATTATAACGCTTATAGGGGTAACACTTATAGAGTCTTGACTGTAGTCCTAGTGACCATGAAACATGATCCATTTGATGCCATGTAAGAATCCATGTAGACTTTACATCCATCTTGCATTCACATACTCCGTTGGTCCCTCAAGCGTAGTGTGAAGCAAACTTGGACCGACTCCATCTTTTCCACCAATGAGAGTGCTCGAAGTGTAATGGTCACGGGCTCTCAGTCTCGTGTGTGAAGTGGCCCTAAATGAGGCCCGATTGCTATAGAAGGCAGACAAGCAGACAAAGCCCAAGTTGTTGGATCGTTATTTAATAAGGTAGAAATATCATAAACCGTGAACTACCCTCTACCCGTGCAGTAGACTTCCGTCAGAATAGTGAAGTGCCATTTCTGAAACCGATAATTGCAAGGTTGGTAGCTTGATATACGTGTACGGTCAGTTTAGCCAAATTTAATCATGTTTGACTATCATCAATCACAGTTTAATGTACTCATGAGTTAACCGGTTTAGGTGATGTTCAGTGTGAAAATGAGCATTACCGTGTTCGGTTTAAAGAGAATCTAGCGAACGAGTGGGGGGTTTGACAAACTTTCCACTTTGAAAAATTGTAGAATTTTTTTTACAGGGAATAAAAATATGATACAACTTGCATTCTTCATGAATCCTTCTCTTCTATCTTGGAAAATTATCTCATGATTTTAAGACCATATCTTCAATGCGAATCACCTTATTTTCACGGTTTATGGTATTTCACCAAGTTGAGATGCTCACTAACTTGAGCTCTCAAAAGTACTTGAGGTTGCTGCAATCATAAAGAATTAGCATAGCACACGGTTGTCGAAGAAAACTATACCCCCTTGAAAGGTGTACCACCCTTCGCTGATCCTTGGAAAAAAGGGGGCTTCAAAGAAGAAATAATAAGATCAATACAAGCATACGAATCCAAGGTAATTGTCTTCCGTTGCTTGGAAATCTATAAATCTACCACAATGATAGATTTGTAATTTTCTTTCACCAATGCATGACGATTGTCTAGGATTCATTATGCTAGTAGTAGATTTTAGATAAATCTGAGAGAATGTTGGGATATTGAGCAAACAATTCCAACATAATGCCTTTGGGATCTAGGGGGCCCTTGTCTAAGGCCTTCCCAAGGCTTGGTAATGTTACAATGTATTCTCACAATTAGTTGACTTCAAATATTAACCCCTAAATGTCTAAGAGGCCATGATCATCTAATTTGATAGTGTTTTTAACGTTTTGAGTAAGAAATTGCTATCCAAATGTCATATATTCTTAGTACGTTGTGGGCTTTTTGATTTGAAATATTTTGGAACTTTTTGGGAATTTGGTCGAAATGTCCAATCTAGGGAATATTCCAAAGTTTCACCAATTGGTATTTTTTGTGTATTTGTCCCTCAAATTGGTTGGTTTTGGAAGTTTAAGGTGTTACTTGTTGGGGGCCATATCTCCCTCTGATTTTGGAATTTATCCACCACTTTGTTTCTCAAAGTTTTTCTTTAAAATACCACATCTACTATTGGGATTTGGACTTTGCAGTTCACAAGTACCTCTATCAAAAGATTGGGATTTGATCCAACAATTTCCAAATTCCATAGCAAGGGCACCTCCAAAATCTTGAATGTGTTTTTTTAGTATTTAAAGTTGCTGCATGTGGTTGGCATTTCTAATATCTCTAATGGTGTAATACTAAACTCAATACACCCAAGAAAATGGTATGGATCTCGACATGTAATCAAGGGGGAATAATCTCTATTATTTTTGACACCTCATCAAATAAACATTAAAACTTCCTAGTTAGATACTAGGAACGGTTGAACTTTGTTTGGGGTGCGTTTCAACTTGATGTTCCAAACACCTGCATGGTTGGATTGGGTATAAACTTATTAGATGTGGCTATAACTATTATCAAAGCTTTGAAATTAAGGGACTTCCAAAATCATTCTAGGACAGCCAACGGGTAGGCAATTAGAAGTCAATGTGATTATTTTTTCCTCTATGTGCAGTTCAACATGTTTGTCAACAGGAATCGAGACAAAGGATGGTTCATCACAGTTTTTGGGCCCAAGATTGCTGAGGAATGCTATAACTTCTACAAGCACATTCAAGGCCTCACTCTAAAGCCAATGGAACCTGAGTCCTTCAGCCTCCGCATGGTCATGGGCTTCCTTGTGTGTCCCATGATGCAAACCTCCCTCATCAAGGTTAATATTGAGCATCAAACTTTGAAAGAAAACTCCGGACATATTTCCTTCCCACAATGGATAAGTCATCACATGTGGTTCCTCTTTGCGGTTCTCCTTGCCAAGTTCAATCTACGATCCCAATGCGTGTTGGCGTCACATTTGAAGATAAGTAGAAACGAGGGGACAACTAATTAGACTTTGCCACTAAGTGTATGTTTGACATTCAATGATTAGAGTCACCTAAAGCCCAACATAACATTATTCAGATCCATAACAATGTTCTGTGGGACTGACAATATTCTGCAAAATATTCCTTACATTCAGCTTGAATGGTGGAATATTCCGAAGAATATTGTCAATCCCACAGAACATTGTTATGGATCTGAATAATGTTATGAAAGATTCCATGCTCAATATTTCTTGAATACTTGCTTGGGATGCAAATAAAGCTGCGTCTTGGTGGAGACAATGAACTGGGAGAACCGACCACTAGTTACAGATAAACTGGTTGAGGTTCAAGACTTCAGGAACAATAACGACCATTTTAGAAGAATTGATGGAATATACCTCAAATTAGTAAAGAAAAACTGAAAAGATCACAACATGTAACCGGCTGGATTTGAAAACACTGGGATTTTGACCGATTATACCCAAAAAATTCTCCCTGGGCCACTGGGTGGAGAGGGCCGTGCTTTCCGACGATTTCAGTATGAAACATCATTTCCGAAAGTGAACAGTCTGCTGTTGATTGTTAATGTTGTGAACTTACCTTTCGATGTGATTTTGTTTTCTCTTGTTGGGCAGTCATTTCCAAAGGAATTGAAGGTGGAGGAGTGCCGCGGATCCGGGTACTTCATCGGCGGTGAATCACACAGCAACTCGTTCACGTTGAGTGGGGAGCCCCGGCACTTGCTCGCGGCCGCGAAAGCCATACCCGAAACGCTCATCGGCCGCACCTCGCTCCAGATCCGGTTCCCGTCAAAACGAACGTTCGTCAAAATATTCTCGGTTGCCCAGCGCTTTGGGGTCGATCTCGAGATGAATTGCATCTACTTGCTGAAGAACATGCCGAAAATCATCCGGGCACTCGCATTTTACATTGACACCACGGACACCCCATTCGTGCCGTGGGATGTGCCCAGGGAGATTGTGGAGCTCGTCGAACCTTGTGATCCATTTTGACATGCAATGTTCTCTGTGCGTATGAAATAGGCAAACAAAAATGTACATTATGTGATTTGTTTTGGAGCCTTCCAGTGGAGGGTGGGAGTAGCATGTGAATGAAAATATATGCTTATTTTCTCAAGAAGTCGACATGCGTATCTATCTATCTATCTACAGTTCGATATTGAAAAGCTCATGTAGGCTCATAACATTACTCAGTACACTAAATAGGATATTTAGTGTTTGATACACTAAATACGAACGCAAACACTAAATATCAATAACCCTATGAAAGTAGGTAACATCAAATGTAAACTCAAACACTAAATATCAGAAGAAGAAGAACTCCGGTCCCTAAATGAGGGGCCTGAGTGAATAAAGCGTCTGTTCGTAAGACATCCTTGACCATACCCCAGGGTAGTGGTGTTGGATGTAGTACTACTTCACCCTTTGCAGGGAGTAGACCCTATATAAGTAACAATTGACTTTTACCGGTAACCGGTGGCGTGGGTTTGTGAAAGTATGGGCGCGTTCAAAGTTTTTTTTTTTTTTTTTTTTTTTTTTTTTAATGTGTGGTGTTGTAGGTCGTTAAGGGGTTGGTTGTTTTCAATTCTACGTTTATGGATGAGTATTGGGTGTGCATATTGGGTGGCGATAATATTAATTTGTTTAAATGTGTGCCTAATTTGTGTTATAGGGAGTTTAAGTTTCGTTTCTAGTTCTGTCATTGATGGGATGTGTGTGGTGGCTCTAGCGCCTGAGGCGAGTACTATTAGTGGGGCGACATTCCACCCCCGTGCTTTGATGTTGTTAATGAGTGGTTGATATTTGGTTGTTTTTCTTTCGAGTGTTTCTGTAGCGAACCTATCATTACAGTATGTAAATTCTATAAATTGGATAGTGGTGGTTGGTGTAGGTGTTTCTGGTGGCGGGGAGTTATAGGGGTGTCCTATAATGCATAGTATGTCGGGTTTGAGTCTAGCGCTACAGTGGCATCTTTGGATGCCACACGTGCATGGAAGTAACCATGTAGGTACGGTGTTATCTTGGGGTAAGTCATTATATGTGCCTGCGTTCATGAGTATGTAGTGTCGTGTTATTTTATTAGAGACGAGAAGTTTGCGAATTTCCCATACCGCTTTGTTATGTCTTTTTGTTATAAGTGCGTGAATGTGTTGTTGTTTGCACTTAAGGAGTAAATGTAACCATGTATCCGCTTCCAATGAAGTACAAATGTTACATGTATGGGATGGGTATGCAGTTCTACCGAAGAAGAGTTGCTTTCTAGCTTGTCCCATATATTGGCCGGTTCGGAATTTTACTAAGCACGTTTTTTGTTTGTCGGTGACTGCCGGATTGGTCCAATTAAAAGTCATTGGATAAAGTTTTGTCGATATCTTTGTTATCTAGCCATTTATGTAATTGATGTGTTTGGGTTGCTATAATGGAAAGGTTATTATGTTTGTCGTGTTTGGTAATATATTTGCCAAGGTGTCGGATGGGGCCTTTGTCGGGAGTTTCTTGCATGGAATGCCACCAATCTTTGTGGAGGTAGTATGGCATGGGGTGCGCGTGCTCATGTGTGGCTATAGCGTCTCTATGGTCTAATTCACAACCCAACTTTGCTAATTTATCGGCTTGTTCGTTACCTTGAATGTTTATGTGGGCTTTAACTTTGTGGAGTGTGGTGGTTTGTGTGCGAGATTGCAACATCTTAATTATGGATTCTAATATCTTTTTGTCCGGGTGGCTATTATGTAGTGTTGGGTGTTTAGTTTGGGTATTTAGAAGGTATAAGACGTTGAGACAATCGGTGAAGATATGTGCCGGTTCGTTCCGGTATGTGGTAGTGAGTAGTTGGAGGGTGTGGTGTACAGCCATAAGTTCTGCCCTAAGTATATTTTGGAGTCCGGGTAGTCTTTCGGAAATTTTGAGATTTTTGAAAGGGTTATAAATGCCATACCCTGCTTTTTCTCTTTTCCAATGGCCTCGGGTTATTTCTTTGGGTGGGATAAATGATCCGTCCGTGTAGTAGCAAAATTGTGGATGGTATTTGGGGGGTAGGCATATGTCGGGATTTGTATATATGGGAGTGTTAGAGGTTTGGGTAGTAAAGGGGGGGGGGCGGGTATATAAGTTGGGACCATTTATTGCTTTTATTTACTAGAGTGTTTATGGGTGTGGGTGGTGCTAGTGTGTTAAATGGGGTGGGTATTTGGAGGGTAGTGCAAATAGTGTCCATACGAGTCGCGTATTCATATGATCCGGGGGACGTGTGTTTGTGGTGTATACATAATATGCGGAGGTCCTGACTTTCTGTGCGTGGGTTAGTTTGTAATTCCGGGGGTATTGTGGGTTCATCATATATAATGGTGTCTGCTTTGAAGTGTGAAATAACATGAGAGTCTGGGAAAGGTCCTTCATGGGGGTTGAGGTTATGGTACCAATTTGGATCCGTTGTTATGAGTATTGTGATTGTGTCTGGATTATGTGTAGCGGCGAGTCTTGCCCAATGTAAGGCTTGTTGAGTGTCTTTTTCTGTGTGCGGGTGGGCATATCCCACTCC
Organism: Polytrichum formosum; assembly: GCA_964035585.1. Classification (NCBI taxonomy): domain Eukaryota; kingdom Viridiplantae; phylum Streptophyta; class Polytrichopsida; order Polytrichales; family Polytrichaceae; genus Polytrichum; species Polytrichum formosum. The sequence goes on from OZ037938.1 coordinate 58,089,023, forward strand.
TGTCCATTTGTGTTGAAATGCGGTGCCTGTTGATCCGAATACCTTGTCCCTAGAAAATGGGGAGGAGAATTGTTTTAACGTAGTAGGGCATGTGATTGGTGATGAGAAGTAGGAATGGGTAATGTGGAAGGAGGTAATGATGTGATTTATTAGGGCATCCGGGAGGGTGTATTGTGAGAGTTTAAGGGGGTTGTTTTTGGGTAGTCTATATTTGTATCTTTGATACAACCATACAACTTCTTTTTCAAAGGATTGTATAGGGGGTTCTAGGTTATGTGGTTGGTTTAATGTAGTTTGGTATTGTTTCCAAAGCCATTGTAGTCTTTGTTCGGGGATGGTAATTAGGTGGCGCCCGTCATTATCGTAGATGTGCGAGACGCCATATTGGTTTTGAATGGTGTGTTGTGTAGTTTCAATATCGTTATCGGGGTTGCATTCGTTGATATAAATGTGGCATAGGGGTATGTCTTGTGGTGGTCGGACGTATCTTGTGTCTCTCATTTGTGTTTTATTAAAGTTTATTTGGAGAATTTTGGTGAAATGTTGGTGTTGCTTTTGGGTGTAGTATTGTGTTAAGAGTAATATGTTATGGTTTATGGTGGTTTGGTTGTTCCAAGGGAACAAGTCTCTTTGTTGGAGCCATTTATGATATTTGGTTTCGTCGGGAAGAATCCATTGGCAAAGGTATGATGTGTAGTGTTTAGTGATTTTGTGTTTGTCTACGTATGTGTGGGGTTGGTCGTTTATTATGGATTGTATTGGGAATTGTAGGTGATTTTGTTGGATATGTGTGGGGGGTTTTGGGTATTCCGGTAGTGGGGGGGGGGGTGTAGGGGGAATGTTATTATTATTTATGCTTGTGTTTATATGGTGGTTTTGTATTTTGTAGGTGTCTTTAAGGGTGTTGGGTGTGTGATGTGTTAGGCAAGTATTTGGGCATAGGTTGTGGCACGTGGGTTCACAAAATAGTTTACGCGCATAGTCGAGGGCGGTTTGAACTAGTTTAGTGGGTGCGGCATAGTATTGTTTGAATTCATTATTTGTCATTAGGTGGGTGCCGTTGGGGTTTGTTATGTGCCTTAGTTCGGTGATGTTGTGTATAAGTAGTTTGTGTAGGTATTTGAGGGAAGTGGTGGGAGTTAGTGTGGGTAGATGATGTGCTTGGTTCATCCATTGTATTTCTAACTGCGTGGGGTGGAGGGGGAATTTCGCAAGTGTACTTCTAAGATGAGTGGCACTAGTTTGTTTGAGTAGATATAATGTTCTTGTGATTGGTGACCTCACACAATCGTGGGGGGATATTCTCGGTAGTTTGAATGATCCGCCATGTGCGGCAAGGATATATTTAGTTAACCCGTTATATATTCTGCCAAGTCGTCCTTGGTCGTTAAGGGCATTAATAAGTTGTTCTCCGATACATGTTATATAGGCGTTTTTTAGTGAGAAGGCTTCGGTGCCGAACATATTTTGTGGTAGTTGTGTAACCGCATTTGATAGGCATTTCGGGAGGCCACAGATATTTTTGTGTAAGGCAATTATTCTTTTGTCTAATTTTTTAATGGCGGGGAGTGAATAGGGTACGGCATAGAAGCTATAGGCTATGCCCGCTCGTATGACTGTGTCTACCATTTGTATTTTTTGCTTCATGGTGGTAGTAGTTTACATTGTTTGATTAGCTTGGTTGTTGTTATGTGTGTTTGTGTTTTCCATTGTAGGGATGGAACTAGATTGATTCCAAGGTAGACATATGGTTCGTGTTGGCTTAGTATAGGTATTGGTTGGTTTCTAAAGTTAATATTAATGGTTGTTAAGTGGGTTTTGAAGGCTTGTGCATTGAGTTTAGATTTATTAGGACATCCCGTGATCGCGCATTTTTGGATGCCGAGATCCATTCCGGCCCATTCGCAGTAGCGGTCGAGTTTATTTAGTTGTTGTTGGATGGATGTTACGTTGTTAGATATTACCGCGAGGTCGTCCGCATAGGCCGCGGAGCTTAGGTTTGTATTAGATGTTTTAAAGGAATATCCGTAGGGTCCGCGTTCTAGCCATCTAAGTAATGGTTCTAGGAAAATGATGAAGAGGTAAGGGCTTAGCGTGTCTCCCTGTATGGTTCCCCTTTGTATTGGGATAGGTTGTGTTTTACCGAAGTATTCCCCGGTAAATGTGGTAGTTGATTGTGAGTAGATGTTGCCGACTAGAGCTACGGCATCTTGTGGGTAGCCTAGGTCTTTCATAATGGCGAGGAGTCTAGCGTGGTCGATAGAGCCGAAAGCATTCTTAAAATCTATGTATAGGATATATATGTCTTGGTTAGTGAGTCGTGCATCTTCTAATGCAGCGATGAGGGTTTGAAGTTGTCGGGCGGTGCATCTCTCCGCTCTAAAGCCTTCTTGGCTTTCGTGTAAAATTTGGTGTTTTTCCCCGTATGAGGAGAGGATGCTAGTGAGCGTACTAGTAAATAATTTGTAAATAGTGTTGGCCAGTGCAATAGGGCGGTGGTTGGTTAGGTAATGGGGGTTGTCTTTTTTGTAGAGGAGTATCGTAGTGCTTGTTTTCCAGGTTTCAGGTATTTGTTTTTGTTTATAACAGTGGGTAAAAAACAGGAGGAGAAGTTTGTGGAATCTTGGCGGCATGTTTTTTAGTATGGTGTTAGGAATTTTGTCGGGTCCCGGCATTTTTCCATTGGTCAGATTTTTAAGACATATGTCGTATGTGGCTTGGTCTAGATATGTGTGTAAGGGGGTTAAGGCTTCGCCTCTCTGTTCTATAGTATACCCGTTGAGGTCGTGCCACGGATATTGCCTAACTCCACATAGACACTGTTGGGGGTGATCAGGTTGATAATGACATGTGGGGACGGTTGGTCTATTGCTTATGGATTGTTGTATATGTATTTCTTGTGCTATGTCTGTGGGGTTAGTAAGGATATTATTAAAACGATCTATGAGGCAGTCAAAGGGGGGGGTGTCCGTATTCTTGAAGACTTTTCGGTTAATTTTCTTGGGACTTTTGTCATATAATTGTTGATATTTGCTTATGGCTTTTTTGATTTGTTGGGTGGTGTAGTGAGTTGTTATTTTGCGGGCTTTATTTTTAGCTTTTTTGGCGATGTTGGCTAAGTTGGTGATCCATGTGTCATATGGGAGAGAAAGATGGGGGGGGGGGTGGGGGTATATCGACATATGTATGATTGTTAATTTCATGTGTAATGATGGGGTGAGTTCGCCAATTTGGGTTGTTTTTTGTGATATATATGGTTTTTCTAATAAGGTGGTAAGTAGATAAATATGTTTTCCATTCTTTTTGGAGTTTCTTTGGAAGGTAGCCGCCTTGTTTAGCAATTTTGCTTGATAAGGTGGGGATGGGTGGGGCACTACATGTTTCGAGGACGGTGGTTGTGATATTGTTGGTGAGGGAGTTTAGCGTATCACAAGCTAGTTGCCATTGTTCGCTTGACAAGTGGTTGTTTTGTAGCAGTTCTGTAAGCTCGTCGATTTGGTCTGAGTTGTTCTCGAAGAATTGAGTATGGAAATTTTCGAGGTTTTTCTTTGGTATGGGATTAAGAATTCTTGGTGGCGGGTCGGAGGGTGTGATTGGGTCTTTTGCTATGAGTGTGTTGGGGGGAATTCGAAGTTGTATGGGTAGGTGGTCGGAGTTTAGGTGGGCAGTTTGAGTTGTAGTTGAGGTGAAGTGTTGGTTATGGGGGGTATTGATGTAAAAACCATCTATGAGACTATTTTGGGTGTAATTGTGTCCTCCTTGTCTTGAGAATGTTGTGTTTGTCGGGATGTATGCCAGTTCTAGACCGGTTGTAAAGGAGCGCCAAAGATAGTCTTCTGGTTGTGGCGGTGTGGTTTGTTGGTCATTTTGTCTGCCGATCAAGGCTATGTCTCTGTTAAAGTCTCCGCATAGGATATATGTGTGATTAGGGTGTGTGTTTATTTGATGAGTTATGTTAGTTTGTATGTGTGAGCCCAAATTGATGCCCACATGTGTTGTTAACACTTGTAAAACATTACAAGTAGTATTTTGTTGATTTATGATTATTCACAAAAATATAAAAAGAGTGAAGCTTGAAGAAAGCTAAGTTCGAAGCATTAGGCTTGTGTGGAGTGGATTTAAGTAGTATGAGGACATACCTTGGTAAAGTGTGGTAGGTAGAAAGCCAAGGTTAGTTAAATGTTTGAATTAAGATCTTTGTTGATCATTTGAGGGAGGAAGGCTTAGGAGATTAGATGAGAGCCTACAAAGTAGGAGGAGATTTCGAAGGCTTATCGAGAGCCTTGTGGATGGGATGAGTCCCTACTTAGAAGGAGAAGATTAAGGGGTTGTGATTGGAGGCTCTAATCCTCTCACCCTATCCTTACCTCATGTCCTCTCTCCCTCTCAACTCACTATATAATCCCTCATTCTTCCCTCACTCATCCTCTTTTTCCTTCGTGCTCCTTAAGCACCCCACGGGTTATAAGTGTGGGTGTGTGGGAAGTAAGATAGGAGCACATGTGTGTGCTTAGTTCTTAGGAGAAGAACCAAGGCTATTTAGCCTTGAAGAGGGATTGACCTCTTGTTAGAAGTAGATTGGGTTTAAGGAATTTGGAGTTTGATTGTAAACTTCAACTTGTTGCATTGAGATTCATATTGAAGTGAGAGAGTTCAAACTTGTTTAAACTTGTGGCATTTAGAGTGACTAGATTGTACTAGGTGCATTACTTGTAGTGTTTTATTAGTTATGAACTTGAGCAGAACTTTATAGTGAGAGATTTGTCAATTATGGATGATCAGAGTGTTCAATGGGTATGAAAATTTGAGGGATTGTTTATTATAAAGTATGGGAGTTGTGGTAAAAATTTGAGAGCTTCAGTCATTGGGATGAAAGAGTTATTAAAAGTTGAAGGGGAGGGTGTCTAGGAACAAAGCAGCAAGGTTTGAAAATATGTATCTCTTAGAGAGTTATAGATATGGATACCAAAATTTGACACTACCTTTTGAACTTATATATCTATCTTGTGTCAAAATTTTAGATTGATTGGACGTAGGAGTTGGAAGTTATTAGAGTTTTAATGACCGGATGCTTTATCACAGCATTCATACTAAGTAGTTAGAGTTAGAATTTCATGCATAACTTTTGCATATGAACTCTGTTTGTGCCAAAATTTGGTGTGGAGATTTTTGATAAGGTACTTAACAAGTGTACCAAATTTCACTTGAAGAACATAAGTTGGGTGGGAGTTATACTATTCTGAAGTTTAGTAGGAAGACATTGATAGAGATTTACATCAAGAAGAACTTAGAGAAGGAAGGGCAAAAATAAGTATATAAGTATTTTTTAATATTTGTATTTAAAGCCTATGTGCTCATGGAATCCACAAGCGAAGTGTCATGTACCAATACGGAATCAACCACGATGACATGTGATAGCACGGAATCAATAAGCGAGAACTCATGTAGTAGTGTGGAGTCGACGGCAAAGACTCGATTCACAAGAGGGATATCTTTGAAGGCATGCGTGGCCAAAGCGGCCGGGTGGACATTAGAAAAAGCTAAGGATATAACCTTGCCCGACATTAAGGAATGTAAAACTACATAGTGTGGTGGTAATCAAGTTGTGTATATTCCAAGGGTAGATTGGAATTATATATTGGGTTACAAAGAGAGAAGTCTCTACATGTCATTATAAACTTTTCCACTCGGGCTAGGACGAAATCGAAGGGTGGAGGATTTTTGGTGACAGTATGGTGGGGATGAGAGGTAGGTCTTCTATATGTGAGGGCATGTATAAATTAATTAGGAGCCAGGGTTGTAGAGGTTGGTTTGCTATACGTGTTATTTGGAGAAATGGGGATATAGCGGCGGGGGTGGGGATTTTGGAAAGATTGCCTGGAAATGCGTGTTTATTGTGTATTAATAGTAGTAGCCCCCCTCTAAATCCTCTATATGTCATTCTTTGGCGTGTAATTCTTGTAATATTGTGTGTATTGTTAAAGAGTAATTTGTATTGGGGGAATAGTTGTTGGATGTATTTTGTGGATTTAGTGGCGGTGAGTTTAGTTTCTTGAATGGTGATGATTGATGGGGGTTGTTGGGGGTCCGTGATTAGTTCTTGTAGGCATGGCATGGCGGTGTTCACTAAATATCAACTATGGTAATATGTGGAAGTTACATGTTTGAATTTAGTGTTAGTAAGGATATGAAAAAAAAGATATAATAAGGGAGGTAACAGTAGGGAAGGTAGCGACACATTCATGTCTAACACTAATTATCAAGGAATTGAAAATTAGTGTTGAGCAAGGTAGGGTGGTAACAACATTAAATATAATCAAACACTAAATATCCTATTTAGTGTAGTGGTTGAGATCTCTTGTGGGCCCTACAATATGGATTTAGGATGCCCGCAACGTGGGACATGGATGCTGCCCAACATACAGAGTTTAGCATGACACTTCGGATAGTGGCTCCCGGGCCACCGATCGTTGGAGGTGGATAAAGCCAACTTATAGACCCCAAAACTTGATGTTGCCAGTAGGCGTGCACGGTCCATGTCACATGTTTAGTTCTGCAAGGGCTGGTTGGTATGCCTTATGGACCAACCCGCAGTGACAACACAATTGTTCACATTCTTTTATTGGGACCCACAAAAGTGGTAATAAGTGATGCTCTATGCAACTGACTAATGTTGTTATGTTGTTCATTTACGTAAAGGATTTTCATTCCAACAAACTCGCTGACTCCATCCCAACTGTATATCGTAGTATTACAATCATACCCATAGCCTTGACCCAAAGTTAAGTTATGCACAAGTCATTATAGTATTGCTAGCATGGGTGACATGCCTAGCACTTTGACCAATGTGATGATGACATGTGATTAAAACCATGAAGAAAAGTTTATGTAACCACATAGGAAGCTCAGGTAATAAAGAGCACCCGGAATTAATTTCTATTTAAAAGTAATAGTTGCTAATTAACGTCCATCAATGTCAAAGATACCTGAGTTCCTTAGCTTCTAGTCCTACATTGGAGAAATGTGCATGAAATTCCATCTATTAGGGTCATTGAGCAGATCTTCATATTATACAATTTTGAGCACACCCTCCGAAAATTGTATAATATGAAGATCATTGAAGCCATCGTGTGTGGCAAATATAAGGGCCACTTTGCACCATGGCCAAGGGCCATGAACATAAGATTGCGAGGGCCCTTGAAACAACTCATCCAAAGGCTGTACTCTGGGAATTTGAAATTGGATTTTGTGTGGTCATATGCCTTCAAGTTTGGTATGAAGACACAACTAGCTTATCCCCGTGCGATCTTGACCTTGTGCACATGTAGTCTCCATGTGGTCCCACACCTCTTGCACTTGCCCCCCCCCCCCCTCATCACCACCATCACCGCATTCATAACATTATTCAAATCCATAATAGTGTTCTGTGGGACTGACAATATTATGTGGAATATTCCTCACATTCAGCCCTGAATGTGAGGAATATTCCATAGAATATTGTCGGTCCCATAGAACACTGTTATGGATCTGAATAATGCTATGTTCTCATTGTATATTCAATTTGCAAATGCCCCCCCCCTCAACCAAATGCTATTTTACATCCTATTTATGTGGGTGCTTCACCACACTAAATTATAAGTAACATACATTTTAGGGTTGTGATATTTTGAAGCACTATTCGATCTTCCAGTTTTGTTAGACCCACCTCTTTGTGATAGGGTTGACGCAAAGTCTAGTGAACTATGAACGCAACACGAAACAATATTCATTCCATGCCATCTAGGACTCCATGTAGGTTTTTAATCATTTCAACTTCTTTTGGTCTCGTAGGCCCTCAAGTTCTCATGTAAAGTGACGTGGGACAATATTTGGTATTGTTGACCAATAGATATTTCTAAATTACAATGGTCATGGGCCCTCAAGCTGAAGTGTAAAAATCCCTTAAGTTAGTGGACAAAATCCTCCTCGGGTTCTAGACCATTTCTTCCTTTAACTGTGAGTGCTTTATTAATGTGCCATCACTCCTTGATTTTAGTTATTTATCTATTTATTTAATTATCATATGAACTGGCTTACTAAAATAACTATGTCATTGTGTGGGCTTCCACCATGACATCTTACACTACATCTTGCACCTATGTTGTCACCACACTCATAGTGGACAATGCCTCAAACTTTTCTTAAGACTCCTTGTGTCATGCTTTGATGCTGCCGTTGGATATGAACATAACGGTTTGGATTAAATGATGTAAAATAAGTTTAGACCCACATAACATTATTCAGATCCATAACAATGTTTTGTGGGTGTCAGCCTTAAATCCCCACCCTTGTGCGTCGTAGTCCGGGTGAAAGTTTAAAGCTAACATACACTCGAGTGACCTTGCTGGATTATGAATTTAGCATCCAATGCCCACCACCATAAACACTTAACACATAATTTCTTTTTATTCAACTCCCAAGTCCCCGAGCATTGAAAAATGCTACAATCCCTTGCAGTGACCAGTAACTGCAATTCAAACAACGGCTTGCACTAAAACAATACTGAACTACCCTAACCAAGTACAAGTCTAAAAACAAACCACAACACATTTGGTTTGCTAACACCCACCTCCACACTCTACCAAAATAACTTCAGAATTGTCCAGCTAAACCATCCCTTCATTTTCACTCCTAACTAACCCCCTACCCTAACTAACCCCTAACCCTTAGTGCCAACATTGTTGCTTTCCCCTTAAACCCATCTCAGCCTTGCTGGACCCTTTAGCCTTCCCCCGTGGCAGGGTGTTGGCTCCAGCAGCCCAGGCTCGGCCTCTTCTGCAGCTGGGAACAGAACCAGTTGAGTCGTCAAGCCGCCTGCTTCTCGCCCTTGGGTGCTTGCTCTGTCCCGCCTTCGCCCACAGTCGCCTTGTTCCGCCTCAGCTCACAGTCGCAACACCCTTGTTACCCTGGCTTTGAACAGCAGCTTGTGGCCGCTACGTGAGCTTCCTCAATGCCTGATTACTGCTACTGTTAGTGCTATGATTCTCAATCCACTCGGCCCTCAGCATTCCTAATTTAAGAATCACTCCACACTGATTTTTGAGTATGCCCCCTGTTTTCCTTCGCCTCTTTGAACGGGTAGCTCTGATTCAGAAGAGCAGCTTGCCAAATCATTTTTCAGCTCTCAGTGAGGCATGAATCAGCTCACCAGCTGCAATTCTGGCCAGATCCTTCCAACCATATCTCAAACCTGCACCGAAACTTCTCAGAATCATCCTACACTTATTTGTGACAGCGAATTCCTACCATCCAGAGCCTGGTTCGATCGATGTCGTGTGGACTCTGGCCACACCTCCTGCCTAATCCTCCTCGCATTTTTGATGCGGCTCACATTCTCCTCCTTACAGGCTCATTCTCTCAATCTCCTAACCGGGGGGCGCTGCTGTCCACCGAGAGCTTCCTCCCCTGTTCTACCTCTCCTCCCGCGGTGTGCAGTCCCCTGCCTCGGCCCTACAGGGTCCAATCCCTGGACCCGGGAAATCTGGACCCAATCTTCCCAGAAGGTAGAAACCACCTAAAACAGCCCCACCTCTATCCTAAAACGAACAATTAACTTGGCCAACAAAACCATAATCATCCTAAATCACCCTTGTACGTTTTAACCCAGCTAACTAAGAATCCTAACTTAACCATTAACTAACTACCCCAACTGATCCCTCAAGCATTCAAATCAAATTTTAATCTAAAGGTGAAAACTTCACTCTTTTTAAATTTTGAGTAACTGGAAAAATGTCAAAGTGCAGGGTTTAATGAACTTTTGTGGTTAAAAACCCATGTGGGCACCATATTGGGCTCACAGTGGGACTGACAATATTTTACGAAATATTCTCGGATATGTGAATATTTCTCCACATTCAGTCTGAATGTGAGGAATATTCTATAGAACATTGTCAGTTTCACATAACATTGTTATGGATTTGAATAATGTTATGCATGTTAGATTGTGAACTATACTAAATTTTTGCACACTTCACTAATCTCTCTATTTTATAGAATGAGAATCACTAATGTAGTGTTCCACTATAATGTGCGCTCACCAAATCAAACTCACTAAATTGGTGACAAGAGTTCGAAATAATGAAACCCAAACTAAAGCTAAGAAAGAGTGTTGTGTCCCCATTCAAAAACCCCTATCTCAAAGTGGGACCCCCCTATGACTAAACCCCCCTAGAAGCGGAGAGCCAATAGTTTTGATTAGTGTTGGTTTGGTATATAGGTGAGTGCATGGTATCAATAATCAATAATGGTATCAAAGAACTTGACTATGGGTATCAAGTTATCAACATTATAATACCAATCAAATATTCATTTTTCATAGGTAAGTCAAGTTGAGAGAATCTTCATGTACTTGAGTGATGGTCAAGTCAGTACCAGGGATGCTAGTATGTGAGCTTGCGAGTGTGAGCCTGTGAGCCTTCAATTTTTTCCCGATTATGGTTTGTAAATCCGTTGGGGGCCTATGACCGTGGAATTACATGTAAGGGTCTATAGTCCAAATGAACAACAAAAGAAAATGTTGCTATGCCAATTTTGTACCAAAAAATGAACTAATATACGTTCAAATGTTGAGATAATAATAATATAATTGGATATAATGTGTAAGAAAACTCATGTTGAAAATAGGTGTAGCATGTTAGGATGTCTCAATACAATACACATCAATGTAAAATTTGAATACATCATAACACCATCATAAGGGTGACATTTACGAAGTCCAAAACACAAAGAACAACAAAAGTGGGTTGTAGACATAAATCGGGTTGTAAACATAAAGGTTGGATATAAATTGGGTTAGAGGCAAAGTCTGCAAGCATTGCAAGCACTAAAATATGAATAATGCCTTAGAATGATTAAACAATGAATTTGAATGCCTTTGAAATACCTTTGCACCCTTGAGGGCGGGTTGAATGGAATCTCGAAGGGCAATATCAAAAGTGGGAGGTGTTTTAAGAGGACAATCCAAATACCACCCACATTTTTCAAAATGCATAGGATCCCAAGATTTCATGATTCCTTATGTGAACATGCACTCTTCACTTTTTATGTCAAAATAGTTAGCAAAAAAGTGGGAGATTTGGAAATGGCTTTAGTAGGGAATATGATATATTTGAAGTACCTACAAAACACCCTTCGCATGGTTGGTTTGAAGTTGAGTTGCTTGTCTATGTTATGGTTTTTGTGAACTCCCTTATCTACAACAAATTCACGAAAAAATGCAGTATCCGACAACGATATGCACATTGTCTCCACATAATAAAAAATAATGGGTAAAGGGTCCATACCATCTGGAAGCTAGTTGATGGACACATCCAGATCAACCACAGTAGCCTCAAAGAGCTTCTCGGTCTCAATAGCCAACTACCATATAGAAAATAAAGATCAGTATTTTTCAATGATTTAAAAAAAATGAAAGAAATAAGAAAAGAATGAATAAACCAAAAAAAAATCACCTGAGCTCACCAAGTAGCTTTATGAAGCCACTTAGGAAACTCTATATCATTGAATTTTGGTTTCAAAAATTTGAGAGCCTCACGAAGAGCAGGTGAGTTGTTTCACCTCTCAAGCCACTTAATCTTCATAGAAGTGTCCATAGCTGAAGTTGCCAACATCCGAAGTTTTTCTTGAATCATCTCAAGACTCTCATTGTGAGTTTCATAATAAGACTTCACCTGCTCTAAGAATAGAGGAGTATGTTTAGGATCTGCAATGGGAAGTTTGTCAGCCATAGACCCCCACCCTTATGCGTCTGTGATCCAGGTGGAAGCCTATGGCTCACATGTAGTATCAATTCTTGGTCTTGGAGATCCCACACTCATGTCTCAATGAATTCAAATACAAAGCACACTCTTTTTTATTAAACACCACATGCATTAGTATTGAAAAATACTTCTGCATACATGATGATTTGTACACACCCACACGCTAACCTCCTCTTCCTTCTCTCTTCTCCTATATCATCTATGTGCTATTAAATTAGTTAATTGTGAGGCCAAACCCCCCACCCTTAAGCGTCCGTAGTCCGAGTAGTGGGTTTGGGCTCACATTCCTCCGCGGTATTGGATTTGGACTTAGATGAGTCCATAGTGCAAGGTTCACCCTTCAAGTGGTCTTGGATTTAACTTTGGTCTTTGCTTCCTTTGTCTTGCCATCGCGAGAGTGCTCCACATTCTCCATTAATTTGTGCACGTGGTTTATTTTTAAAGAGAGGATGCAAGTGTTAAAAAACACTATTCTCTATAGTCAATCTCAAATACATCTACTTGTGAAAGCCACACATAACACTAACTAGCATAATGTAACTAACTACTTGTCTATGAGCTAATTAAGTAGGCTATCTACTAAGCTCCTTCATGAACCCATCTCTTTACTTTCTAATTACATAAACCTAGCTCCTTCATAAACCCAACTCCTTCATGAACCCAACTCCTTAGCTTCTAACTAAATAAACCCAGCTCCTTTATAAACCCAGCTCTTTACTTTCTAACTAAACAAACCCAGCTCCTTTATAAACCCAGCTCCTTCATAAACCCACAACTTTGTAGTTGTAATCCCCAACTACCTCACTAATTATTCAAGCCCTTAACTAATCTTCCTACCTAATTTTCCTAATTCTACTAACAACCCCTTTCTAATCACACAATTCTTCTCTAATCCTAAAATCCTAAAATCCTAGAGAGGAGAGGGGGAGAGAGAATTTCCTAACTTCACTAAGACTAACTAATCCACACAAGTATATTTTTGCACTCATCACAACATCAAGTGCTCAACTCTTAAACATGGAACTTGCAACCACGTGTATTCAAAACATGAACTTTAAGTACCACAAATTGGAATCATGAATTAACTTTAAAATCCTCCACGTCAACACTAATTCTACCAAGAGGTCAAGCCCTCTTCAAGGCTAACAAGCCTTGGCTCTCAAACTAAAAACTAAGCACACACATGTGCTCCAATATGGCTTCCCACACCCACACTTATAACTCGTGGGGTGCCTTGGAGCACAAAGGAAAGAGAGGATGAGTGAGGGAAGAATGAGGGATTATATAGTAAGCTTGAGGGGGTGAGCACCCTCAAGGCTCACGATAAGCCCTTGAGATTTCCTCCTACTTAGTAGGCGCCAATCCTATCTTCTAAGCCTTCCTCCCTCAAATGATCAACAAGGATCCTAATTCGAACATTTAACTAGCCTTGGCTTTCTACCTACCACACTTTACCAAACTTGGGATGCTTCAACCCAAACTTAGCCTCCTTCGCTTTCCGCCGCCATAACTTTCTCCCCTTACTTTCCCAAATCGTTGCTCACCACTTAATTCAAACCACGATGCTTAACTCGTGATTTGATTGGTGCTTTGAGAATTTGCTTATCCTCCACCTTGCATTCTTCCTTGGACCTTCCCCATTAAGTGGCCATGATGAGGTGGTCCACTTGTGCGCTCCATGTGATCCTCCATTCATCCCAATTCGAATGCACTTGCCTCTTGAGTCACTTTGGTTGTCTCCATCCATTTGTACTAGCCTACTCACTAACTACTCAATCCAAGTTCTCCTTACCTATCCTCATTCACTCAAATCCTTCCGAAGGTAAAAACACAATAACAACTCACATCCTAGCCTCTTACAACATGGTACTTCTAAGACTAACATTTCACTCTTTTTATATTTTTGTGAAGTAACATGCTACTTCAAAGTGCATCAACTAACGTTTCAAGGGTCTAAGACTAAATGTGGGCACCCTTTTGGGCTCACATTAATCTAACCCCTAGCCCCCTCACGGGGGGGTCACTCCATAGTCAAGTTGAACACCACGTGCGGCCAAAAAAAATCTACTTTTGGTAAGTTGCATCACCAAAATGGGTCAAAATTTTATCAATTTTTTTTCATGTGTAGATATACACGGTATCTATTACATAGTAAAAAACGGTAACCAAATTTGATGATATGTTTTTTTAATAAAACATACCGTTTCTAACTAGAATGACGCAGAATTGAACTAAAATAATTGCTACAAAAAATGAAGATGACTAAAAATTTCAAAAAACTATACAAAGGATATTATCAATGATTATGTATATGTAGAAAAAATATCATAATTTTTAAATTTATCTATTCCATGTAATATAGGGGTAGCAAACTTTGGCCGCACGTTCACACATTTTTGAAGGTTCATCAAGCCCTACTAGTTGTGCTCCTTACAAATCCCACCCACTGATGCATCTAGTTCCAATCATGACCCCCCCTTACTTCAGAGTTCACCTAGCCTATACTGCTCCCCGTTCTTAACTCTATATTCCCCTCAAAACTGCCCTGGCTCAGGTCCTTAACACTGGATTCCTTCCCAGGCTCTCCTGGTCGAGTTCCACTTTAAGCTCGATTTGGAGGCGCTCCTGAGTTTATCCCCCTAGTCACTGTTCCTGAATCCAAATTCTGAATCGCTTGAAATAGAATCCCACCTCTGGGTTGCCGCCCCTGAATCCTCCTCCTTAGTCGCCGCTCCTGGATCTGCATTTTGAGTTGCTCAAATTAAATTCAAAATCTGAGTTACAGAAACTAAATCCACACTCTGCCGCTCCCGAATCTGCATTCTGAATTACTTGAAACTAAATTCAACTTCTGGGCTACCGCCCTTGAATCCTCCTCAGTCGCCGCTCCTGGCTCGGCATTCTGAATTGCTCAAAACTAAATTCAAATCTGAGTTGCCGAGACTAGATTCAAAATCCACCGCTCCTGAATTTGTGTCCTTAGTTGCCGCTCCTGAATCTGTATTTTGAATTGCTCAAACTAAATTCAAATCTGAGTGCTGAGGCTAAATGCAGAGTTGCTCAACCAACATTCAAATTTTCAGTTGCCGCTCCCGAAGCCTTCTTCCCCGAGAGCCAAGGTCAGGAGAGCCTCTCCTCGCGGCACACCAGAAGTCTCTTGGTTGGGTCCCCTGATCCCAGAAATCCCGGGGTCCATCCCCCCGAGGAGGTTGTCCCCTCCCTTAAACCAACCCCCACAAGCCCTAAAACAAATATTAACCTTAACTAAAAACTCCCAATTCTCACAAGATTTCCACCCACATTCTAACAAGGCAAACCTAAAGCCTAACCCACCAGTCAAACAACCGATCCAACTGGTCCTTCAGGCCCAAATTCCAACGCAACTTCCACGCTGTATCCAATCTTAACTTGAATAAAACCTACATGCTTCACTCTTTTTATGTGTTTGAGCAATTTGAGGAAATGCCAACATGCGAGAGTTAATGTCCTTTTTGATACAAAAAGCAAATGTGGGCACCAATTTGGGCTCACAAAGTTGTTTCTTCAATTCCGAATGGGAAGTCAATCTCACCCTATCAACATCTTTGGAAATCCATTCACCAACTGCACTTAAAGTCCAATGCGCATGATCCGGGTACTTTTCATAAAATTTCCTTTGAGCAACAACAACAACATCCCCCAACTCTTGCTACACCAAGAAAAAGATATATAAGAATATGAAAAAGCGCACATAATAAAAAATGAGATGCAATAAAAAATATGATAATAGAAATCCAAATGAACAACAAGAACGAAGCAAATATACAAGAAGTGGAAAAATATGCAAGAAAAATTGATATTTTAGAGAAAATAACCTAGTATAGAAATCCATCAAGAGCCTCAACAGCCAAAATGAACCAAGTTCTATGTTTGAATTTTTGTTTGGCATCACCAGCAGGAAGGTCTTTTTTTGGAGACAAGTTTTTCAAAATATGAAAGTGGTTGCCTAGCAATATTTTGAATGCGGAAAAGCTTATGAACAAGATTTGTAAAAACATGGGATTTTTGGTTCCTCATGACAAAATAAAACAAACAATGATAAGATATGGAAAATAAACATCCAATAGAAAAATAAATTTAAAAAACGAAAAGCCAAATAAAAAGAATAAACAAAAAGATAAAAATGAAGGAATCACCAATTGACTTCATGCAAGGCTGCCAATAGAGTTTCAATATCTCCATTGACATCCAAAATAATATTTTCAACAACATAATATTAAGTAGAATCATGTGTGTGGTCTCGATTAATAATGGGCAACCATGCTTACAAACGGTGGTTGCCATCCCAGACCATGATCATTTTGCAAGAGAAAACTTTGAACTTCTCATCATTTTGCAATATTTTTTCAAAGGAAGCATTTGCTCGTACCCAGTTGTCACTCCATGATTCAATTATAATATCAGTAACATCTACTGTATTGCCCTCATTGTTCTCTAAGGCCACGTAAAAAACCCCATTGCCTTTCATATAACTACAAGCAACAAAATGTGCAGCGAGGTTCATAACATCATTTTTTAACAAAGGCCTAACAACTGGCAATGGAACCATTCGACAAAGTGGAATATTGAGTTTTTTATTTTGCCCTTGGTTGATACCTCAACCATTCAAGACGGAAAGAGGTGTTGACAATTTTTTTCTTAAAAAATGCATGCAATTAAATTCTCAATTGATCTTTAGAAAGAGGTAGAACTCCCATATCTGAAGCACAAAAAGTGCAACCCATATGAAAAGAAAAATGAATTAATAAGAGTGTTTACATATGAAAAAAATCATATATGCAAAGTAAAATGAAATGCAAAATAGGGTGGCCGTTAAGAGCCACCCCTATGGAAGAAAAAAAATTGAAGTAAGTGTATACATGTGTAAGAAATCACATATACAAAGCAGAATAAACTCTAAAAACAATGGTCGTTAACGGCCACCTTTATAGATGGAGAAAAAAATGATGAATGTGAGTGTTCGGATGTGAAAGATAGTACATATCCAAAGCAAACTGAAATGCAAATAAGGACAACAAAAATGATGAATAACAATGTTTACATGTAAAAGAAACTATATATGCAAAAGAAACATAAATGAAAAAAAATAACCGTTAACAATCATTCTTATTGAAAGAATTCTTTTTTTATGAAAGTGAGTGTGTAAATGTGGAAGAAACCACATATGCAAAACAAAGTGAAATGAAAAAAGGGTAGCCGTTAACGGCCACCCGTATGCAAGGAAACTTTTCTTATGAAAGTGAGTGTTTATATGTAGAATAAAACCACATATAAAAAAAAATTGAAATAGAAAAAACAGTGGCCATTAACAGCCATTCTCTTGGAAAGAAAGAAAATGATTCATTTATGTGATTTGATTTCAAAGAAATCATTTTGTTAAATAGAGACTGAAACCTTAGAAGGGGAGGCCGTCAACGGCTGCCCTAAACAAGAACACAAAAATTGGAATAAAAAAGGTGGCCGTTAACGGCTACCCTTTTGGAAGAGAGAGGAAAAAAAATGAAGTGCATTTTGATCGCTATAAATTTTTAAAATTTTCATATTTATTTCTTAAAAAATTGTGTCTATACATTATATCCTTTACAATCACTTTAATTTTTTTTGGAATTTTTGGACATAATTTTAATTTTACATAAATTGCCAAACTCTACTGAAATTAATATGATTATTGGCCACCCTTATGGAAGACAAAATTCTTTGTGAAAGTGAGTGTTTATATGTGGAAGAAACCAAATATGTAAAACAAAGTGACATGAAAAAATGGTGGTTGTTAACGGCCACCTTTTGGAAAACAAATTTTTGTGTGAAAGTGAGTGTTTATGTGTGGAAGAAACCACATATGTAAAACAAAGTGAAATGAAAAATGGTGGCCGTTAAGAGCCACCCTTTTAGAAGAAAAATTATTTTGTGGAAGTGAATGTTTTTACATGGAAGAAATCACATATGTAAACAAACCGACATGAAAAATGGTGGTCGTTAACGGCTACTCTTTTGGAAGAGAGAGGAAAAAAAATGAAGTGCACCTTGATTGCTATAAATTTTATAAATTTTCATATTTATTTCTAAAACAAATTTTGTCTATACATTATATCTTTCAAATTCACTCCAATTTGTTTCGGAATTTTTGGACATAATTTCAATTTTACATAAATCGCCAAACTCTAGTGAAATTAATATGGTTAATGGCCACCTTTTTGGAAGACAATTTTTTTGTAAAAGTGAGTGCTTATGTGTGGGAGAAATTACATATATAAAACAAACTGACATGAAAAAAAGGTGGCCATTAACGGCTACCCTTTCGGAAAAGAGAAAAAAAAATAAAGTGCACCTTGATCGCTATAAATTTTTTAAATTTTCATACTTATTTAAAAAAAAAATTGTGTCTATACATTATATCCTTTACGTTCACTCCAAATTTTTTTGGAATGTTTGGGCATAATTTCAATTTTACATAAATTACCAAACTCTAGTGAAATTAATATGGTTAGATTTCCTCCAAAAATCTTCAACTTTTGAAGATTTCGGGTCAGATTCTAAGATGTAGCAATTGTTTTTTGGTTCTAAAATACACAAAACACCATTATTTTTTTGTGTTATGTACCATTGGAATCATATTTTTGATGTGCACAATACGGTGTACATCATATACCTTCAAATTTATTTTTATTTCAGGGTTATTTTCTTATCATTTTGTTTGTACTTCCTGCCTCCATCTTTGGTTCAAATGGTTATTCCTCATCTTTATATTGTGTCGTTTTTTCTCCATCGATGTCTTTGTCATCATCTTCCTCCTCATTGTATCTAGAGACAATATGTGGTTAAGCTTCACATGTAGTGGTTTTATGTTCGAACTTGACATCTTTCTTTATGGCTTTACATACTACAATATCTTCGTATGTCAAATTTTTTGTTGTGCCTGATAGGTCCACTCCTATCATTCGAGGAACACATTTATTCATTCTAGCCCTTGACAATTGTCTCTTATTTGAAAAATGAAAACTACTTTTCTTCCTACTTTTTTTCGTACCCTCCACTGGAGTGACCACTGCTAACAATAGAAAATGACGTTCTCTTGCATCTAAGCACATTTAGATTCCCGCTCCACTATATTGTCCACACTCAATAACATGCATTTTTTCTTTATTGCTTCACTTTCATTTGTGAACTTTTATATTACATGATGATCTTTATTACTAGCCCACCTCATTGCATGACTAATAGTTATAAAAGTGTAGCCGTTAACGGCGACACTTAGTTTATTTAATATTCTTAAGTTATATACATATATATATGCACATATTAGGTCAGTGGCATTATAAATTTTTAGTATCAGTTGTAATAATGTCAGTTCTAATATTGCCAATTGTATTAGTGCAAGTTGTGATAGTGCAAGTTATAATAGTATCAATTTTAATATTTCCAATTGTAATAGTGTCAGTTGTAATAGTGTCAGTTGTAATAGTGTCAATTCTAATAAGACCAGTTCTAATATTACCAGTTGTAATATTGCTAGTTGCTAGTTCTAATAATACCCGTTCTAATAATATCATTTGTAGTATTGCTATTTGTAATGGTGTCAGTTGTAATATTGCCATTTGTAATACTATGTGTTGAAATAATGCTACTTATAATAGTTGTTAATGCCAATTGTAAATCTTGCGTAAATTAATAACTTCCATAATATACGAACTATGTCACACCCCTCATTTGGGCCACTACTTGCAAATGAAAGGTTGTGTACTGTGTTGATTACAATCATTATATTTTGTTAATATCTTTTCACATTGCATAACTTCTATTTTCAAATGATATTACAATATTTTCTTCTATACCAAATATTATATAATATTTAATATCATACAATTTCCTATCGTTTGGTTCAACCCCTCTAATTTTTCATTCTTTATATTCTCAACCTTTTCATTCGCCAATACTATCATTTGCTTCTTCTCATGTCTTTGTGTTCTTGTGGCTTGTCCGTAGTTTTCTGTTATCTCTTTTAAACCTTTCCTTATGGCTACTATTGTTGCAATAGTTCATGAGGTCCCATTCATTTTACCATTGGGTGCCAGAGACTTTGTACATGTGCATGTCCATGTTTTTCATGTCCGTTTTGGATTATCCCCTCTTTCTATTGTCGTAGAGGAAGAAATGTCAAGTGACTCTGGTATTCTCAAAGAATCTATCTTCCAATCAAGATACAACAATCATGATGGTTTCTATTGGCTTCTTCATGCATGACGCTATAGAGTTTATGGTATCTCCTCATAGCTCTTCGCAACTTCGACCGAAATACTAACTTCCGTTTCTCATACAACTATTGTTAAATACCCATTGTTACGTCCATTACAAGTGAAGTCTCCATCAAATGCCCTGTAATACAACTTTTTGGGCCATAGCCTGGTAGTAGGAAGGAAAATATTTTTTTAATGATAAAGTAACTAAAATGATAGATGAAAGGTAGTTTAGGATGAAATTGGAAGGCTATAGTCCGAGGACAGTAGTTGTAGGAGTTACAACCGCCGGGAGCTCCGAGCTTGATAAGCGGGCTATTGTCAGAGAGAAGATACTTCTTGTTATATCTACTAAGCTATAGCCATGGAGAGTCAGGCTATAGGTAATAGAGCTTTAGTCGAAGGAATTAGTTTTTCAAAGTTAGAATTGCAGCATCATCGCCTGTGATAGGAGGATGTAGCCAAGTAAATTGAGTCAAAATTGATTAAGTAAAGAGGATTACATGATTGTTACAAGTATGGCAATAGTATGTGTATGAAGTGCATGGTCGAGCGAGTGCATATCAGGAATGTGTATGAGTCCAGTGAGTGGAGAAATTGCGAAGCAAGTGAAGCAAGTGAGTCAAGTGTGAAAGGTTGTTGAGTAAGTGCTAGTGTTACCAGAATTCAATGATCAAAGTGTATCGAGATTAAATGAAGTTGTTCGAATGAGGCATTGTTGTAGGTTTGAGAGCCTGAAATAGATTAAGAAGCAGGGAAGAAGGCTATTGCCATGGCCGGTGAAAACCTAAGAGTAATTGGTAGTTTGAGAGAGACATAATCATAATGTGAAGCAGAACCAGCAGAGGAACTGTTGGAGAGGAAAGATTGACTATCGCCTAAGAGCAAAATAAGAAGAGGGCCATAGTCTGTAGCACGGACACGATGCCATAATCATAATTGCAAGAAAGTGAGGAAGAGCTCGCACGAGCAATGGGCCATAGCCAAGAAAATCATAATATGGCCAAGATTGTAAGAACGATGAAGCGAAGTTGGTAAGAGAGAGCACAGAGAAGGATAGAAAAATTTCACCGAGGATAGTCTGAGAGGGAGAGCCGAACGCCGAGAGCTTTGTGTGGCAATAACTGATCGCCGAGGGCACCCTATTAGACTATAGCATGTGAGAGAGGAAACTGATAGAGAGAGAGGCATTCCATGCAACCAAAGGAACTGAAGTGACGAGTGGACAAGGAAATCCAATTAAATAACTGATTATGAAATGATGATAAAATAGTTCAGAGTTATCATTATTAGGAAAAACACGAGGTTTAGAGGGCTTGATGAGATATGATGGAAATTGGAGTATCATGATGGTGTTGAGTCGGCGGGTTATCTAATCAACAAAGAGCGTGCTTTGATATGATTAGGAATGAGAATGATATGGTTGGATGTTGAGAGGAATTAGGCTAGCCGTCAAAGTCGATTATGTTGGAATCTAATGGCTATAGCCTATGAGTTTATATGATTTTGTAAGGATGTTGCAGGAATCAAAGCAAGCCTTTGTGTGTTGTGTGACAAAGAAGAATACGAGATAAGTGAATTTTGATTATAATTAAAAATAAAACAAATGAGATAAAGTGAAGGAACAAATTCTTTGAGCAATGCAATTTGGATTATGATTGATGGCATTAAATGATTGTTTAATCAAGGAAGAAGAGACTAACTCCAATAAAATGAAAATCCATTGGAAGACTATTGCCAAGACACGAAAAGACTATTGCCAAAGCTTTTGAGCTTCACGATGGAATTAGAAAGCATGAAATTAGAGTGATAGGAGTCGTCAGATAGGACAGACCCACACACGATTCAAAGCACCAGTAAACCATAAGAGTGGAAATTGAGCCTAAGGAAGAAGAAATGAAGGAGTAAAAGACCTAGATTGTTATTAGAACCTTAATCCAATGTGACATTAATCCGTATAAACACTAGCTCAGCCTTCCTTGAGACCTAGTCCCTGGGTTGTTTTCTTTGGGTTAGTTTGAGCCCTAGCAAAAACCTTAACTACATGCCCGTTCCAATAATACCATCCTCATCAATCTCCAAGGTATTCAACGTGAGTCCCTAGAACCTTTAATAGAGTTATCATCCAGTGATTCTGAAGGTATCCAAACTGTGGTGGAAACATATAGTGATACATCGGAATGGCACATAGCAAGAATCTTACACAAATCAAAGAAACGATGTCACGCCATTCAAAATCACACACAAACAAAATGCAAGTTGTTGGTTATTAGGCATGGGAAATCCACTACTGCCCCTTCTTACAAAGAACAAAAGCGTGAATATAAAGACACAACAATTGAAATCGAGGAGTTTTGGTTTTGTCTATACCAAATTGCGCGTTGCGCCATGGGACCTAAGCGTTTTCATGTTCTTATACGACCCGAAATTTGACATGAAGTTTGGCATGTTCTTACTGGTACCAACCTTACCCGTACTGAAGTCATTGAGCTTGAAGAAGTTGGGTTCTGCCTACAATCCAACGTGCCCATTTCCCCTTGACGACTTCTCTCCTTGTCTAGGGTATTTCAGCATGTTTTGTGGATTCATCCTCGACCAACACATGCTGAAAGAATCCCTTCTCTTTGGAATGGCATATAAGTCCATTGAAGTTGTAAGGCACCCACCGAAAATCACCGCAATCAGTGGGAGAGTGCAAGGAATGTAACTAGAATTATTACCGGGGTGAACCTCCTTCCTTACCCTAGACTTGGTGCTATTATCACGCTTTCGTCCAAGACTGCTTTTATCGAGAAAGTTTATAACATCACACTTTGTAATTTTCCATCTTGTACTTGTCCCCATTATGGAAGCATGAACGGCACATTCATTGGAAAGCGTGGCATGTACATAAACTGCAAACATTTCTATTACATCTTCCATTACTTATGCACATTGGATTCCAAGAAGACACGTTCATCCACGTTCCTACCCTCAGTTGGGATGAAAGTAAGCAAGTGCTTGTTGCTGCCAAATCATGAAGACATGTGAGTGAGCAAGATAGTTGATAGATATTAGACTGCTATCAAGTAGATATATCATACCAATATATTATATTCAAATACCTAAATTCCAATAGCCAAATATTATATTTATAGTCCAATATGTATCCCTTGCTATAATATAATAATATTTTATTATGTATACGATGTTCCACATCCTATGGTGTTTTCACAACGTTTGCTCCCTCTCATCCTCAAAATTGCCTTTAAGTTATTTGTATTCTAACTTGATCAACCCACTTTGGGATGGCCTCCCTGAACATGATATAAATTTTAAAACATACAATAGCATCACCTTGCGAGGTTTATTTAATCTAAAATCCACGGTCATGGATCATGTGGTAATAGGTATTTTAAATAAATATAGTATTTTTAATTGAAAAACGTCAATCTTTGATTTGTTAACCTAAAAAAATTAGAAATTACATCATTTTCAAAATTTTGAGGTTGTGGGCTCACACAATTCCTACTCACTGCTCTTAGGCTCACGCTCACATGCTCACATCCTAGCGTCGTTGAGTCAGTACTGGTGTTGGACCGGTATCACATTTTTTTGATACTATTCAAGTATCTTTAATGAGAATTTCACATTTTTTGATACCCGCAAGATATGGATATATGACAACATTTGTATTATGGATACCATTTGGGTCTATACAGTGACTCACAAAAGTACTTGGCCACTACTTGTGAATCCATTTGGCATGCAATTGTAGAGAGGTTAATGAAGCCGCCTCCCAAATTAATTAGGGTTAATCAACATCATTTAATGCAGTATTAGGTGGCTTCCTTTGGGTAATCCAAGTGGTACATTTTTGTGGGAGTGGTTCAAATAATCTCAAGGGTGGCCAACTACATATGTTGACAATAGTGACTTCTTCCACTTGTGTTTCCATTGAGTGTATAGATCTTTGAGAGCTTCCAATAGTCTTAAGTTGAGATTCTTCACATTTCTAGTGGTCACAATGAAGAAAACAAGTTTTCATGAACGTTCCCAAGTCATAGCATTAAGTGAGGAAGGATTTTCACAACGTTTCATAGCCGGCCATCTTCACATTCCTCGTAGCACAGTTGGCCACATTCTAGTTTAGTTCAGAGAAAATGGGGAGGTGTCTGATCGTCCAAGATCTCGGAGACCACGTCTTTTGAGCATTCGGGATGAGAGGCTTGCTGTGAGGACTCTCAATCAACCGAAATCAAGCACTGCGGCAGCTGTAGGTCGTAGTTTGAGAGCTCAAGGTCTTTGTTTGTCTGATGAGACTGTCCGTAGAAGTTTTCGGAGGCAAGGGCTTGGTGCTAGAGTGAGGAGGAAGAAACCATTGTTGACAAAAAAACATAGGCAGAAGCGTTTACAGTGGGCGAAGTTTCACATGACTGTGATGTAGAAAACTGGAGTCATGTCATTTGGTCAGATGAATCCAAGTTCAATATTTTTGGTTCAGATGGCCGTCAATGGTGTTGGAGAAATCCTACAGAGCCTCTTCGTGATTGTCATGTGCAACATACGGTCAAACATGGTGGAGGTAGCATCATGGTATGGGGATGCATGAGTTGGACAGGTGTAGGAAACCTTCACTGCATTGATGGCATTATGAATTCGCAAGTTTATCTTGACATTTTACATTCGCAATTGTTGGGTACTATTGAGAGACAAGGTCTTGATGAGGCAGAAATGATTTTTCAGCATGATAACGACCCGAAGTATACATCTGGTCTTCTACAACGATGGCTAGGTCAACAAGATTTCTCTGTGATGGAGTGGCCACCACAATCTTTCGACCTAAATCCTATCAAACACTTGTGGAATGAAGTATATAGACGCTTATGATTGTTTGGTGATTCACCCAAAAGTATAGATGACTTGTGGGAGAAACTCTAGATTGTTTGGCAAAACATCGAAGTAGAATTTGTGTAGAAGCTAATCCGCACAATGCCAACAAGGGTCGTTGATCTTGTTGCAGCTAAGGGTGGATACACACATTGGTAGACATGTAGTTGTTGTACATATGTAGCATTTGCTACTTACTAGCTTTTCATTTTGAATTTTCTTTGTGTTATCATGATTTCGTACTTAATCAACATAAGTTCTTGGCCATGCTTTTTGCATACTTCTTTCAATTTCTTTTTACCATTTCAATTTTTTTTTCACAAATTTTTGATAACATGCTCCAGTATCTGCTTTGATTCACGCAGCTACTATGGTAACAGCAGGCGTTTTTATGATATCTATGACAAATCTTGCTTATTATTTCTCACTAGTCTAAGAGCTTTTGTCCAATTTTCACAACTTGTATGGTATCTATGACAAATCTTGCTTATTATTTCTCACTAGTCTAAGAGCTTTTGTCCAATTTTCACAATCACAGGCAACGGCCAAGTACTTTTGTGAGTCACTATATATCATGCAAGAACCATCATACCTAGGTAATATCACACTAATATCAATATGGTTTAGAATGGTATTGACCCAAATAATAACTCAGGTTTACAAAGATTCTCTCACCTTGACATACCCATTGTATATCTATTTGCATGATATTACAATTTTATTACCCACAAGTAGGTTCTCCGACACCATTTTTGATGATGATTATGTATGCCCATGTATTCACCTATACACGAGTCCAACAAATTTGGTCAATACCATTTGAAACCTATATTATGTGTGTGTATTAATCACCAATGTATTTAATTAGTAGCAGCTTAGCCGCCGGGCCTAGAAATTAAACACAAGAAAAAAACACATCAACAAAATCCAAACTTGGGAAATTTTATTACTTCGGCAAAAAGAGAAACAAGATTAAAAGGCCTCCTTAAGTCCCCTCACTGATCTAACCCATAGTAGAAATACCTAACATAGCACAGGGGAAGAATATATATAGTGTAGGTTGACATCGCCACCAACAACACCTTTCCCAAAGCTTCCTCATCTTCTTCTGACACATGTCCATAGCCGTTGCTCTCGGAAACGGCAATTGCTTGCAGCACACACATTGCTTACATGCGCTCACTAAACACTTGAAATAGCAGTAGTTGGTTTACACATACAAACATGAAACACTTCAAATTGCAATAGTTGGTTGGCACATACGAACACCACCCCACCAAATTCCCTCTACATTTGTCCATATTCCCGCTAGAATCTCGTGGGCGAGCGGCGTACTTGGAAACTCAATACTTAATACGTTGTCACCAATAAATCTGCACTGTTATATGCTATCATCACTAAAGTGATCATTCAAAGGACTATGACTAGTTATACCCTTTGAATACCTACTGGCACAACTAACCCCATGCCAAGCTCACTACCGTCATCCCCCTACACTTGGCACTCTGGCCATCTCGGACTACACCGTGAACTCATCAAACTGCTGTAGTTGTGGACCAGCAACAGGGCTTCCATTGGCAAGTCCTCCCAGGCCAGCTGAAGATGCAGGGGTAATTCCTAAACCCTGGGAACTATTAAGCCCAGGAGTAGGAATCATTTGGCTTCCCACTGACATGCCCATGCTGGATGGCACATGTCCATTCTGAGCAATCCTTATACCACCCATAGCCTGCTGTGATACCAAAGAGTAATTTCAACCAGAGCCTCCTGGCGTAGGCATCATGTTGCTGCCAGCCATCCCAAATATGTTGTTTGTATGTCCAAGAGTCCCTGGTGTGGGCATCATCGTTCCTGCACCATGGGTCATGGAATTCAATAAGTTACTGCCATTTCCTGTTCCTGTGCCATGAGTCATGGAGGTCATTAAGTTGTTGCCATTTCCAGGTGTAGGAATCATGTTACTCAAACCCCACCTCCAGCCCCTGACTGCATAAGATTCCCAGCGCTTCCAGGGGTGGGCATCATTGCAGAGACCCCGCCTGGGGTTGGCATCATGTTGCTCCCATTGCCAGGTGTAGGCATCATATTGGATGCAGTTCCAGGTGTTGCAATCATGTTGCCCAAGGGGGCAGAAGAAGCCACAGAATGTGGCTGCTGCTTGGGCACCATGCGCCTTGCAACGGACTGCAGCCGTTGCTCCAAAGTCTAAGGTCAGCATACTCTTCCTAAATAATGAAAAGTCAAGATCAGCACCAAAGCAAGACAATAACTCAACGAGCATATTTGGTTGTAATGTAGACTGTTACATGATACATGAGGTAATCCAGTCCCTCAGAATCAATGACCTTGGCTCCCTTTTATAAACATTTTGACAATTTGCCATATTGTTACACTTCCTCCAATATCACCAAGCTAACTTCCTCAAAACCTCTTAATCCATGTGTAGGTTCAATCAGGTCCTGCTTGCAACTGCAACTGCAACTCCCCATGTCTGCCATAACATGGATACTGGTCCAACAAGCAAGGTGAATTTGAGACTTATTCATTCTAAAGATCTCTAAAAGCCACACCTCTTCTGTTCAACACAAAATCGGTCTAAAGATGTACACCCACCTTGCTGGCTGCATCCTTGTACAGAGCTTCCTCCAATCGCTTCACAAAATCAGGCAGCTTTTGCTGCCACTCAGGGGTCACATGAGGCTTTCGACTTCTGAAGAGCTGAAGTCTGCAGGTTATGCATGCAAAGTAGAAATTTAGTCAATAACTTCTCATTACCAACAGATATAAACCTCATTCTTCTTCAACGTCTATCCATGTATGCCACAGTTTTGAAAGCTGGCAGAACCATTCAATGAGGATGCATCGCAGACACCACTACCAAAGGAGGTAATGCTACATTAAACTGCCAAAACTGTGCAGAGAACGTGAATATAAGGACACGTGAAAACTTCTACCTACACCATGCCAGACACAAACCACTTCCATGACTACTTGTGTTCGTATCTGAGCATGTGTTTTCCATACAGGAAAATGAACCTCATGCACGAGAAAGAGAGAAAGATGCAGGACCAGACTCTTACTCAGGCACCACAATAAGCCTAACATGCACAATTTTGCACATCTCAAATATTTCAAACCATATTCCTGAAGAGTGACAAAATACGGCAGAAGAGGAACTACCATTTAAAAATGATTCCTCTACTTGAGCTATAAACGTATTCTACCAGATAAATTGCATGTAGACCATTCCAATTATTAATCTACTGCTCTTAAGGAATAGAAAATCTCCAAGAGTTATAAGGAAATTGGTGCAATTTAAAATCATGGCTTGACTTTCATCCTTAGCAGATGCATTTATTTTTCTGTCTACCTACTACAGAGTACTTTCACTTCAATGAAGCCTGTCACGTTCTTACAGTATATATTCCTACATACACGATCCATCTCAAGACTGAGACCTTGTTTGGGCGTTCTTGCTGGAATAATTCAAATTAACTGGATGATCTTGTCGCTAATGTATATATTTGCAACATAAGCCTTGTCGTGAGAAGCCCATCCTGAATATAGGTATTCTGCATAATTGTTCATGATCATGGGCAAGCTT
Organism: Polytrichum formosum; assembly: GCA_964035585.1. Classification (NCBI taxonomy): domain Eukaryota; kingdom Viridiplantae; phylum Streptophyta; class Polytrichopsida; order Polytrichales; family Polytrichaceae; genus Polytrichum; species Polytrichum formosum. The sequence goes on from OZ037938.1 coordinate 58,117,567, forward strand.
TCCAATATTGTCGTACTAGGAGATGCAGGAAAGTATTTCCAATCGATATGAGTTACTGATCTCACTCTTGTGGAAAAGACATTAGCCCCTGCTGATAAGATGGTGTTCACGAGATGAAGCCACCTATTTAAGACAAAGACAAGAAACTAAAATCCGCCATTGCAGAAAGAACCTCAGAACAAAAGCAGCCAGAAGATGGTAGCCGAAGCTTTTCGAGCACAAGCTGTGGAGCAAAGCTGCTGACAATGAGCTGGCCCCTCCCTACCGAACATCAAGGTCTACAACAAAGGCACTCACATGTTGTCAACAACATGTCGACGAAGACCGGTATCCTGTTCCCAGCGCTGCCATGTGCTTTGCAATCCAGGGGTATTTGTAGCATTTCCATTCTGCTGTTGCCCACGACCTGCCTGACCTGGAGCTTGCCCTGGAATCTGTGTCTGTGTCTGCATTTCTAATCCCGTTGTGTTCCCAAATCTCCTTGTCCCTTCCTGTTTTGAGGTCCTACTAAAACTATGTGCCTGCCCACTCCATCTACCTGCGTAGCCTTCTAATTCTGCCCCTGCGAATACACACTCGTGGTTGTTGCATCTCTAGAAGTCCTCCTACCCAATTCTGCTCCTGCCCATGTTCCAGGGAATGCATTTCCAGCTCCTGCCAGCCCAATTCCCCATTAATCCAACCTGCCGCTTGTCCTTATCCTATCCTCAAACTAAGCTTGATTCAGCATTTGTTGTCCTTTTCCCACCTGTAAGCCTCTCAAACCTGCAACCAAGGCGCCCACCAAGCAACCCTTCTAAGCATTCACTGAGTTCCTTTTGTCAGCAGTATTAATGTCAATCAAAACCCATGGAAGAGCCTGCATTTATACTACCCATAGCTCCTGCAAGCCATGCATCAACATGACCCAATTGATAATTTCCACATACCCCTACACCAATTCTGTGACTTGAAGGTCCCCCACGAAAGGGTGAGGTCCTTGAGAAAAGATTTCTCAATTGAGGCCGCATCTGGAAGCACGGTGACTGCGTGTTGCGCTGAAGAGAGTGGCTTCGATCTCAAGTGCAGCAGTAAGATTTTGAAAGGTTCATTTCAAAGAGAGGGTATGATGTAAGATTGGCCCCCGCAAAAGGAAGTTGCCTAACTTAACCGCGCCCTTGAAGGTTAGCCAGTGACAGAGAGATGGTAAGAAAAGGAGCAATATAATCTGGAATGTTGCATTTCCACCTCCCGCGGGTACACTGCGAGGGGAAATGGATGAGGAATCTGACTGGGTCTTTCAACCTCGAATATGACTGACTGGAGATGGCAGTGAGAGGCTATTAAAGAGAGCAAGAAAAAGCCATGGAATTTCAGGAAATTTTGAAGACATAGGTAGCATTGGACAAGAGGTGAGGTAGAATTGGCATAGGCAAAGCCGAGGTTATAAAAACTGGGACTTATGGGTTGATTTGGAGTTCTCATCCGACCTTACAGGATGCCTAGAATCTAACCCCGGAGAAATCCAAGCTGGGCAATTGAAAGAGAATCGCACCTGCACTTAAAAAATTGGTTCCAGCAGCCCCCGGACAACCCTTGGCAATCCTCCCCGTGACGCAGGGATGGCGGCAAAGAGGGTTTGAAAGGAACGGCACGCCACTGAGCGCCCACGCGAAAACCTGGAAAAAGCTGGTTCCTACCCGTCTACAACTGTGCGTCCAGTGTGATTCTCACGGCTTCTGGTCACCCCCACCGCCCCCGAGCTTTCGATAATGGTAGCCCCCGCTCCAGAGTAGCCGCTTGCACGCAGTAACCCGGGGGCCACACCCTCCCCCGTGCGTCATCGGCGAGGGGCGCCAAGATCTAACAGCAGCGTCAGAGGCAACCGACAGCCCAAAGGTTGGGTGTTGTTGTTTGGATGCGGGGGATCCGGAGTCGGAGCTGCTACTGCTTTTCAGTTGTCGGTATTTCCGAGTGAGGATTGTGATGATGATGATGATGATGATGATGATGAGTTGCCTTCCCCGCTTTCTTCCTCTTTTGCTTGCCCTTCTTCCTCGTCGTCTTCAACTTCTGTTCCTGCCTTGCGCTGCGTTGCCTTGCTGTTTCTCTCTCTTGAGGCTTGGGTTGTGAGAGAAAGAGAAGAGTCTCTCCTGTCTTCTCTCCTCCTTCTCCTCTTTCTCCTTCCTCCGTCTTGTTCGTCTTCCTTGCTACGACAGGCGAGCACAAGCACCTGAGCGCCTTCCGCTGCGTAATCTCCCTCCCTCTCTCCCCCTCCGTCTCTCTCCCTCATTATGACATAGTCCACCATAACCGGTCCTTCATCCATGCTTTCCCATCCACTCGCGCAGCACTTTCATTCATAACATCTGGTTTCTGTCCATGAGCACGCCCATTACGACCCATACACGGCTCTGAAGAGATGCTAGAGACTAGATAGCCAGCGAGAGGAGAGTGGATGATGAGCCACAAAAGCAGTGAGTCATTCATTTATTTGAGTTGGTTATCATTCATAACCAATTTAGTCACATACATATTATGTGAGATATGGATGGTGTCACGTCTCCATGGATGAAATTATTGGGACAAACTTTGATAACCCTCCTACTCTTTGATGAGCGATCGGTTATGTTTAGATTACTACATTAAATATCATAATCAGTGTCACCAATTCTAATTGTCTTGCTCAATACGAATTGTAAGTTGTGGTTTAGCGTCACCAACACAATGCTAACCCAACATTATTTGTCATTCCTTGAAGATTTTTGGGGGGATTATAGAATTACACTGTTGCAATTACTGTCACTCATCCATCATCCACGACAATATTTGTAAACTTATTCATAAGAAGTGTCATATGAAAAGTTTACCATAGTGACATTAAATACCATATGACACTAAACATCTTATTTAGTGTAGTCTCTCATCCAAGTGAAGAGCATTTCCAACAATCCCCTATATTTTTTATCCACCCATGTCCATAAGTTTACATGTTATGTATCATAAACAACTTTAGTAGGTATTTTGAGACCGATCCCACGTCCAATTAAATAGCACTTACATGTGATTTTTTATCCACGCAAAGAGCATATCATTTATAACCTCATGTTTGTGTCCATAAGCATGTTGGTTATGCCTAATAAACGGATTAAGTAGGTGTCATGCGAGTGTCCCTCATCTAACTAATGTTTTTTTATCCACAAAGATGTCATACAAACCTCCACTTTTTGTCCATAAGCATATTGATTATGCTTCATAAAGACGGCTTGAGTAGGTGTTATGTTACTGTTTGTGTAGGGAGCACTTAAATGTGATTATTTGAAGGCATTTAAACTCTAAGTCTGCCTTACAAATTGTCCAGCTTCTACTTTCGTACGAAGGCGTCCCACCACATCTCTCAACCCTTTATTTCTTCCTTTCTCTACCAATACATATATATACAGAGAGAGAGAGAGATGGTTGGATCTCTTAATGGGAGTAGAAAATTGTTTTTTTTGTTTATTTGCAACTTGGCATACAAAGAGATCATGTGAAAGAGGCACAAAAACACAATGCAGATGGTGGGTATAAAATAATATTGTGATATTTGCGTAAAAGATGGTGATCATTGTGTCTAAGTTATTGTTCAACATGCTTATTTGCATCGCCAACTTCAATTGCAAGGTGAGCAAACCCATTGAACTTTGTTGCAATTAAGTGTCTACTACTACGACAACTATTTATCATATGAAAAATACATGAACATGCATACTAAAAATGTTATCTTGCCCACGTTCAACAATCATGAATGGTTGTCATTGGACGATACGGAATTCATAGTCATTTGGAGCTCATGTACGCAATAATTTCATGTCAATAATGAAATCTAAAGTTGGTTCAAAGTTAACCCATGTTCATTGGTTCATGCATGTGCATGTTATGGCCAATCTATTTAATACTACAACAATACACCAAACGCCTACATTAGGCAAATTGATGGTCCAACACTAAATAATCTTAGAAACATATGCCAAATTATTGTGGGAGATACACACAATTTTTGTTGAATTTACCTGTATTTACTTCGTGCAATTGCAAAAAATATTTAAAATTTTGCACGTTACATAAGATTATATGTTGTCAATGATAAGATACTTGTAGGATATTAGGTGGAGATGGGGTTCATGTTATATTCAAGGTCATCCTAACTCATTGTGAAGAGTATGAGCTAACATGAAATCGCAAGATTATTCACTAAGAACATGGTCTATTCCTCAACAATCTTTCATACCACAATTCCACATAGAAGATGAACATAATTGGTCACTCATCCAAGTGGAGGGCACTCCCAACGTCCCTCTTGCACTTTTCTATCCACATAGAGGTCGTTTCATCCATGAACTATATTTTACATCCATGAGCCGGTTGGTTATGTCCTATAACAAGGAGAGTCAATGGATGTCTCGATGCTATCACAATTTGTCATACACTCTCCTCTTGCCCATTATGTAGTCCTTATAGAAATTGTGTTGAACTAAGAAAAGTTGGAATTTCCATCAAAGTAGCACCTCCCAAAAGATTGGTTTTGTGATTGAAGGCTTTGTGTAAAAGATATGAACAAATTTCAACAAGCTTGTTCAAGAAATTTAGGAGGTTTGAAGACAAATGGTGTCATGATCACCTTCAACAAGGATATTGTCATTGGAAGTTGTTATGCAAAAGATATGAACAAATTTCAACAAGCTCTTCCAAGAGGTCTAGGAGGTTTGAAGATTAAAATAAATTAGAAAAAATGTTGTGAACATATTTTCAGAGCTTGATTATGCAAAGAAGAAACCTTTTTTTGGAGTTGTGTTCAACTAAGAAAATTTAGACAATTAGACATAGGGTAAATCCACATGAGCTAATCGATTTGAAGTTGTTATGCAAAAGATACTAACAAGTACCTACAAGAGGACTATGATTTTGCCTAGATATGAAGGTTCTTGCATGATGTATAGACCAAATGGTATAAAAAAAAAATTGCCATCAAATACCCATACCCTAATGGTTATTATTATTATTTGTTGGTGAAATCCTCATTTACGTACCCATATGGTATGAAGAATAGACGATATCAGATCAACACTGGTTTTATTTCCCGGGCACGGGCGCGGCTGCCCGACGCGAACGAATTCTGGACTGACGTTAGCGGCAGGAGGCAATTTAGTCCGTGCGTGGGGTTTCTGGCATCCACGTCGCCGACCCCGGTGATTCTCGCTGGCCTCGTCGATCCCGGCGATGATACGAGTGACGCCCCTACAGGAAGAAAGCAAAAAGCAACAACATTAAATAATTGGGCTCTCGTCCCATTTTTGCCACACCACTTACGTTACTCAAATTTGTCAAAACGGAAAGTTTAAGTCGAGAACTCGGTCGGTGGGGGGAGCTTCGCATTTGCAACTTTCGCATCGTTGGATTGAACTTGACCGTGGAGGGATACGTAGCATAGAGAAATTCAGTTTATAAGAGGTTGTCTTAGGTGGATTGGAGGAAAACAAACCTCTCTCACAGCTGGGAATCTTTGGAATTCGAGTTTTGCTTCCCCTGGAATTTTGATTTTGAGGTAAGGATTCCTGCGTTGGAAGAGTCACGCTCTTCGTAATGTGTTTTCTTTTTGTTTCCAGACAAGGATGAGAATGCAGCTCATTTGTCAATTTATTTATTTATTGTGGTTTCTGTTGGCAGGTGCTTGGATTCTGTGTCCTCTGTTGAGAGTAGCAGCTGTTGCGGTTGAGGAGTTTGGTGAGCGATGGGAAATACAAGGGAACCAGAGGAGGAGAATGTAGTGGAAGTGTCAGATTTGGAGTTCGCGTACCCGGGTCAGAAACCCTTCATAAGCAAATTCTCACTCAAGCTTAAACCTGGGGCAAGGTGCCTCCTCATTGGCGCCAATGGAGCTGGTTAGTCGCCATTTTCCCCTCCTGTTGGTATGGATCCACGGTGAATGGTGTCCGAGCTAGGGTTTTTGCGTTGTGTTGCATTACCTGCGCAGATTAGTTCTTTCTACTATTTTCCTGAACCCTCACGTTCGTATTTGATAATTCGCAACAGTTTGAACGATTCTGCATCAGTATACTCTGTATACGACACCAGATTCTGCTCATTGTGGAATCATTGGTTAAGCATGGTGTTGGCGGTACGTTAGTGAATGTAACCTCGTTCGAAACCCTAGGTCACACCTTGATTGCTCCAGCTTGCAGTGGGCGTTTGAGTCCGGCTTGTGTAAATTTGCATGAATTCAGTAGACATGATTTGGTTTAGAAGTGTTCAGGATGCTCAATGCAATGTGGTTCCTGCATTGGCAGCAATCTAACTGCTCCAAATTACCGACATTTGAGAGCATATATTTGAGATCACAAGTCGGTAGTTTGGAACCAATTGCATTAGGTCATTGGAAACTAACGTTTGAGCAAGATCTACCTGGGTGACGTCTTGAGTTCGGTGGCCATTTTGATCCTGGAGCCTAGGGATTGTTATTGGTTTGGCAAATGAGTCAACCGTTGTAGTGGTGAATGTTGCCTGCAGTTCCAGCGACTTCTACAATGTTTGTTAGCTTCAGAGATTACATTCACAAGAAATCACAAACCTAGGATCTTTCTGGCTATTGCCGCATGTGTGATTTGTTTTTTTAATCTCAAGCTAGTTGCTGAATGCTTCCTTTTGATTGCTTTATACAGAGTATGTAACTCTGAGGCTTTGGATTAACTATCTCTCTTGATTCTCATTTTATGGTTTACTGGTTATCTTCAACGCGCAGTGTTGAAGTTTGAACATTGATACTTACAAGGATAGATCTTTCCGCAACTATGAAACTCCTGCAGATGCTGATCTGTGAAGCTAATCCTGCTGATGCTGACTTCTGTGTATCCAGGAAAGACAACATTATTGAGGATATTGGCTGGCAAGCACATGGTGGGCGGGAAGAATGTCGTGCGTGTGTTGGGCCGCTCTGCATTCCACGATACAGCGCTCACGTGCTCTGGCGAGTTGGCTTACTTAGGAGGATCATGGAGCAGAACTGTTGGCTGCGCGGTAATTAACATGCCTTCATGAATTGTTTAGGCTTTACACTATTGTTTCTTTTGTTGTTTTATTTGCTATTATGCATGCTGACTGATTCAGACAGTGGGTTTGTTGTGCTGGTTGCAGGGTGAGATTCCTCTACAAGGTGACTTCTCAGCTGAATCCATGATCTTTAACGGTGAGTGGGATCCTCATTTTAAGATTTGAGATTTTACATTGACCTGCTTCCTGTGGGCAGCTACAAATGTCCAGGATAGGTGAATAGTGACTCGCACAAGAGAACTTGATGTGAGAAATTTTGTCCAAAAGACAAAGAGTGACACCAATGCATAATTGAGAATTAAAATTGCTAATAAGCATTTTGTCCGAAAGACAAATAAAAGAGAACGATGCCCGTGCACAATTGACATTCCTGCATGGAACTTCAATTTTGCGCCACTACCAAGGGCTGGTGGCATGGAGGGTGATTGAAATATAAACCTCAAATTCTAAATCAAAATGAATATAGGTTTCTTAGTGGTATTTGTGTATCTTTTAGATAATTTCCATTTTCAGGTTGAATGCAAAATAATAGATGCTTATGACATGGGGGGCTCTGGTGACAGTGGAGAATGTTGATCCGGCACGAAGAGCCCGCTTGATAGAGCTGCTGGACATCGATTTGCGGTGGCGCATGCACAAAGTTTCTGATGGGCAACGTCGAAGAGTTCAGATCTGTATGGGATTATTACACCCCTTCCAGGTTTGTAATCATCTTGTATACTGCAACTAATTTAGGTGTTTTATCAAGATCAGTTTCTGGCACTGAAATGATCTATCACAACATGTCCAGGTGGTAGAGCTTGGGCTGTGTGGGCTGCAGTTTAATTATAAGAAATCATACTATGGGGACTAATAAATATATGTGTTACTTTTGAAAGTATGGCATTATATGCAGATTAAGATGTTTGTATTTTTCAAATCATATTTGCATGTCATTCGTAAAGTGATAAATTATTGAGATAAGCTTGTGGTGAGCTAACATTGTAATATATGGCTGGTCAGGTGCTATTACTGGACGAAATTACCGTGGATCTAGACGTTGTTGCACGAATGGATTTGCTGCAGTTCTTTGTTGATGAATGTGCAGAGGTGAGCTCACACAAGAGTTGGTTAGTTCTGAAGTTTTATGTGCTGTGTTTTGTTACTCTTCTCTTGAAATGATGGGACATTTCATCAGGAAAAATTAACTGGAACAACAAGTACTAGCCCAACCATCTGTTACAAATCCTAAGCAGGACAGTTTTGACTGCATGCAATGGGTTGCAGGTGATTGTTACACAACAATCTTTTTATTCTAACAGGTTCTGGGGTGTCCGCTTATGCAGAGGGGAGCAACATTGATTTATGCAACCCACATTTTTGATGGACTGGAAACATGGGCAACGCACATTGCTTATGTGGAGGATGGGAAGCTGAAGAAGGCACAACCTATCAAGGAGTTGCCTGAGTTCCTACCACCCAGCAAAGCCAAAAACTTGATTCAAGTTGTAGAGCCGTGGCTTCGATTAGAGCGGGATGAGAGGGAGAAGAAGGCACCAGAAACTGAGGTGAAATTGGACCGTGTTACTCGCCCTGCTGATGTGTCTCCATTTACTTCAAGCCGCCAAATGGCATATTACAGATGATACTATTAAATCCTTAGACTTTAGACCTCTACCTCTTTCTCCATACAATTTATGCATAGGTTCATTGATTTTGGGAGAGAAAGTGTCCCACTGGAATTCATTTTTCACTGGAGAAAGTAGACAAAGTGTCATTTATCCATTGATAGCAAGCTGTCTTAATTTGATTCTTTGGTAGGCAGTAGAGGTGAAATAGTTAGAATATCAGAGAGGTATGGCAAAATTGGAAGCTCATGGTATAAAGCATTGGAATGTGATATTATTTACAAATGAAGCACACACTGTTGTACACACTTTTTTATGCAAAATTTGTTTTTGGGTGCTAATTGCTCCAGTGTAGGCTTCTGTTTTGTTCAGTGCCAAATTCACTTTTGAGGCTTTGATCTTTTAAGAGTACAAAGAAAGAAGAGGAACAAATTTGTGTATACACTATTGACATCAATAAGAACTAGTTTGATTAACCCTTAAAGGACGTAGGGTCTCAACATGTCTCCACCTCTCAATGTGCACTAACCCCGTCATCAATAACGACACAACAAAACAATTTGGAATATAAAACTACCCCTCTTCCAATTGAGCACAAGCGACACCATCGTAATGAATGTTGGCACCTATCTCGGAGCCCTTCCAAAACAACACAATCACACATGAATATAGCCTTGCATTTGCACCACATGCACATGGTTGCAAGCATGGCAAAGTGGACCAAAAAGTGCTAAGGTATCTTAAAATCATAGTTTTTTGGTGAAATGCCTAATAGTAGTAGCAAAATGTTTTTTTAAATTGATTTTCTTTTTCATGGTGATGTCTATTGTTGTGTTAAGTACTCAGATGTAGAATACCAAGATGAGATATTCAAAAACTTATCATTAAAAGTAATGCTCACAAGCAAATGGCTAGATATGCTTTTGGATGTAAATTTCATGAACTTTACTATTTTGAACCTTTTTTTGTTTCTTCATATTCCTTGAATTAATTATACATTTGAGGTCACCATCAAATTTTTTGGTAAAAAATCATCAATTCAATGTAACTTTATCATGTTTTGAACAAAATTATAACAATTACTTGTTCCATATCACCGCTTGCACACCCACTTGCATTGTCTTTTTTTTTAAATGTAGACATTTTTGAGATTGTTTTTGGTCAATATAAATTCTTTGGCTTTGTATATCAATATGTTTTAAAATTTATGATCTTTTTTCACAAAATTGAAAGTTAGTATATTGTTTTGAATCATTGTCACATAAAATTGTGCAACGATCAAGAGCTGTCCACTTTACCATGCTTGAACCCCACATGTCAAATACACTCGACTCAAACTTGACATCCTTATCATCACCATCACCTCCCCATAAAAAACGACCAACTATAATAACAAAAACTCTAGCTTATAATTAAATGAATTCATCTTTTGCCAAGACCATGACCCCACTGCCTCAACCCAACACAAGGGAAGGACATTTTTAATTTAAAAAACAAATGAAATTCTAGAAAATAAAATAAAATAAAATAAACAACACCTGGTATACACAATTTACTCTAGGCAAAAGCCGGATGTGTGTTACACTCACTATCCTCACAACAAACATCTGAGGTGGCACCCATACAAACATCATCACCAAATTATTTGAACAATGTTATATTCCCCTCATGCCCATTTATGCATGTATGCAACAAATCCACTTAATCGTCTCCAAAACTTCACTTGACTCATGCACAACTAACAAAAACTTGAAGACCACCAATCACCGGTATTATTCACCTAAGCACATACCCAAACCACCACATACAATCACCAAAACCCCAAGCATGAATCCTAGAACAAGATGGCATATCCACTCCATTAGCTCACATAAAAGGGGATAGACAACTCACTCAAAGAAAATCGATGGAGTTCATAACAATTCATCCACAACCTCTCATTTTGTTCATGAGCAAACCCACTATGTCTCTCACACAACTTGAGTGGGTATGAGATGTCTTGTTACTGCAGCTTGTCATGCATCCACTCTCTTGTCACCAGTTAGGCAAGTCCTTCGTTAATCAACCCATGACAAAGGTTACATTTCTTCAACTCCTTTCGAAGAGCTTGGATGAATATTATAATGTGATTTAAATGATATATAAATTTATATGTTCAATTTATTCTAGCCATTATATTGGATATGTAGTGTGTTTTTGCCTGTATTAGCTTAATGGCATGCACGAAACATAGAGAGTTTAACAAACCGTCTAGAAACAGTCACAACTTTAACTATTCTAATTCAAGCGAAGTGGACAAACAATCTAATCAACTTGATCCATTCCTATCCTCTCCATCCATGATTACAACTCTAGCTGCACATTAAGTTGACGACGAGAGTGGCCTAGACTTTGTTATTATTTTTTATGCTAAGCATAATTTGTATATGGCTTAAGTTCTGAGTATGGATGACAAGAGAGAGATACGCACAATGTGATAGATCCCGAATTTACTCAATACATCCACAACAAAATCCCCCATCAAGTGAGGTCTTGAATTGACATAAACTACTTGTCATACATCTTGGTGACGTATTATTTTTTCTTGCAAATATCTAGCTTAAATAGTTGGCCAATTCCTGACCTTCGATTTATAAGCAGCTTAGTACCCCCCAGCAATCGTAATCTTCCATGTGCTCAGTAATAATCCATGGCAAACCCGCTCAACAAACTACAACCAACACAAGATGATTGTCGAGTGTTAGGTTCAAGAAATATCATCCTTTGAAATTTAAGCAAATGTCCACCATTTTTACAATTTTGCACAAAGACAGTGAAGGAAACCATACTCATTTGACGTAAGAAATTAAAGCCGTGCCGCAAGCTTGACCACAACTTCAATAATGAAATTGGTTTGAGGTGCAGACAGAAGCAAGAGATCTCTTTGGACCTCTAGAGCCTCTCATGAAAATTCCTACGTTACCATGATCTTCTCTGACTTGTAGGCAGCTTCAACAGTTGTAGCAGTGATGCCTCATATGGTATTAATCTACTCCAATCCCACATTGTTCGAAGAACTCCGTGGTATCTGCTATACATGTTGGAGACGTTGAACGGTGATCGGGCCGTCAACGTTTTTCCAAGCGGCCGGCTGTTGAGACGGGTCGGAACTATCAAATTATATTTGATATAAATATCGGTTGAATGTAATAAACGTCAGTTGAACATAATAAACGTAAGTTATCAAATTTCTCTCAAATAAACCAATAAAAGCATGAAAGTTAAATAATATTTTTTCATAAAATTGATTCATGATCAATATAGTGATAGTACATAATTGCATGTTTTATTTAATAAAAAATAAGTATAATATATAAAATAAGTTATTGAACTTGATAATATGTAGCAAATAATAAATTTAAAAAATAGCATCCATAGCTGAACGAAAGATTACCCAAATTTTTCTTTCATTTCAAGAGGAATACGATTAAAAGACACTAATTCAAATCATTTTGGTAAAATAAGAACAACTCCTACATTTAAAGCTTTTTTTTACCATTAGCAAGAACTTATTTTATTTGCATATCATAAAGAATTTTAACAACAACTTCAAAAATTGCATTTGGTATAATAGATTGCGGTACTTCAATGTCTACAGGCTTTTTAGCTAAGTGACAATTAGCACACATAATACGACCAGTTGCTTCTCAAGGGTTTTCATAACCCTGTTGTGCAAGAATTGGATATGCTTTGGAAATAGATGGCCAAGCTATTATTTTCATTATAATCAAGATCAAAATTGATCGAAGCACCCATTTTTTTTTCAAGTGATTTATTTTTATGTTTTTTTATAATTTGATTATTTGTTTCAAAAAAATTAATGAATAGGATACCTTAATTATCCTAGGTATCTTTATTTATAGCTTTTTTCTATTATAGTAATAATCAAGGTAATAAATCAAAAGTATTCTACTCTATGTTAATAATTTATTTCAAATTTAAAAAGTTATTATTAACAAATAAAAATATTATTCATTCATTGTATGATAGGTTGCCACAATAGAAGGAGATATACAATTTAAATGACAAAAATTAAATATTTAGAAACTATATCTAGAATGATTGGAAAAGTCGAAACAAAACAAATTGTTAAATTTTTATTATGCTCAAATCCTAAATGTTCTAAAAACGATCCTATTACAATTTTCTAGCCATGGGGCGAATGAAATCCAATACGTAGATCGGTTAATAACAAAATAAAAAAGTTTTTAATGTATCACTTAAACTATAAAATAATTCTTGAATCCAAGAATTTAAAATAGCAAGTCTTTTTTTACCTAAGAAAAAAAAGCACTTAAAATTATAAAATAAGTAATATATGTTAATAAATAAAAAATAATTTGAATATTATTTTCATTATATGATTATACTAGCTGGATTGTCTTTCAATGAATTTCAATATCAAGATCTTGCAATTCTATTTTCAAAGAATTTACCATTACTTTATCTAACCAAATAAGTTCTTCTACTTCTTGAAGTTACTTTAATGTTGTTTCTTCTTGAAATGAATTAAAAAAAATTAAAATTGATAAGTATTCCACCAATTTTTAATCCATGGTTCTAAAAACCATTTTTTTAAGAAATCGAAACTCCCCAAGGAAAAAAAAGTAAATATCCCAAATATTGCAAAGATACCAAGGCTTGATACCTTGCTACTTGAAAATCTTGAAGCACTAATGAATTTAATTGTTCCGTTAAACTTTGTTTGAAATCCGTATAAAGTTCGGGTTATAGAACGAGGTATAAGACCTATAGATTCGTAAGCTCTTGTAGTAACAACGAATTTTTAGAATTAAAAAAAAGGATTTTCTAAAGTTTTTTCATTTTTGGAAGAAAAAAAATAATAACATTGTTTCCAAATAACTAAATCATTTAAAATTGCTTCAATCCAAGCTAGTTTTCTTATTCATTTTTTTATTTCTTTTGAATTTTTTTAAAATAAAATTTCTTGAAATGAAAAAACTTTTCATTTTTTTCCAAATCATTTTATTATTCTTTAAATAGTGTATAAACAAACCGATTGTCGATTAATGGTGCAAGTTTTGTTGTCTTCTTATATCACGTTAGGATTGACAAGGGTGGAGTAGTCGTAGGTGCCGGCACCTACCCACCCCATCCACTCCTCCCACTCCTCCCAATCGTCGTCCCCGACTCCCATCATCCCGTCTACGTCGTTCTCCGAGATCGACTCATCATTGAATTGTGCAGAAGACGACTGTCCCCCGCCTTTCACCCACGGGGAGGTCACTTCCTCTTTAATTAATGCATACACGTGCGCTCAGGACCTATTTATCGGGGGGCTATTTACCTTGCAGAAAATATTATAAGGCATGGTATTTTTCAAAATAAAGGTAAATTCTTGTATTTTAATACACCCTATCAGTAATTATAAATTTTTTGGGGAATCATTTAAAAATGCCCTATTTTACTTATACTGCATTTTTTTTCCTTCCCGGCACGTGGGTAGAGACCATTAATTCCACATTGGAACCATTGGTTCAGTAACGTTCAAGCAAGCTAGCTTGCGAAGTCATCCATCCAAGCATTTTCAATAGAAAATTACCTCTTTTCATCCACTAGCACAGACCCTACCCTGGACCCGCTACCCCTAGTAATTGTTTCCACACTATTTTACATGTACTGACTAAATAAAAGAGGCCATTATATGTGATGGTATTTTACATGTAAACATGTTTCACTATTTTAAAACCCCCTATATTATATGTACGTTTTTTGCAAAATTTACCTACAATGAATATATTGGACCCTATTTTTTATCGCACGTTGTTTCTACGATTTTCGCCAGTGACCTCCCCGTGCTTTCACCAGATTCTCGTAAGCCGGGGTGACTTGCTAGAAATTGCTGGAGCAATGGTCACCTTTGCACACGTCGGGGTGAAGCTCCAGTGCCAATTGGCGGTACCATTTCTTCATTTCTTGCTTCGTAGCAAACCTCGACACCCCCGAGTGTGGCGTAGTCATATTGTGATGAGAAATTTGAGCCAGCCTAGTTTTGTTGCACCCTGACCATCACCACCAACCTCCCCCCGAACCTCGGACTCCTTGGCAACTTAGTGCAGGAGAGTTTTGTCAAGCTCGAAGTCCGTAGAGCTGTCGTGCTTGCAGGTAAGCTTGTCGACGAGCTTCCTTCATACTTTCACTTGTTGGGATTTTTAGTGTATAACTTTTCCCCCAACTGGTTGGTTTAGGGGGTTTAAGGTGTTAACTGTGAAAGTTGAACATATCTCCCTTTGATATTGGAATTAATGGACCAATTATTTTATAATGTTCTTCATATTCTTTATTTACCATTAGGGCTTGGATTTTGAAACCTACAAGTACTTGAATTCAATCTGACAATGTCTAGGTTTCCAAAGCAAAGCTTGTCGAAAATTCAAAATGTGGCCCCATATAGTCATCTAATAGTTGCACAATGTTATAAAATATCATTAGCTTTCCAATGGAGTATTGCTTGTTTGGTTTGGATCTGTAAGGTATGAAATTTGATAAGAAATACGGGTTTAAAATTCTCATTTCAAGACATACATATTGGTTATGTGCTGTAAAATTATGGTTCCAAGGCTAGAAATAAAAAACTTATTGAATCAACTTGTTGATGTCGATTTAAATTTTATATCCATATAGTTGGTATTTCAAAATAACTTGGTGAAACTCCATGTAAACAACATCTAGTTTCAAAGTTGAAAAATTACTCATAAACCAAACAACATAGATTTGGGTTGAAAATCTCTAAGTGTTATGAGCATATGCAGGTTAATATTTGACATAACACCTTTTGTGTTTTTAGAGTTAAATTTGAACAAGGAAACTTTTTTTTATCAAAGATTTTATGATTCCATTACATTCAGCATGTGAAAACCATGTGCATCTTGCACATATTCTTTCAACACATTTCTATGTGTTGGTAATATGTTTTATCTCTGCAATAGTTTGTACAATAATTTGTTCACTCCTTGTTGGAAATCATGAATGACATGCATGGGTGATTATGAAATAAAACCCACATGAAATGCATCAAAGTATTTATTTATCAATTTATTTATTTATTGATTGATTTATTTATTGATTCATTCATTGTTTTATTTTACTTTTTTTATTTTTTGAAGAAGAAAATTGTTCCTCACACAATTATGTTAATTTCGAAATTAACATTATTGTCAATTATTGTCAAATTTTGGGCGCTAATAGGTTTGACCACCTAATGCAAGTGACATGCCTGCAAGAACAAGAACAAAAGAAAAGGAATATATGTTTTTGCCACACCCACTTCAATCCTCAAATTGGGAAAGGGAAAGTTTAATTGAGTCTTCAACTTGGTCCGCTGGTGGGAGGAAGCTTTTGCAACCTACGTAAGGTATGCAACCCTTAATCCAACTCTACAATAGTCTTATGCAAACGCATATTTGAGTGTTATATGACAAGGCTTGTAGTTAAGAACATACATTATAAAGACACATGTTATGATGAGATTGGACTATGTGTTCAAAATAAGAACACCATTCTAAGTGCAGTAGTTAACACAACTGAAAGGGCTTACGTGATGGCTTCAAAAATAAAGAAGAATACTCTCTCTGACCTCTTTTAGCTTTTGCATTAAAACTTCAATTTTGACACTTGAAACGACAATCTCTATGATTCACAATTGACAATTCGCGATCCCAACCAACGGCGAAATGTGGATGTGGAGTTGAAAGTGTTCATTGCTTTTCGAACTACGCATCATTGGATTGAACTTGACCGTGGAGGGACACGAAGCTTACAGAAACTCAGTCGGTAAGTGGTGGTTCGTTTGGTAGATTGGAGGAAGGAAAACTTTGTAGCAGCTGCGAATCTTTAGAATTCGAGTTTTGCTTCCCCCTGGAATTTGCATTCTGAGGTAAGGATTCCTGCGTTGGAAGAGTTACCTTTATCGTAATCTGTTTTCTTTTGTTTCCAGACACAGTATGAGAATGCAGCTCATTGATAAATTTCTTATTGCGGTTTCTGTTGGCAGGCACGTCGATTCTGTTCCTCTGTTGATAGTATCAGCCGTTGCGGTTAAGGAGCTTGGTGAGCATGGGAAATTCAAGGGAAGCAGAGGAGGAGAATGTAGTGGAGGTGTCAGATTTGGAGTTGTGTACCCGGGTCAGAAACCCTTCATAAGCAAATTCTCGCTCTAGCTTAACCCTGGGGCAAGGTGCCTCCTCATGGCGCCAATGGAGCTGGTAAGGCGCCAATTTCTTGAACCCTCACATTCCTATTCCAAATGTTTCCTGCAATTTGAAATTCTCTGAACTTGAAGTCATCAGGTTTTGTAGTATTTGCATGAATCCAGTAGACATGACTTGGATCAGGAGTGTCCAGAATGCTCAATGCATTGTGGTTGCTGAAAAAGAAGCAATCTAATTGCTCCAACATTATTCCCGACATGTCCTCTTAATCGATGCTGTAGATTTGGCTCCAATGCCTAATGCTTTAGCAAGATAGACTACCTGGGTGATGTCTTGAATTTCAGTGGCAAATGTGTTTCTAAAGCTCAAGTTTTGTTATTCGCAAATCTTTGAAACATTTTAATGGTCAAATGCTCCATGCAATTCCAGGAACTTGTATATTGTATTTTAGCTACAGAGGTCACATTCACCAGAAATCGCAAACATAGGATCTTTATGTTGTCCAAGTTGAGGTCTTAATATGGCACATGCTGTACAATAATTTGCTTCTGTTACCTCTGGAGATTAGTAGTAGAAGCTCAAGACAAGTAACCACTGTCGGGAACCGATGGAGTCTTCTTCCATGTAGATGGATTGTTTGTGCCCCTGGTCAAATGGCTTGCCACGATCTGGCTCCACATGTGTGCTTTATTTCTTATTACATTCTTGGTTTTGTTAGCTTCCTGTTACTTGCTTCATATTTAGTATATATCTCTAGAAGCTTTGGTGCTTTCCACCTCTTTTGATTCTCATTTACTGTTTACTAATTACCTTTATCTGGGAGTGTTGTTTGAACATCGATATGGACAAGGATACGATCTTTCCGTGACTATGAAATTCCTGCACATGCTGATATGTGAAGCTATTGCCACATATGTGTTTCGTTCTCTGTTTCTTTCTTTTTTTGAGTTGCTTCCTTTTTTATTGCTTTATACAGAGTATACCTCTCTTGATTCTCATTTTCTGGTCAGAATCTCACAACCCTTAATAAATTATAGTTTATCATGTAGAAGGGACCACATGAATGGGGCATTTAGTCGAGACCCGGTTGTGTACAGCCTTGGCCATAGTGTAAAGTGGCCCTTAGACACTGATTCGGTGAAGTAGTGATGAGACAAATCAACCTAGTTGATGTTTCTGAAACCTCCACAATCTCAGGACACACATGGTGATGAGCATTACACCATTGTTTATTGTGTTTTTTTAATTGCTACCATGCATCCTGACTGGTTCTGACTGAGGTGATTTGTTGTGCTGGTTGCAGGGTGAGATTCCTCTACAAGGTGACTTCTCAGCTAAACACATTATCATTAATGGTGAGTGGGATCTTCATTTTTAGATTTGACATTTTCTGTAAGACCTGCTTCCCGTAACAGCTAGGAATTTCCATGGTAGGTGAAACATGACTCGCACAAGGAAATTCAATTGGAACCTAAAAACTTTGTCCAAGAAGACAAAGAGAACAACAGCTATGCACAATTGAGATTAATTTCCTACAAAGCTTTTCAAATGACTTTCCTACTTCAATTCCGTGTCACTCCCAAGGAACGGTGGCATGGGGGGTGATTGAAAACATAAACCTCAAAGTTTGAACCAAAAAGGATATTGTTATCTTAGTGGTATTTGTGTATCTAGGGGATAATATTAATTTCCAGGTTAAGTGCAGAAAATGGACGCTTACGATGTGCGAGGTTCTGTTGGCAGTGGAGAATGTTGATCTGGCATGAAGAGCTTGCTTGATAGAGCTGCTAGACATTGATTTGCACTGACGCCCTTCTAGGTATTGTAATCGTCTTGTATATTGATTATAGAATTTTATTATTATTATTATATTAAGGATGTGTTTACATCAGGGTCGAAGAGCAAAGAAACTCTAAAACCAAGCAATCCTATGGGTCGACAGCATAAATTTGACCCCGACGATTTTACACTAGGGTCCCAAGTCCAAGGTATGAAAAAATGAAGTGACGCTAATATGATATCACTTTCCTACCAAATCTCGGAGATACTTGCTCAAGAAAATATGACTCCTATTTTGAGAAACCGGTCTGGAGTCCGAATGTAAGGTCCATTATGGGATATTTTGGACCCCAAGTTTCTTGGACCCGGACCCTAATGGAAACCCACCCTAAGATTAGTTCTGGCATTGAATAATCTATCAAAGCGTATCCAGGTGGTAGAGCTGGCCGGGGATTCGTGGCACTCAAGTAAAATCATCCATGCGGATGAAAAAAATGCAAGAATAATCTAAATTACTATTTTTAGGCAATTTGATTCCGGAAATAGAGTCAAAGGCCCCGAATTAGTCTAGTGATGTCACATTCGAATGAATCGGCCCTCAACCCCATAGGGGGCTTTTTTTATTGGAGCCACTTCATCCACGATATCTTGGATGGATGTTCCTTAGTGAGTGCCACAAATCCCCAGCCGGTAGAGCTCAGGTTGTGTGGGCTGCAGTCAACTCATGGGAAGCATACTGTGGGAATTAATAGATGTATGTGTAGCTTTTGAAAGTATGGTATTATACGCAAGTCAAAATGTTGGGATTTTTAGAATTATATTTGCATCTCATTTCCAGAGTGATGTATTATCAAGATGGGCTTTTGGTAAGCTGACAGTATAATATATGGCTGGACAACATTACCGTGGATCTCATCATTGTTGCATGACTGGACTTGCTGTCTTTCTTTATTGATGATGTGCAGAGATGAGCTCGCTGAAAAGTTGATCATTTCATATATTTCATGTGCTGTGTTTTGTTACTCTCACCATGAAATGATGGGACATTCATCAGAAAACATTAACTGGAACAATAATTACTAGAGATAACCATCTATTTTAAATCTTGAAAAATAATGAACATCTGACAATCATATAGCACGACACTGTTGCACTGCATACAATGGGTTGCACTTGCACGGGGATGCTAAACAACATTTTATTCTGACAAGTATTAGTTTGTCCGCTTATGCAAAGAGGAGCACCATCGATTATGCAACCTGAATTTCTGATGGACTGGAAACATGGACAACACACATTACTTATGTGGAGGATGGGAAGCTGAAGAAAGCACCAGAAATTGAGGTGAAATTGGACCGTGTTTCTTGCCCTGCTGATGTGTCCATTTACTTCAAGCCACCAAATGGCATATTACAGATGATAATATAAAAATTTCAGACTTCAGACTTCAGACATCTACCTCTTTCTCCATACAATTTATGCATAGGTTCATTGATTTTTGGGAGAGTGTCCCACTTCATGTCCCCTAGAGAAAGTAGACAAAGTGTCATTTATCCGTCAATAGAAAGCTGTCTTAATGTGATTCTTTGGTAGCCAATAGAGGTGAAATAGTTAGAATGCCAGAAGGGTATGGCAAAATTGGAAGAACATGGTATAAAGCATTCAGGTGTGATATTATTTACAAATGAAGCACACATTGTTGTACACATTGTTTTATGCAAAATTTGATTTGGGTGCCAATTGCTCAAGTGTAGGATTCTGTTTGGTTCATTGTCGAATTCAATTCTGAGGCTTCAATCTTGTGGGTACAAAGAAAGAGAGGAACCAATTTGCATAGGCATTATCGACATGGAAAGAGCCACTTCACGTAAGTTGAATATTGAGACATCTAATGTTTTAGAACTTCTGAGGATTGTAATACATAGAGTAAGAAGTGCATCTCCCAGTCGTCCATGCAAATGCTTTGCATTATGAGGAGAAGTTGGCTTATCAGTCAGCTGACAATCACCACTGGTAATTTCTGTAATGAGCAGCAAAATCAGGAAAGGTGAGTTACAAGAGCAAGGCATTATTGGTGGCATCTAATTTTGGGAGATAATGAGTAGCACACACTAAGTTGCATTTTCACATTCTTTCACATTTTCAATTCTGAAACTTGAAACGACCATTCTGACTACCTTGCAGCACCAATTAATTAACATTCTTGTTGCAATACTTGAGGTGTAGCAACATCCCAACACCCACAATCAGGGGTGCAGTAAAAACATGCCCTCTTTAGGTTTATTGTTGATTCATCCCAATTTAAGTTTGCTAAACTAATTTAGGGCTCGTTTGACAATATATTATGCTCGGGCTTTACATTGTAGTCAGAAGAAGAACTCCGGTCTCCGGAGGAGGCCGGAGTGAATAGAATGTATGTTCGTAAAACATCCTTGGCCACACCCTAGGGCAATGGCTTTAGATGTAAAACTACTTCACCCTTTGCAGGGAGTAGACACTACATTAGTGACTAATAACCTTTACCGGTAACTGGTAGTATGTGACCTTCAGTAGCGGTAGTCATCGTGGTACTACTACGGGGGAGGGGTATATCGGATTTGTAGGTGTTTAGTTATGCCTGATCATGCAGGTCTGTGATAGGTTGTCTATTTTCTAACCGCCTTTTATGAACTAATATCGAATGTGCATATTGTATGGCAATTATGTTGATTTGTTTAAATGTATGTTTGATTTTTATGGTAGGGAGTTTGAGTTTTGTTTCTAATTCTTTCATTGAGGGTATGTGAGTTGTGGCTCTTGCACCTGCAACTAAGACCATAAGTGGTGCTACATTCCATCCTCTCACTGCGACACTGTTGATGAGCGGTTGATATTTTGTGGTTTTTCTCTCGAGAGTTTCTGCAGTAAATATGTCGTTACAATATGTAAATTCTATAAATTGTATGGTGATTTCTGGTGTAGGGGCTTCTGGTGGCGGGTAATTGTATGGGTGACCTGTGATGCACAATATGTCAGGTTTGAACCTGGCGTTGCAATGGCACCTTTGGGTACCGCATGTACATGGTAGTAGCCATGTTGGTACTGTGTTTTCTTGAGGTAGTCCATTATATGTGCCTACATTCATAAGTGTATAATGTCTTGATATTTTGTTTGAGAGGATAAGTTTACGTATTTCCCAGACAACTTTGTTATGTCTTTTTGTTATTAGCGCATGAATGTGTTGTTATTTGCATTTAAGGAGTACATGTAACCATGTATCTGCATATGATGAGTTACAAATAGGGCATGTATTTGATGGATACGCTTCTCTACCAAAGAAGAGTTGTTTCCGGGCATGTCCCATATACTGTCCAGTTCGGAATTTTACTAGGCATGTTTTTTGTTTATCTATAATGGTATGGTTTTTCCAAAAATCATTTGATAATACCTTGTCGATATCTTTGTTGTTGAGCCATTTATGTAGTTGGTGTGTTTGGTTTGCTATAATTTCTAGGTTATGCCTTTTATCATATTTAAGGACGTATTTACCAAGGTATCGAATGGGGCCTTTGTCTGGTGTTTCTTGCATTGAGTGCCACCAATCTTTTTGGAGGTAGTATGGTGTAGGGTGTGCATGTTCATATGTTGCTACGGCGTCTCTATGGTCTAGTTCGCAACCCAATTTGGCTAGTGTGTCTGCTTGTTCGTTGCCATTTATGTTCGCGTGGGCTTTGACTTTATGGAGTGTGGTGGTTTGTGTGCAGGATTGTAGCATTTTGATCATAGATTCGAGTATATTTTTATCTGGGTGACTGTTATGCAGGGTTGGGTGTTTGATTTGTGTATTTAGTAGGTATAAGACATTGAGGCAGTCCGTGAAGATATGTGCTGGTTCATCTCGATATGTAGTGGTGAGGAGATGGAGGGTGTGGTGTATAGCCATCATTTCTGCTCGTAGTATGTTTTGTAGTCCTGGTAGCCTTTCTGCAATCCTAATATTTTTCAAGGGGTTGTATATGCCATATCCTGCCTTTTCTCGTTTCCAATGTCCTTGAGTCATTTCTTTAGGCGGTTTGAATGACCCGTCTGTGTAATAACAAAATTGCGGTTGGTATTTGAGGGGTAAACATCTGTCTAGGTTGGTGATTAGTGGGGTATCAATGGTTTGGGTGGTAGGTGGGTGGGGGGTATATGAGTTTAGACCACTTTGTACTACGGTTTACTGGGGTGTTTATTGGTATAGGTGGTGTAATTTTGGTGAACATTGCGGGTATTTGTAGGATGTTAGCAATGAGGTCCATCTGGTGGGTATATTCCCTTGATCCAATGGATGTAGTCTTGTGGTGTATGCATAGTATACGGATAGCACTGCTTTCTGTTCTTGGTTCGATTTGTAATCCTGGTGGTATTGTTGGCTCGTCGTATATGATGGTATCAGCCTTGAAGTGTGTGATGATGTGTGAATCTGGGAAGGGGCCATCGTAGGAGTTAGGATTGTGGTACCAGTTTGGATCTGTTGTTATGAGTATTGTAAGTGTGTTTGGGTTATTTTTGGCTGCAAGTCTTGCCCAGTGGAGGGCTTGTTGGGCTTCGTTTTCTGTATGTGGGTGGGCGTATCTATTCCCTTTCCATTTGTGTTGGAACGCTGTTCCTATTGATCCGAATACTCTATCCCGGGGAAATGGGGAAGAAAATTGTCTAAGTGTGGTAGGGCATGTTACTGGCGACAAGAAATAGGAGTGTGTGATGTGAAAGGAGTTAATGAGGTGTTCAAGGATGGTGTTGGGGAGTGTGTATTGTGAGAGTTTAAGGGGGTCGTTTTTGGGTATTCTGTATTTGTATCTCTGATATAACCATGCAACTTCCGTTTCAAATGATTGCGTGGGGGGTTCTAGATTTTGTGGTCTATTTAATGCTACTTGGTATTGTTCCCATAGCCATTGTAGTCTCTGTTCAGGGATGGTGATTAAGTGTCGGCCAGTGTTGTCGTAGATGTGTGATACACCATATTGGCTTTGGATGGTGCTTTGTGTGTGGGCGATGTCGTTCTCTGGGTTACATTCGTTAATGTTGATATGCCATAAGGGTATGGTTTGTGGTGGGGAGATGTATCGGGAGTCACTCGTTTGTTCTTGGTTGAAGTTTGATTGTAGTATGTTAGTGAAGTGTTGGTGTTGTTTGCAAGTGTAGTATTGCGTTAAGAGTAAAACATTGTGGTTTATGGCGTTTTGGTTGTTCCATGGGAACAATTCTTTTTGAGGGAGCCATTTGTTATACAGTATTCCATTTGGCAGTGTCCATTGACATAAGTAGGCCGTGTATGCTTTCATGATTTTGTTTTTATCTTTGTATGTGCCGGGGCGGTCTTTTGTTATGGTGTGTATTGGAAATTGTGTGGGGTTTTTTAGGATGTGTAGGGGTGGCTTTGGATGTTTCAATGGTGGTGGTGGTGGTGGGGGATGTGCGTTGTGTTCACGTGTTCTCATAGGTATGTTATGGTTTTGTATTTTATATTCATTTTTTAGGGTGTTTGGTGCAGTGTGTGTTAAGCATATGTCCGGACACTGGTTGTAGCATGAGGTTTCACAGAAAAGTGTTCTGGCATCATAACATTAAGTAGCAATGCTAGGAGGGTACCCTTTGAGTACCCACAAATTTACCTCAACAAGAAGGGAAAAAGCTTGCAAAGCAAGGGTGAATGAATGGATAATTAATCAAATATAGAAGCTTCAAAAAGGTATCAAAGAGGTTTCCAATGCGGGTGTCGGGAGACTTTTCCAAAAAGTGCAACCACCTTTTTGACCTCACCAACTTTCCCATTGCTTTATAGCTATTTAGATTTGTTTAGCTTGTAATTTAGCCTAGATTAGAACCTTTACCACCACTTGGCATTAGTTTTGTCCTAGAAACCGACATAATTAATTCTAAGCATTGAAAGTAACTACCCAAATAAATTAAAAATAGCCTACGTAAAACTCAAACTTAACGCCACTTTTGCCTCTTGAAAGAGCATCAAATTGGCACGCACCGGTTTGATGCTCTTTTGAGAAGGTCAATCCGGGCTTGCTACTTAATGTTATGATGGTCTAAAGCGGTTTTTACTATTTTAGTGGGTGTGTTATAGTAGTGTTTAAATTCATCATTGGTCATTAGACGTGTGCCATTGGGGTGTGTTATGTGTTTGAGTTCGGTTATATTGTGTAGTATTAGTTTATGTAGGTATTTTAGGGATAATGTGGGGGTTAGCATTGGTATATTATTTGCTTGACGCATCCATTTTGTTTCTAATAGTGTGGGGAGGAGGGGAAATTCTTCGAGTGCGCTTCTGAGGTGGGTGCCACTAGTTGTTTTAAGTAGAAATAGGGTTCTTGTGATTGGCGATCTTATGCAATCAAGGTGTGATATGTGTGTTAGGTTTTGTGCCCCTCCATGTTTGGCGAGTATGTGCCTTACTAATCCGTTGTATATTCTCCCGAGTCTACCTTTGTCGTTGAGGGCGTTAATGAGTTGTTCACCGATACATGTGATGTATGAGTTTTTTAGTGAGAATGCTTCTGTGCCGAACATGTCGTGTGGTAATTGTGTAACCGCATTTGACATACATTTCGGGAGACCACATATAGTTTTGTGTAGGGCAATTACTTTTCTATCAAGTTTCTTGATGGCTGGGAGTGAGTATGGGACGGCGTAGAAACTATAGGCGATGCCAGCTCGTATGACTGTGTCTATCATTTGTATTTTCTGCTTCATGGTGGCTGGGCATGTGACTAGTTGTTTACATTGTTTTATTAATTTGGTCGTTGTTATGTGCGTTTGTGTTTTCCATTATAATGACGGGACTAGGTTGATTCCAAGATAAACATATGGCTCGTGTTGGCTCAGTATAGGTATAGGTTGATTTCTAAAATTTATATTTGTGTTCCATAATTGTGTTTTAAAGGCTTGTGGGTTTAATTTTGATTTGTTGGGGCAACCCGTGATCGTACATTTTGGGATGCCAAGGTCCATTCCTGCCCATGCACAGTATTTATCAAGTTTGTTTAGTTAGAGTTGGAGGGATGTTAGTTTGTTGGCTAGGGCTGCTAGGTCATCTGCGTAGGCTGCAGAGCTTATTTTTGTGTTGGAGGTTTTGAAGGAATATCCGTTATTTCCTCGTTGTAACCATCTGAGAAGTGGTTCAAGAAAAATAATAAAGAGGTACGGGCTTAGTGTATCTCCCTGTATAGTTCCTCTTTGTATGGGGATTGGTTGTGTTTTGTCGAAGTATTCGCCAACAAATGTGGTGGTGGATTGTGAGTAAATATTACCTACCAGTGCTACGGCATCTTGTGGATAACCAAGGTCTTTCATGATGTCAAGGAGTCTGGCATGGTCAATTGAGCAGAATGCATTTTTGAAATCGATATATAATATATAGATATCTTGGTTTGTGAGCCTAGCATCTTCTAATGCCGAAATGCGGGTTTGTAGTTGTCGTGAGGTGCATCTCTCAGCTCTAAAGCCCTCTTGGATGTCATGTAGGATTTGGTGTCTTTCCCCATATGCAGAGAGTATACTCGTAAGAGTGCTGGTGAATAATTTGTATATTGTATTAGCGAGTGCTATTGGTCTATGATTGGTAAGGTGATATGGGTTCCCTTTTTTGTATAGAAGTATTGTAAGGCTTGTTTTCCATGATTCAGGGATTTGTTTTTGTTTATAACAGTGGGTGAAGAACAGTAGGAGGAGTGTGTGAAATCGTGGCGGCATATTTTTTAGTATAGCATTGGGGATTTTATCCGGTCCAGGGGTTTTTCCATTGGCCAGGTGTTGAAGGCATATGTCGTATGTTTCTTGATCGAGGTAGGTATAGAGGGGGGTTAGTGGTTCGCCTCTCTTTTCGAGAATGTATCCGTCTAGATCGTGCCATGGGTATTGTCTGACTCCACATGTGCAGTATTGTAGATGATCAGGTTGGTAGTAGCATGTTGGGACAGTTGGTCTGTTGTTGATTGATTGTTGGGCATAAATTTCTTTTGCGATGTCTTCTGGGTTTGTAAGAATGTTGTCAAATTTGTCTATGAGACAGTCGAGTGGAGGGGTATCATTGCTTTTGAAGACTTTTCTGTTTATTTTTTTGGGACTTTTGTCATAAAGTTGTTGGTATTTTGATATGGTTTTTTTTATTTGTTTATGGAGTATTCTGTTGTGATTTTGCGGGCTTCATTTTTAGTTGTTCTTGCTTTCCGAGCTAAGTCCTCTATCCATGTATCGTATGGGAGAGAGGGGTCTTGTGGTGCGGGTATGATAGTATGGGTGTGGTTGCGTATTTCTTGGGTGATGATGGGGTGGTTGCGCCAATTTGGGTTGTTTTTTATGACGTATATTGTCTTTCAGAAGAGGTGGTAGGTAGAGAGGCATATTTTCCATTTTTTGGGGGGTTTTTTAGGGAGGTAGCCTCCTTGTTTGGCAATTCTGCTTGGTAGTGTGGAAATTGATGGGGCACTACATGTTTCCATAACCATGGTGGTGATGTTGGAAATAAGGGTGTCTAGTGAGGTACAAGCTATGTGCCATTGTCCATTTGTCAAGTGGTTATTGTTTTTAAGTAGTTGTGTAAGCTCATTTATTTGGTTTGAATTACCCTCAAAGAATTTCATGTGGAATTTTTTGAGGTTTTCTTTTGGTATGGGGTTTAGTATTTTGGGGGATGGTCTAGGTGTTGGCAGTGATGTTTTGGCAATTAGTGTGTTTGGTGGGACTTGTAGTTGTATAGGTAGGTGGTCTGAGTTTAGATGGATATTTTGATTTGTGGTTGAGGTGTATTGGTTGTTATTGGGGGTTTTGATGAAAAAACCGTCTATTAAGCTATTTTGTGTGTAGTTTTGTCCTCCTTGTCTTGAGAATGTCGTGTTTGTTGGGATGTAAGTTAGTTCTAGGCTGTCTGTAAATGTCCTCCAAAGGTGGTATTCTGTTTGTGGTGGTGTGATTTGTTGGTCATTTTGTCTTCCAATTAGGGCGATATCACGGTTGAAGTTTCCACATAGGATATATGTATGAGCAGGGTGGCCATTTATTTGGTTGGTTATGGTGTTTTGGATGGTGGGGATGAGAGGTAGATCTTCCTCATGTGAGGGCATATATAGGTTGACTAGGAGCCATGGTTTTAGGGGTTGGTTTGCTATGCGGATAATTTGAAGGAATGGAGATATGTCTACGGGAGTGGGTATTTTAGATAGGTTACCTGGGAATGCGTGTTTGTTGTGAACTAGTAAGAGTAATCCGCCTTTGTAGCCTCTGTAGGTCATTCTTTGGCGTATAATTCGTGTGATGTTGTGTGTATTGTTGAAGAAGAGTTTGTAATGCGGGAAGAGGTTTTGTATGTGTTTTGTGGATTTTGTGGCGGAGAATTTGGTTTCTTGTATAGCGATAATTGATGGGGGTTTTGGGGGGTGGTTGACTAGCTCTTGCAGGCTTGGCATTGCGGTGTTAAGTGAAGAAGCATTCCAGGTTATGACGTGTGATTCTTGACTTGTTAACGAAGTTGGCCGATGTGATGATGTGTGGATGTTGAGTATTGGAGGGTTGGGGTGTGTGTATTCTGTTATAGGTTCATTACATCTTAGTGCCTCTATAAGGAGTTGTCTTGGTAAGTATGGAAATGTTTCTTGCATGTTTTGGATATTTGGTGGTTCTGGGTTGAGGTGTATATGGTCGTATAGTTTTTTATGGATTGTGTTTGGGGGGTAGATTTTGTCACTATATATATTATATAATTCTGTATATGGGTGCGGGGTGTCTATGTGGCGTTCTGGTGGATTGGTTAATTTTGCCATTTTCTCCAGTAAGTGTAAGGTCCAGTCTTGTATTGGTTGTATTTGTAGATGTACGTTGCATGTTTCAATGGAGGGGTTGATTGTCACGACCAGTGCATAAATGATCTTTGGGGGGGATGATTAGCGTGTTGTTGTATGTAGTTGTGTAAGTATGGGAGTGAGAGTATTGTTTGTGTGTGTAGGTGATGCGTGTTTTGGAAGAGTGGTTTGAACGTTTTGGCCAAGTGTTGGTATACTGGTTGGAACTTGATCGTGCTAGGTAAAAAGTAAGTTGTTTGCCGTCTTTTATGGGCGTTGGGATGTTTTTGTAATAGGTTTGGCATTGGGCCTGGGTTAGTCTCGATATCTCCACATTTTAGTAGAAGAAAATGGTTAGGAACGAGGTAGGCCGTAGTTGTGCTTAGTTGGGGTTTCATATTGTATGTTTTTGTGGGGGGTTTTGTTTGAGTTATATGGGGTGAGAATAGATTTGGTACTGGTGGGACGTGCCATTTGTGTATGTATGTGCCTTTTGTGTATGTATTACATTGTAATCAACATATGTAGTTCCGGACTCACCTTCTACATTGGTAGGTGTTGTGAATGTTTACCCCATAACAAATAATAAATAAATAAATAAAATAAAAGTAACGTCGGGGTTTGATTTGTATACCAACATGAATGGGAGCCCGTTCCTCTATACATTGTTCATGTTTGACCAAGCATCACCGTAAAGGTACTTCCTTCCTCTTGGAACCTATCGTCTAGGGGGGGTCTATAGGAGGTTGTTTGTTGTCTAGCTTCCTTTTGTTTAGTATTAGGTATGTGAGGTATTTAATGGCAATTTGGTGTAGATGTTTCATAAGTGTTTTGATCTTTTTTTGGGTATTTTAAGTTTTTCTAAGTCTTTAATTGGTTGTTCGTGGATAGCCCCTCTAACACCTATTGTAATGGTGATGAGAGGGTTGACTTGCCACCCGGTTGTTCTAAGTGTTTGTATGAGTGGGTTGTATTTGGTTGCTTTTTCACCATGCGCGGTAATTGGGAATCTATCGTGGCAGTATGTGAATTCAATGAACTGTATGACGTTTGGTGGGGTTGGCGCTAGGGGGGTTGGCTGTCTGTGGGAGCACTTAGAACGCATCGTATGTCCGGTCTAAGTCTGGCTAGGCATGTGCAGGGTGGGGTGGGGCATGTGCATTGGAGTAGCCATTGTGGGACTTGTTGTCTTGTGGTCTAGAGTTTTGGTTGCCTACATTTATGAGTGTATAGTATCTCGTATGTTTATTTGATTGTAACGTGTGTACGATTTGGTGTATTGCTTTATTATGGCGTGCTATACGTAGGCCCTTTATATGAGGGTTTGAGCATGTAGAGAGTAGGTGTGGCCATGTGTCTATGGTATTATTAGGGCATATTATACAGTTTGGGTTGGGAAATAAGTTAGGCCAGGAGATATTTTTACGATGGTTACCCATGTATTGGGCATAGCGGAATTTAATTTAGAGTTTGTGTAATTTGGGCGTCTGTGATCCCGGGGTTTTTCCAAAATTGGTTGGAGAGTTTGTGGTTGATTTGGTCGTTGGATGTCCATTTGTCTATGTATGTGAATTGAGATTGGGCCAATTTGAGTTCTTGGTTTTTGTGCTCCTTATTGATGTAGGTTTGTAGGTTGCGTATAGCACCCGTGTGAGTACCTGTGGGGACGCCATTGAGCTAGTATGGTGTAGTGTGGGCCATATGTATCCTAGGGATGTTGGTAGGTTTGTCTAATAGGGCTCCACTGTTGGCTAATTGATTTGCAATGTTATTGCCTATTATGTCAGTGTGTGCACTAACTTTATGAATTGTGATTTTGTGTGTGGACTAGGTTATATGGTTGACTATGGCAGAAATGAGTAGTTTATTCGGGTGGTTGTGTTGGGATGACGGATGTTGTATGTATTAGGTTTATATTATTAAATTTGTAAAGATGTATGTGTCTTGTGTATGGTGTTGTGTACCCTGGATTGCTATTAGGATGGCGTTTAGTTCAGCTCTGAGGATGTTTTCTAGACCTGGGAGTTTCTTCACAATCCGAAGGTTATTGGCGGGGCAATAGACTCCTGGGCCAATTGTGTTCCCTATGCCATTTTCGTCGGGGGAGGGGGATAAATGATTTGTCCGTGTACATGCACTGTTGGGGCTTGAATTTGAGGGGGTGGGTATTGTAGAGCTCTATTGGTAGGGGTTGTGTTGGATGGTTGCTTTCCGAGTGCATGTAGTTTGGGGTTGTGTGCCATGCATGGAATATTTCACTTTTTTTGGGGGGAAGGGGGGTCTTCATGTGGGTAACTTTTTATTTTAATATTATGTAGCTCGCGTATGTTGGTTGCGATTGCGTGGGGTATTCATGGGGTGTCTGGGGGGTTTTGATTGTGTATGCTTAGTATGGTAGTGTATTAATTTTCTGATTGATGTAGATATTTTGGCCATTCCGATGTGGGATTGTATTGTATGGTATTAGGTGGGATGGTTGCTATCGTGTGTATTTCTGCATGGGTGATTGGGAGGGGGTTCTCTTTATGGTTGATTATGACGACGGTTGTGGTGTTGGGGTTTTCCTGGGCTGCCATGCGGGCCCGGTGGATTGATGTCGTGGCAATTTTGAGGTTTGGGGGGTGGGCTAAGCCATTTCCCGTAAATTTTGATGAGTGTGCGAGGCATGTCGAACCGAATATTATGTCTCAGTTGTGTGGGAAGTTGTATTGAGTGATTGTTGTTGGACATGTGAGGGGCAAGGAGTAATATGAGTGTGTAATATTGTACGCTTCTATTAGAGCTTGGAGGGTAGAGGGATGGAGGGTTTGATGGTTATTGTTTGGGTTTTGTTTTTTTGGTTTACTTTTCGGGAGTATTGTGACATACCTTTGGGTTAACCATAGAATTTCGGTGGAGAAGTCTTGTGGTAGGGGGTTTAAGAAGTGGAGCATGGAGTGTGTTTGGCTTTGGTTATATCTTTCCCATAGCCATTGTAATCTTGTGAGTGGCATAGTTAGGACGTATGCTTCCGTTGGGTCATATATATTGGTTTCCGCCCCTTGTATTTGTATGGTGGGTTTGGTAGTGATAATATCTTTATCCGGGTTGCATTCTTTAGTGATTAGTGTGAGGTTTGGAGCTATGATGGGTGGGCGGATGAACCTTTGGTCCTTAGATTGTCGAAAGTTTATACATGAGTTGTATGTGATGAGGGTGTTGGTTTCTTGTTGGTTTCGCAAAAATTTGTGGAGTATGTATATGTTATGGTCAAGGGCGACATTGTCATGATGGAGGAGTAATGAGGCTTCTACCCATTTGGTCGTGTTAGCTGGGGGGGTGTTCCATTGGCAAAGGTAGTGTTGTTTTATGGTTTTTGCTCCCCATTTGTCTTTATATGTTGTAGTTTTGGTGTTTATTATGGTTTGTATTGGTTTTCCACTTGTGGGCTCTGCTTGGTTATTGGTGTTTATGGGTGGGATAAGCGTTGGTACGTGTTGTGGGGGGGAGTTGTGGGTTGTGGGTGGATTATGTGGGAATAGTAGTTGGGCTTGTGCCAAGGCTTCCTTTATTAACTTAGGGGCAGCTTTGAATTTTTGTTTGAACTCTTTGGGGGATAGGATATGGTGAGTGTCTAGGTCTACATTTTCTTGGCTCGGGATTTGGGTGAAGTGGAGATGATGTCTGGGAACCGCATCCGACCTCTCGCTTGGGTAGCACATGCGGGAATGCTCTTTGGAGGGTTCAGAAATTGGTAACCTCCCTCGAGGGGGTCCCAAGTGTTGCAAACTCTTCATTGGTCCGATGCTCACGTATGATCTTTATCCATGTTTGTGACGCCATGGCTTTGTGAATTGGGAAGCCTAGCCACATGTGTGAGACTATGTCTATGCTTGGGATGGCTTCTTTGTTGCGTATGCTATTTTCTTTGCTAGTGCCGGAATTGGAGACGAGCCTACTTGCTTCATTCTTTCTCCGTTTGGCGCTTTGGGTGTCGATTGCATCGTCTTTGTTCACGGTTGTCGGGGGGTTATCTCGACTAAATTGATGGCGTCTAATCGTGAAGTCAATATGGCGGCTTGGTTAGGAATGGCGGCGTACTCATCTTGAGACATTGAGAGTTGGAGGGAACTCCCCCCATGCTCAGGGGATACGTCCTCCAACTGCATGTCTAAGTCATAATCATGTGGGGGGAGCGGTGGCTCTCCCCTTTAAGGCCCCTGCTTGGTGGCACTCCTTGCTAGTGTCACTGGCTGGGGCGCCTACGTTGTCGGTGTTGTCTTCAGTGTCATTTAGTCTCAGTCCCCCGCTCTTGGTCCTCGTGGTTGCCCCGCTTCCGGTCCTCGCAGTTGCCCCGCTCCCGTTTCTGGCCCTCGTCACCGTCCTGCCTCCATACCCTGTCTGGAAGTTGAGCCCGAGTTGTCCCTTCAGCGTCTCGGCTTCGCTTTCATTTCTTCATGTTTCGCTACCACCAGCATTCCTGACCTCCATACTGGCAGTCTCTCCAAATCTCATACTGTTGTGCTCGAGTCTGGGTCCTCCCGTTGGTGTCCTTCTAGACTGTTTGTGGTGCAGTGTGATTTCTTCGGTGGTGGGAGCCATGTCTGCTCTTGTGGTGGAGAAAGTGTGTGTTTAGAGAGATGGTGAAGTGTGGGATGAGGAATTGTGGGTTGTGGTGGGGTTTTTTGATGTGGGTGTGAGTGGTATTGGCAGCTTTGTGGGAGGACTAAGTTTGGGGATTTGAGTTGGGTTTTCCATGTAAGTTTCTGATCTATGGTGGGTTGTGTTTGTTGGCGGTGCTTGCTTTTTGGGTTCGTGTGTTGTTTTTTGTGGATTCAAAATCTGGGTTTCTAAGTGGGGGTGCTAGGTTGGTGTTTGTGAGTGGGCTTTTGGCGTTTTTGGGTTGGTGACATGTTTCAGTGGGTTGATCTTGATTGGACACCGATACGTAGTTGGTGCGAATTAAGTATGGAAGAGAGTGCATCGACAAAACGAGATCGAGAATATTGACACAAAAACAGTTAAGTACCGAACAGAATCGAACAATAACCAGAAGAGGCAGATCTAATAAGCTCAAATGGTGCACCTAAGGAAGGAATATGGAACCGAAGCTTGCTGAAACTAGCGGGAGCGGGGCGGCGAGCACTACAACAACAGAACACAAAGGCGCTAGAGCCAAAGGAGTAAAGAAAAGAAGTCTAGATCTAGATCTACGGGAGGAAAGAAGAGGAAGAGCACCAACACCAACATACACATGCAACACTAGGGTTTTACCCTTATTCATATCTTGGGTGCTCATAAGCACCACTGCCTTGTGTGCTTACACACACATCAATGCTAACCTCCACAATCTACCCACCAAGCTACCACAATCCAATGTCAACACCCATAATCTACCCACTAAATTGCCACTCCTCCATTTCAACCCCGACAAGCTTCCCACGAAGTTGCCACCCATCAATATCAACCCACCCACCAAATTGCCACTCCCTAATACCAACCCATACAACTCACTCATCAAGCCCCCACCAAGAGCTATCTCCAAGATTGGAAAGCACTCCACGCGCAACAATGTTGCTACCGCCACCCACACAACACAAAGCCACACACGCAAAGGTAAGCCAAGCCACTTGCACCCACCAACAAACATACATCTCCATCAAAAGATGCCAAAAAACAAACAACAAACTATCTATAAACTTACCTCCCAAAAAACATTGCCGCTGCTCCATTCTCTTCCACACAACAAAGATCCCGAAACCCCCTTGTCAGAAACCCACTAAAATCACACATGACACACAAAAGGCTACTGAAAACCCCAAATCATGCTGAAACCAAACTACCTTAAACCACAAAGCCCCACTCCAAGACCAAAGACATCACAACCCACACAGATCTACCATACATAGACCCAACCTCCGTCCATCCAACAAAAACCCCAACCCACACGAAACATGCAAAGCCCCAAACTACGCCAAAACACACCCCACCAAGCCACCTTAGCCCAGAATACCTTACTCAGACACCTAACACCTCCAAAACAAGTAAACCACCACCCCATAACAACACTTTACATTTACAAATAAGATGACATCACAAATCGTAGTCTTGCCATTCAGATCGGCTTGTGGTCGACTATCCCAATTTCTAGGTGTAAAAGAGTATGTCGATTTTGCCCTAAAAATGCAATTGAAAATGAGGCACGGTTTGTGTTGGAGTGTCCCTTATATGGTAACTCCATTATAGATAGGCCTATTCCAAAACATAGTGCTAGAGAGTCTCAAGTCTTTCTTCTAATTTGACCATCAAGTTGATATTAGCCTCTTAGGCCTCGCATATGAAGGCATACGCCTTCACTCTCGCCTCTCACCACAAAGTTTGGAGCTAGTGAACATGGCAAAAGTAGTGAGGCGTAAAAACCAGAATTTGCTCTTCGCCACCACCACCATATGTTTGCCTTTGCTTCGTTGTTCACATGTTGGGAACCATAGCGGTGAACGCCTTAACGAAGCGTAACATGTGCGCATGGCTTCAATCTTACTCAAACCACAACACTTCATTACTCCATGGAGATACATAACATTACTCAATGACGTGGGCCCTCAGAATATAACAGTGAGATGTTGAGAGTTCAGTTTGAATTTG
Source organism: Polytrichum formosum (assembly GCA_964035585.1). Taxonomy (NCBI): domain Eukaryota; kingdom Viridiplantae; phylum Streptophyta; class Polytrichopsida; order Polytrichales; family Polytrichaceae; genus Polytrichum; species Polytrichum formosum. Next base: position 58,152,664 of record OZ037938.1, read on the forward strand.
AGTCTCCCTACTTAGTTTTTTAAGCATCACACTGTTATATTCCAAGGGGTCACATATTGAGAGTTGTACGCTGAGTAATGTTATATAAGTTTTTTGACACCATCCTGATTTTCTTATACTCCTGTGAGCCTTTTTAACTTCCTGAATTCAAAATCATTTTCATTTCATTACATTACTACAGGACCACATGTCTGACCAGGTATATTAGGTAAACGAATTGTATGCCATGCTGCCTATGTGGCATACCAGGAATGTGAGGCCTAAATAATGGAATTCACTGGTCATTTTGGCCAACTTATCATGGCTTTCGTATGTCGGGTACAGTTATCGAGGCTCGGCAAATAATGCACCAACCAGTTCACACGTTAGTGGCTATCATACAGTGGGCCTGGGGGGCCAACCCAACACCTGGATCCGAGAAGAACTCTACCGGTGTGGTTGTTGAATTATTTGATCATTTCTAAATCCTAAGTTTCCGAACCAATGTCCAGGAAGAACTGACAGCTAGTTGCAGATGAACCGGTTGAGTTTTAGAAATAACCGGTTGAAGTTGGAGACTTCAGGAGAATTACCCATCATTTTAGAGGAATCTATTTTAGATGAAAAAAAATTCATTTTTTAAAATCATTTTATTATTCTTTAAATAGTGTACAAACAAGCTGATCATCAATTAATGGTGCAAGTTTTGCCGCCTTCTCATATCACGTTAGGATTGACAAGGGTGGAGTAGTCGTAGGTACCGGCACCTTCCCACCCCATCCACTCCTCCCACTCCTCCCAATCGTCATCCCCGACTCCCATCATCCCGTCCAAGTCGTTCTCCGAGATCGACTCATCGTCGGACTGTGCAGACGACGACTGTCCCCCGCCTTTCACCAGATTCTCGTAAGCCCGAGTGACTTGCTGGAACTTGCTGGAGCAATGGTCACCCTTGCACACGTCGGGGTGAAGCTCCAGTGCCAATCGGCGGTACCGTTTCTTCATTTCCTGCTTCGTAGCGAACCTCGACACCCCGAGCGTGGCGTAGTCATCTTGCGATGAGAAATTTGAGCCAGCTTGGTTTTGTTGCGCCCTAACCATCACCAACCTCCCCCCGAACCTCGAACTCCTATGCGATGGAGAGCAGGAGAGTTCTGTCGAGCTCGGAGTCCTTAGAGTTGTCGTGCATGGTAAACTTGTCGACGAGCTTCCTAACCGGAGAGTACTGGACACTGCCATAGCCATTGCCACAATATAATTTCTCCACTCTTTTGTTTGATTGCGGTCTGGATCGACTTCCTGATAACTGATCTCTCCAAAGGTTTGTTGAGGTTCAATCGATTGATTTTTATTCTCTTCAAGCCGTCGGGTACGAGTCTTGGAGCTCCGACGGAAGAATGATTAATGTTCTGACCATTGCTTCCATTTATATATATCCTCTCTGGTAACGGGTAGAGTAAAAGTAAACATAAATGTAAAAGTAAAAGTAAAAGGGTAAGTAAAAATCAAAGCAAAAGTAAAAGTTGAGAGTAAGCCGCGTTACTCTCCCAACGTCCTGACTTAGTAAACTCGGGGTTGCCGGTCAGCACTCCAAAAAGTCCACGTAGGCACTCCAGCAACTTCCACCATTTCCCTTCTACACCGATATGTGCAATTAGGTTTGACCCATGCTAATTTATCAACATTCCACATTATGGTGAATGTTTATGGTTGAGGTATCTACAACAGATAAACTAAGAGAGTTTGCATCTGTTTAGGAGGAGTAAGGAATGGGAATTATTTTTCTTGCAAAGAGAAACGAATTCTAAGGAGAATGGAATTTATTTAAATAATTCATAACTATGGAAATTGCTTCAAATTTTGAAGCATACATTTTAGGGTTACACGTAGTTGATCTATAGGTTAAGTCATAACCACGCATTTCAATGCTACTTCCCGGCTACGACAATTGTCAAACTCTTATGGGGGGGGGTAAATTCAATCACAAGCGGCCGTATAATAAAATAAAATAAAAGTAACATCGGAGTTTGGGTTTTACTCTGACGTGAATGGGAGCCCGTTCCTCACTACCATGTTCATGTTTAACCAAACTTCATTGTGGGAGTACTTCCTCCCTCTCGGGAGGTGGGCTCCGATAATTTTCAAGGAGTGTAGTAGCTACCGCCTAATAGGGTATGTGAGGGTATAGGGGTCTGACTAAAGTCCAGGGAGGATCTAAGGGGGGTCTACTAGGGGTTGTTTTTTTGTCTAGCTTTTGTTTGTTGAGTATTGAGTATGTAAGGTATTTGATGGCAATTTGGTGTAGGTGTTTCATAAGTGTTTTTATCTTGGTTTTAGGTATTTTTAGTTTTTCTAGTTCTTTAATTGGTTGTTCATGGATAGCCCCCCTAACACCTGCTGTGATGGTGATGAGGGGGTTAACTTGCCGACCGGCTCTTCTAAGTGTGTGTATGAGTGTATTGTATTTAGTGGTTTTTTCATTGTGTGCATTATTTGGGAATTTGTCATGGCAATAGGTAAATTCGATGAATTGTATGGTATGTGATGGGGTAGGCCTTAGAAGGGGTTGGTTGTCTGTGGGAGCACCTATTATGCATAATATGTCTAGTCTTAGCTTAGTTGGGCATGTGCATGATGTGGTGGTACATGTGCATTGGAGTAGCCATTGTGGGATTGTGTTGTCTTGTGGTCTGGAGTCTTGGTGGCCTGCACTTACGAGTGTATAGTATCTTGTGTGTTTATTTGATTGGAGCATATGTACAATTTGGTGGATTGCTTTATTATAGTGTGCTATTCGTAAGCCCTTTATGTGTGGGTTTGAACATGTAGATAGTAGATGCGGCCATGTATCTATGGTATTATTGGAGCATAACATACAATTCGGGTTTGGGTATAAGTTGGGCTAGAATATATGTTTACAGTGGTTACCCATGTATTGGGCGTAGCAAAATCTTAGAGTTTGTGTAATTTGGGTGTTTGTGGTCCCGGGGTTTTTTCAGAATTGATTAGAGAGTTTGTGGTTTATTTGGTCATTGGACGTCCATTTGTGTATGTATGTGAATTTGGATTGTGCTAGTCTCAATTCTTGGTTCCTATGTTCTTTGTTGATGTATGTTTGTAGGTTTCGTATGGCACCCGAGTGGATACTTGTTGGTAGCCCATTGAGCCAGTATAGTGTGGTATGGGCTGTATGTATCCTGGGTGTGTTGGTGGGTTTGTTTAGGAGGGCTCCATCATTTGCTAATTGGTATGCTATTTCATTGCCTATTATGTCTGTATGTGCTCTAATTTTTTGAATTGTGATTTTATGCATGGACCATGTTATGTGGTTGACTATGGTGGCTATGAGTAGTTTATCCGGGTGGTTGTATTGGGATGATGGGTGTCGTATGTGATTGTTTATCATATATATATACTATTGTGGATGTTTGTAAAGATGTAGAAATCTCGCGTGTGGTGTTGTGTACTTTGGACTGCTATTAGGATGGCGTTAGTTCGGCTCTAAGGATGTTTAGAAGACCGAGGAGTCTCTCCGCAAATCCTAACGTTGTTGGCGGGGGAGTAAACACCAAATCAAGTTGTGTTGCCTATGCCATGTTCGTTGGGGGGTATGAATGAACCGTCAGTGTATATGCATTGTTGAGGCTTGAATTTAAGGGGGTGGATATTATATAGTTATGTTGGTAGGGGGTGTGCTGGGTGGTTGATTTTTGAGTGATTGTATTATGGGGCTTGATGCCATGCACTAGAGTATTTTTTTTTCATATGGGGGATAGTTTGGGTTGGGTTATTGTTAATTTTAATATTATATAGACCAAGTGTGTTGGATGTGATTGCGTTGGGTATTTGAGGGTTATCTAATGGAGGACCGTGTTTGTGGATTCTTATTATGGTGGTGTATTGGTTTTCTAATTGATGTGGGTATCTAGGCCATTCCGGTGTGGGGTTGTATTGTATGGTGTTCGATGGGAGAGTTGCTATTATGTGCATTTTTGCATGGGTGATAGGGAGGGTGCTCTTTTTATGGTTGATTATGATGATGGTTGAGGTGTTATGGTTTGTTTGGGTTGCCATGCGGGCCCAATGGATTGATGTCATCGTAGTTTTAAGGTTTGGGGGGTGAGCTAGACCATTGCCTCCCCATTTTGATGAGTGAGCGAGGCCGGTTGATGCAAAAATTATATCTCTATTGTGTGGGGAGTTATACTGTGTGAGTGTTATTGGGTAGGTGAGGGGTGAGGAGTAGTATGAGTGTGTGATGTTGTAGGTTGCTATTAGGGTCTATAGGGTGGAGGGGTGTAGGGTATGGTGGTTGTTATTTGGGTTATGTTTTTTTGGTTTTCTTTTTGGGAGGATTGTGACATATTGTTGGGTTAGCCATAAGACTTCAGTGGCGAAGTCTTGGGGCAAGGGTTTGAAGAAGAGTATCATGGGGTGCATTTGGTTTTGGTTATATGGTTCCCACAACCATTGTATTCTTGTGATTGGCATGGTTAAGACGTATGCCCCATTTTGGTCATATATATTGGTTTCTATTCCTTGTATTTGTCTGGTAGGTTTGGTGGCCATGATATCTTTATCTTGGGTTGCATTCCTTTATGTTTAGTGTGAGATTTGGGGCGATGATGGGTGGGCGATGATGGGTGGGCGAATAAATCTTTGATCTTTAGATTGTGAAAAGTTTATGCATGAGTTATAGGTGGCTAGGGTGTTGGTTTTGTGTTGGCTTTGTAGAAATTTGTGGAGTATATATATGTTGTGGTCTAATGTGATATATCATGGTGGAGGAGTAGTGATGCTTCTACCCACATTGTTGTGCTATTTGGGTGGATATCCCATTGACATAAGTAGTGTTGCTTTATGGCTTTTGTTCCCCATTTATCTTTATATGTTGTGGTTTTGGTGCTTATTATGGCTTGTATTGGTTTTCCGCTCATGGGGTCTACTTGGTTGTTGGTATTTGTGGGTGGGTTGTGTATTGTGGGTGGTAGTTGTTGTAGGGGAGGGTTGTCAGTTGTGGGTTAGTTATGTGGGAATAGTAGTTGGGCTTGTGCCAAGGTTTTTTTATTAGCTTTGGGGCAACTTTGAATTTTTGTTTGAATTCTTTAGGGGACAGTATTTGGTGTGTGTCGGGGTTTTGGATTTGGTTGAGGGTAGTGATATTGTACGTGTGTAGTTTGTTGAGGTATCTTCTAGCGGCTTGTTGTTGGTTTGGGGAGAAGAGGGCGTATTTTGCGGTTTGTGTCCATGCAAGCTTTATTGCTAATTGTTTGATGGGAATTTTTTTGATGGAGGTGTGTACATGGATTTCATATCCCCCTTCGAGTAGATAGAGTGTGCGGGATATGGGCGATCTTGCACATGCTTGATATTTTAGGCGTGGAAGATGGTAGGATCCTCCATATTTTGTTGTTATGTATTTGGTAAAGCCTTGATAGACTTGGCCTAGCTGGCCTTGATCATTGAGGGCATTTAGTAGTTGTTTACCAATGTAGTTTATATAGTCGGGGAGGATGGAGGTGGTATTAATGCCGAAGTCTTCGTTGGAGAGGTGGGTTAGTATGTTTGCTGTGCTATTGGGAAGGTTACATATTTCCTTAGTTAGTTTACTAAGAATTTTGTCTAGTTTCTTTATGTCTAGTTTAGAAAATGAGACTGTATAGAAGGCATATGCTATTCCTGGTTTTATTACTATATTTAAGATATGTATTTTTTTCTTAATCGTGGCAAGGGATGTCATTTAATAGCTTGCTTTGTTTTTTGGATTTTCTATGGTGATGTTTTTTTGGATGTTCCATTTTAATGAGGGAACTAGATTTATACTGAGATATGTGTATGGTTCATTTTGTGTGAGGGTAAGGAAGGGTTTATTTTTGAAGTGGATGCATTGGGCTTGTATGTACGCTTTGAAGGTAGTGGGTTTTAGGTTTGATTTGTTCGGGCATCTTGTAATTGCGCACTTAAAGAGGTTAAGGTCTAGGTGCGCCCATTCTGATTATTTTTGGAGTTTGTGTATTTGTGGTTGGATATGTGTTATGTTATCGGTGAGGATGATAAGGTCATCCACATATGCTATGGTGTTACAAGTACTTGGGTGATGTCTTAAAGTGGTAGCCTATGTTGTCTTTTCTAGCAATCGGAGGAGTGGGTCTAGAAAGATGATAAAGAGGTATAGGCTTAGGGTGTCTCCTTGGATGATGCCTCTATTAATTTGTATGGGTGGGGTTGTTCCGAAGTGATTACCATGAAAGGAGGTAGTTGAGTTTGTGTAAACATTGCCTATTAATTCAACGGCATCTCAGGGGTATCCAAGGTCCTCCATTAGTGCGAGGAGTCTTGCATGATCTATGGATCCAAAGGCGTTTCTAAAGTCTATGTAGGTGAGGTATATATCGTTATTAGTTAAACGTGCGTCTTCTAGTGCTACTATTATCATTTGAATTTGTCTAGTTGTGTTTCTTTGTGGCCGAAAGCCTTCTTGGCTAAAGTGAATGGTTTTGTATTTTTTGCCAAAGCTTGTTAGTAGGGCAGTGAGTGTGCTAGTATAGAGCTTATATATAGTATTAGCCTGGGCTATAGGTCTGTAGTTAGTGAGCATTAGTGGGTCGCCTTTTTTGTGGAGGAGTATTGTTTTACTATGTTTCCAATATTGGGGTATGTTTTTTTGGTGGTAGCATTGTCGGAAGAATAGAAACAACATATCGTGGAAGGTTGGGTGTAGGGCTTTAAGAATTTCGTTTGGAATATTGTCAGGTCCCGAGGTTTTCCCCTTGGCTAGTTGCTTAAGACTATTATCGAACACTTCTCGGGTGAAGTTTTCCGATATTTTGGCATTATGGGGGCCTCGTTTCTTGATGATGAATCCTTTGTGGTCAAGCCATTGGTATTTACGGACTGCGCAGTGACATATTGTGGGGTGGTCGGCGGGGTCGTCGCATAGAGGGATTTTTTCTGTTAAAGGAGTTTTGTTGTGTTTGTGAAATTTCATGATTAATATCTATTGGGTTTGTGAGTATGTTGTCTTTTATATCTCTAAGGCAATCTAGGGGTGTATTTGTGGTTGGTTTGAATATTTTTTTATGTATACTTTTAGGTTTGGTATTTAATAGGAGTCTATATTTTGTGATGGTTTTTTTGCAATTAATGGCCGTTTGTTTAGTGGTAATTTTGTGGACTTCCATTTTGGTTGTTCGTCCTATGGTTGCGAGTTCTTCGATCAAATTTTTTACCATTGTGTCATTATCCAGGGTGAGGGGATGGTTGTATTTTTGAGTATGTAAATTTGCTAGATATTTGGATGACTTGGCCAACTTGCACGTGGTAGGGAATGTGTAGTTTGGATTGCTTTTCAGATGCTATGGTAGATCTTAAGGTGGTGTTTCCACAATTTTTGTTGTTTGCGTGGGAGGAAGCCTCCTTGTTGGTGGGCTCTGTGTGGGAGTGTGCAGATGGTTTGTGTGTTGAGGCATGTTTCTTCAACGCACATACTTAGTGTATTGATTATATCTTGGAATTTTCTTTGGGCTTCTTCCCAATCCGTGTGATGGAGGTGTAGGGTGCATAATTTTTGGGTGAGTGCTTGCATGTCAAGATTGGTGGCTTATTGGAATTTTGTGAGTATTTTTTGGATTTTTTTTGGTGGTATGGGATATGTTATTCTTGGGATATGTTTTGTGGGGTTATCAATTTTTTGAATTAGTGTGTTGGGTCCAAGGTCTAGGGTAACAAGGTAATGATCCGAGTTTTAATTTTAGTGGAGTAGGGTTGTGCATATTATGTTTGAGTCTTGTGGTGTGTTAGTATAAAATCCGTCTATGAGATTGGTGGACAAACAGTTGTGTCCACCTTGTCAGGATAGAGTTTCGGTGTTTTGGATTGGGTATAGGTTGAGGGTTTGCATGCATTTTGCCCATTCCTTGTCTTCACTGGTGGGGGCTTGGGAAGTGCCTTCGTGAGTGTGTCCTTGTAGGAGGATATCTTTGTTGAAGTCACCTGCTAGTATGGTTTTGTATGTGTGGTGGTGTTTTGTTAGGATGTCGATTTGGGTTATGATTTCAGGTATGAGGTTTAGGTTGTGGGTGTGATGGCATATAAAGATTCAGAATAAGGATTGGTGTTAATGGTTTGATCTAGCTATTTTGAGAACTTGTTGTTAGAGTGAGATGTTGGTGGGGGTGGGGATTTTGGTTACATTTTCAATCGTGTATATTTTTTGTGAATCATGGCCCGTACCCCTCTGCGTGGAGGCTCACTTGTGTTATATTGGCGATTTCTACCTAGATCTATAGTATTCGAGTTGTTGTATATTATCTTATAGTCTGGGAACTTATTATCTATGTAGATGGTAGATTTGTTTTTGTTTAGTTTAGTTTTTTTGTAGAAGAATGATATTGGGTTTATTATGTAGGGTGTTCGTGAGTTCTATGATGCATGGGAGGCTAGAGCTAATGTGTCATGTATTCCATGTGATGATGTGTGTGTTGGTATTGTAGGTGTTTGTATTTTGTGGTTGGGGGTTGGTTATGTGTGTTATTATGGATTGGTGTGAAACGAGTGATCTGGTGGGTGCATTTGGCTAGGTTTTGGAGTGGTTGTGTAGGTATAAGGGGGAATTGTTCGATAAGTGTTTGTGGAAGGTGGGGGGGTCCCGTGTATTGGTGTGGTCCACTATTTTGGAGCCTTCTTAGTATGGTGAGGCATCTTGGGTCAAGATGCATGGAGAGTTGGTCGTTACATTGGTGGGGCATTGGGCTAATGGCGATTATGAGGGCATATATTTGGTAGTCTTGATATCTTGATAGGAGGAGATTGTGTCTTTGAAGGTGTGCCAGGGTTGGGTGTTGATTAGTTGAGGTGGGTTGAGCCAAGTATGGGGCAAAGAGCTCTTCTAGGTGTTGGTATTGGGGTTTTAGGTTTAGGTTGTGTGCTACGAAATATTATTTTTGTCTCTTTGTGTAGTCTTTTGGGAGGTTGTTGAGGATTTGTGTGGTTGGTCCGGGTTGGGTTGTATGTCTCCGCCAAGTAGTATAAGTGTTTGGAGGTCAACTATGTATGAGATGTCTTTGTGGTATGTTGGGTGCTTGAGGTGAGTGCGTTTTATTATGTAAAATATGATTGAGGTGGCGTTGGTGCAATGTACATGGCCATTGCCTAGATGTTGGATTTGTGGCCCAAGTGGGGGGTAGGGTATTGGGGGTGTTTGTGAGGTTAGGGGGGAGGATGGTAATGTCCCCGTGTTGTGGGGATTTAGTGTTTCCTTTTGTGTGAGGGTTAGTACCGCATTTTGTGGGGTTGTGGTGTTGGTTCCGTTGGGGTGTGTGGGTAAGTTTCTACATATATGGGTGAAAATACACTACGGTTGTACAAAATTGCAGTCACGGCAACATTTTAGGGCAGGGTGTCAGCCATAAACCCCCACCCTTGTGCGTCTGTAGTCCAGGTGGAAGTCTATGGCTCATATGTCTTTGTTGACTCTTAGCCTTGGAGACCCCATACTCATGCTCCAATGAACTTAAATACAAAGCACACTCTTTTTATTTAAACACACAAGGCATTAACATTGAAAAATACTTGTGCACCTATGAGGATTATTACACGCAACCACACCACGTCTTCTTCTTCCTCTAATCTCCTACATGATGCAAGTCCTACTCCACTAACCAATCCAACTTCTAGTGCCCCAAGGTGCGTCCTTACTCGTTAGAGGTCACTTAAGCCCCAATTAGATGTGCACCTTACTAATCTCATACCCCCTTTGCCATGTGGCTTGGACTTGGCTTTGCAGCTTCTAGTCCATTTCAAAGCCTCACATTCCACCTCAGTGCCTTGGGCTCCCACCTCAGACTCCTAGGTTCGCCTTCGGGTTCTTGGGCCCCAAACCAGAGTCTCACATTAGCTCGAACCTGGATCTCACCTCAGGCTTCGGCCTTAAGCCCAGAACTTCCCCTCATGCCTCGGCCGCAACCACAGAATCTCACATTAGCTCGAACCTGAATCCACATCAGGCTTCAGCCTCAGGCTTCGGCCTTAAGCCCAGAACTTCCCTCAGGCTTCAGCTGCAACCACAAAATCTTACATTAGCTCGAACCTGAATCCACATCAGGCTTCAGCCTGAAGCCCAGAACCTTGCATCAGGCTTCGGCCGCAACCACAGAATCTTACATTAGCTCGAACCTGAATCCACCCCCAGGCTTCAGCCTGAAGCCCAGAACCTTGCATCAGGCTTCGGCCGCAACCACAGAACCTTACATTAGCTCGAACCTGAATCCACATCAGGCTTCAGCCTGAAGCCCAGAACCTTGCATCAGGCTTCGGCCGCAACCACAGAATCTTACATTAACTCGAACATGAATCCACCCCCAGGCTTCAGCCTGAAGCCCAGAACCTTGCATCAGGCTTCGGCCGCAACCACATAATCTTACATTAGCTCGAGCCTGAATCCATCCCCATGCTTCAGCCTGAAGCCCAAAACCTTGCATCAGGCTTCGGCCGCAACCACAGAATCTTACATTAGCTCGAACCTGAATCCACCCCCCAGGCTTGAGCCTCAAAACTCACATTCTGTTCCGCAACCTTCGTCCTCTCGTTTTTCCCTGCCGGTCCTTTCTGCTTGCACACACTGCTAGAACCTTTCCGAGCCCCCTTAGAGCCTAATCCTTGAGTCCGAGATCTCTGGGCTCACTCCCTCCGAGAAGGCAATCCCCCCTTAAACCGCACCTAAATCATCCCAGAACGAACACTTAACCCGGCTAAACTACCCTTCCCATTAAGTTCTACTAAAATTCCAACTTAACTAACTCAAATCCTAACTTAACCATTCACTAACAACCCCGAAAATCCCTCCAACCCCTATTCCAACGCGACACCCGCTAAACTCTTCAAACGTAACTTTAATTAAAACACAAAAACTTCACTCTTTTTATGATTTTTGAGTAATTGTAGAAATGCCAAAGAACACGGTCTAATGAACACTTGCAATAAAAACACATGTGGGCACCGTATTGGGCTCACACAGGGTGAAAGTTTGGAGCCCAATTTACCCTATTTTTGGTTACTTTCTATTAAAAATGATGAGTAGGCACATTCTTACATCTCGCATACATTGAAGATTGCTTGACAAGAATTGACTTGCATCTACTAATTCATCATAATGAGTACGAACATGTAATGTTTGTACTGTCACAGTTTCAGGGCTAACATAAATGTACTCATTTTGTGAAGTTATAGTTTAAATTCTTATTTTTTAAAGAGTCATATTCAATGATCCAATCATTATCTAACATCTCCAACCATTTCTATATGCCTAAAGGAAGTATATAACACAAAACCTTGGCAAAGGGAGGTTTACGATTGGCGGGCCAAAACATGTGTTAAAAATCATTTTTTGAATTTTTTTTTAAAAATAAGTTAAAGTACCTTTAGATGTAGATGGGCCTGCCAATGAATTTGGACAAAAATGATTGTTTCCCTCCAAAAGGGAGCATCGGAGATTTTAGCCCCCATTTGAGCTTCAGCCCATCAAAAACGATTAGGGTTTCCTTGTGTACTAGTTTTGTACACTGCATACTGGTTGTACATTTTGAACCAATCGTCGTCGACCGCGTGGCGAGAAAAACAAAGAATGACCTGACACCTCCAGGTTTAAGGGGGTGCTTTCCGGCGACATTAGAAGCGACAGTAGAAGCGACAAAGAAACCATCCACAATAGAATAGCGACCAAGTCTGCCGTCTGGATACACGGAGGACCGACCGTCGGACTTGTTGTACTAATTGTACATGGTGGTACTCAAGGGCGGGGGGGTGACCGTAGCATATTATCACCCATATGGTTTACATGGTTGCTATCATGGGGGTATTTTAGTATTAGGAATGTGATGCCATGGTAGGATGTATTTTGGGAGTGGGTTTATGTGATGGTTTAGTGGGGATTTTGTGTAGTGAGTCTTAGTGATGTGAGTGTGTGTTTGGTGGGGGGGTGGATGGTGGTAGATTATGTGGATATACACGGGGATCATGTAAGAAAGCAAGGCCAAGAGTTTGGACTCTTTATTATGTAGCAAAGACAAAATACAATATATAAGGAAGAGGGGCCATTTGTGATATGTTATGTGGGCACTATCCATTAAATGTGTGAGGTCCTTGATGGTGCATTGGTGGGTTGCCGTGGAACCCCGGGGGGGGGGGGGCTTGAAGTGGGAGCAATGGGGCGGTTGTGTGGAATCCTTGTGGTATCGGCGGTGTAGTTTAGATTTTGGTTGCAAACAAACCTAGAGAAACACTCATGGAAGACTTAAAAGATGACTTGTATATCATCTAGGTGTCTCATATAAGTTTTATTAGAGAAAACACAAGGTTATCTCACTTTGTTTCGGGTTTAGAGTGAAAATTGGATTATGTGAAAAAATTAAAAGTTTAGAAATCACTCTATATCAGTATATGCAATTGTGATAGTCTCACACCTCACTCTAATTTCCTAGGCAATAGTATGGTAGTGAGTTCATTTTAATTGGACCAAGTGCGGTGCACAAGCATAGGCACAGCCATAGTCAATGGCCTTGCATAAGTAACCCATTTTTGTCTCGATACCAAAGCCAAGGGCACTTTGGTGTTGTCAATGATCTTATATTAATTAATTATATTTAATGCAACCTGAGAGGTCCGTGCAGTCATCCTCGATTTTCAGTCTCCTTCAATTTAATAGGATTTTAGTTGTAATGTCCGACAATAGTCTCTTACCTGGCCAAGGTAATCATAAGTTCTTCTCTCATGTCAATGAGTCCAATCCACTTATGCGTGTTAACATATTCTCACCCAATTCATCAACTCATCTTAATTCTTTAGCGTCATAATGCCACACTCTTAGTTCTTAGAACAATGAATTCATTTATCATTCTTACAAATAATGCTTAAGCAATTCAATCCCGGGGAAGTCACTGTCGAAAATTTAGATAACTATGAGAGAACAAATGTAGGGTGACATTTATTCATGGTTGATAAAAATTATATGTTTTTTTGATATACCATAGCCTTGAAGAAATGTGAGGTAGCACATTTTATATAATATAGGGTCACTTGTAATACCCAAAATTATGTTTATAGTATTTCTAAAATAGCATTATAGTAATTGGTAGGGAATGTTTATTATTTTTAGGTTGAGTTTAGGGTAAGAAAATTTCAAGAACTAGATGAAAAATGATCACAAATCCATCTACAAAATGGATGAACTCGTTGAATGAGGGTTATTAAGTGTACTTTTGAGGAACATTTCATTGACGTTTGTATAATTCTCTGGTTGTTCCTCCCACGCAAGACAAGAATAACATGCTTCTTGTATACACAACTTACTTTTTGTTGTGTGATGAATTCCATTTCTAATGCTATAGTACAATGCTATTGTCCACGACGGAAAATTCTAATAAATATAAATAATGAAGGGTCTGAAATATTATGGAGATTTTAATTTATAATTACACATAGGGTGGTAAGAAATTGAAGAAAGTAGAATTATTAAAAAATATAGGGTCCACTAAAATGCAGTAAATGAGCTACATAGCCCCCCAAAAAATATGTGTTGTACGCTCATGTGTCCCCAAAGAATACACTAAGTGACTTCCCCGAGAATTCAATTTGTAAAGGTGGTGACATTCTAAGTTAGCCTTAATTCCCTTAAGGTTTTAATTAGCAATCAATACTTACCGATTTCACAAGCGGCACGTCCATTTGTCTTCTCCGCACCACGTTATCCCTTCACAGTCAATCGTCTCAACAGGTTGACGCTTCACATCCTGTCAAAGCTTAGGATGGGACAAATTCTCCATTTATGCTACCAAGACCACAGTCTTAATCTTAACATGATAAAACATTTCAATGCGATGGCAATGCTACCTCTTTGCGTTATCATCATAACCCCAGAAAATTTTGATTTATACGAGGTTGATTCTTTATGTTGACTTTAGATTGGGTTAATGTGAGTACGAAGCAATATAGAATTGACGTTGATGATTCACGTGCACACTTGAAGATCTTAATCACAACTTAGCAGAACATAGGCCTCGGCAAGGTAGGGTAAAAGGTAACCGGGTAATCTGTCCATGCCTACCTCTACCTTACACTTACCTTACCCTAATGGCCCCCGTCTACCTTTACTTTCACCTTGTTGGCCCTCATCTACCTTTACCTTTTACCCCTGTAACGGGTAATTTGCACTTTAATAGGTATAGTGCCCTTTACCTGCGAATTACTCTCTACCATACAACTTACTAGGTATTTTATTCCACATTCCACGTTCTTTGACTGCACCTCCTTCAGGCGAGATCGGCCTCGAAGACCAAGTCTTCGAATTGCCCGTTAAGCATGACGACAATGCCGTCATCTAGGATCTCCTCGTCCTAGTTGTCTTGGTCAATCTCAATTGCTTGAGAAATCACAAATGCTTGTGGCAGAGTAAGCATTGCCGTTTGCCCTTCTCGCCGACGGCATTGCCCTCCGTCCACTTGTGCGTGTGTTCCCACGGGAATTCGCCACAAGCGCGTTTGCGTTGGTGTTGGGCAAGGGCCAGCGGGGTGACCACCTCAACAACATCTTTGTCGACCATGTTGCTTGTCATTGTCTCAACTGAAAAGCAATCCAAAGAGTTGGCGCAATCGACGCCCAACAGATCAAGGGGCCAGTTGCATGATTGGGGTTTAGGGTTTAGAATCAACAGAGGGCCAATTCAGACTGTGTGGCAGACTTCCTGTTGATAGAGTAATTACCGGGTAAACGGGTAAACTTGTCGTTGCTACCTCTACCCTACCCTCTACCTTACCCCATGGTCATATCCTTGCCTTTACTCTCTACCTTTACACCTTTACCCGGGTAAAAGGGTAACGTTACCCTACCTTGCCGAGGCCTAGCAGAACAATCAATAGGCTGTAATTTCAGTACTCGCACCATCTACATATTTTCACTCTCCAATTTATCTTAGACCTCTATCATGTCTCACATAGGCTACGTCATCATGGAAACTACTTCCGAAATGCCTCAGACAATAGACTCGCCTATCCAAGCCACCTGATTTCATTCTCTGTAATTATTGATAGAATCCAAGCCTAATTTATACGACCATTTCTCTCACAAACAATGGGTTCACACTCGCTCGCATTAATTTAACAATCCATGTAACTAATACGACTCGACAATAGCAGAATGTAAGATTATTCTTAATTTTTCAATTATGGTGGATTCAATTACTTAAGGTCCTTGCCTTGCCCTGCAGGTAATACAGAAATAGCTTTATAGGTTCGGAATCAGGGTGGGCAAGACCATAGTCTTAGATTTAGACTTGAGGCTTCTAATTTGATTTTCTGATTTCTTTAATACTCATCATTCGCAACACAGGGCAACTCATATCCACTTAACCATATCCCATTTCCACCGAGATAATCCAGACAGTGAAATCTGCCAGACTTATTTATTGCAATGACACACAATCACAAGACGATAGATTCAAAATATAAATCCAATTTTATCCTTTTATTACTGTAAATTCCACTTTCAAAATCACGTTGACTCACGCAACAAGTCGGATATAAAGATAATATCTCAACACAATCCAAATTCAACCATACTCCAATACTTACACCCTGGAGTTACAACAAATTACCACAAACTGCAGATAAAACTATTTGAACTAGCAAATTGAATTCAGTGTAATTTCAAAAAATCTGATATGTAGAAAAACAATTTTTTTCTCTCTCAGCTTTCCCAGCCTCGCTCGTCTCTCCGAGAGCTCTCTCTGATTTTTTGACTCTTCCTATATTCATGAGAGTCTGCCGAGTTCTTGTAACCACCTCGGCTACCGACAGACTATTGCCTGTACTACTGACTTTTCTGCTCTCACATGACTATTGCCCGTTCTCACTAGTTCTGCTAGGCAATATCTAGGTAAATAAAGACTCCATTTCCATATTTTTCAATGTTGAACCAAAAAATTCAAAATTTACTATTATAGGCGGCGGGGCGGTTCTTTGCAAAATTTCCAGGGCGGCGGTGGAGAGGGCATTGATTATGCCTTGCATGTGGATGTTTGATTGTTAAAATTTGTGGGCGATCGTTTCGAGGAACGCTTGAAGGTTGGTGGTGTGGTTAGTGATTGTTGCCGTAGTTGCCTCGTGCCTTCGATCCATATGGTTGTTTATTGTGGTAGTAAGCGTACCAAACTTCTCGTCTAGCTTGTCTTCGAACTCCTTCATGGTTTTTGTGAGATATCTTTCGGTGATGAGTAGGTTGGGGTTGGTGGCGTTATTCATAGCTTGAATTTTGTCCGCAATGGTCTTTCTTACAGGGGTTTGTACTAATCGGATCGCCGTTTTGTTGGGGTCCGTGCCGACGATGCTCCCGGGGTGTGGGATGAAATCGATGCGTCGTCCAAGGATGTAGGTAGACTTGTGGAGCCATTCCGTATAGACCGTGGCGTTGAGGCATTGGATATGACACCACCCCGCTTGTTTGTCAATGTTGGTTTGGTTAGTGTTGCCGAAGCTAATGCCAACAATGTTGTCCGTCCCGAAGATTTGCTTGATGGCCCTTGTGATGGCGGTTTGCGTCTCGCATTGTGGAAAATTATTGGCGATGAGGGTTGTGCTAATTCAGAGTTCTGAGGGGTTGCCAACACTGCGATCATGTGTGATGCTAACTTGAAGCCTCTCATTGTTGTAGGCAAGTCCATCTGTGAGCCCAAAGCGGTGCCCACATTTAGTCTTAATCTTTAGAAAATATTAGTCGGTGTGCTTTGAAGTGGTATGTCACTTCACAAAAATATAAAAAGAGTGAATTGTTAGCCTTAGGAGTACAATGTTATAAGGGGCTTGAAGTGGAGAGGTTAGTGTGTTTTTACCTTAGGAAAGGATTTGAGTGAATAGGGATAGGTAAGAAGAACTTGGATTGAGTAGTTAGTGAGTAGGCTAGTACAAATGGATGGAGACAACCAAGGTGACTCAAGAGGCAAGTGTATTCGAATTGGGATGAATGGAGGATCACATTGAACGCACAAGTGGACCACCTCATCGTGGCCACTTAATGGGGAAGGTCCAAGGAAGAACGCAAGGTGGAGGATAAGCAAATTCTAAAAGCACCAATCAAATTACGATTTAAGCATCGTGGTTTGAATTAAAGTGGTGAGTGACAATTCGGGAAGGTAAGGGGAGAAAGTTATGGCGGCGGAAAGTGAAGGAGGCTAAGTTTGGGTTGAGCATCCCAAGGGGGTCCGAGGTAAGGTGGGGGATTCTCTCATTTTCTCTCTCGATCTCTCGTGTGTGGTGTTAGGAATTGGAGCTCTTAGAGCTCATGAGGAGATTGTGAATTAGTTGGTAGGAAAGACTCTTAAACTTAGCGACAATGTGTGGGAAATTAGCGGAGTTAATTAGTGTAGTTAGTTGGTCTCTCTCTCTCTCAAGTGCTCTCAAGGGAGCGAGCTCTTAAGAAGCTTGAAGCTATGTGTGTGGGTGTGTGTGGAGCAAGAAGGGTGCACGTGTGGTGCAAGGTTCTAGGTAGAGAACCGAGGCAAACTAGTTTTTAGATTGGTTTTGCATTGCTTAGATATAGTATTTGACTTAAGGCATTTAGTGATAGTGTTTAGTTCATAGTGTT
This sequence comes from Polytrichum formosum, assembly GCA_964035585.1. NCBI lineage: Eukaryota > Viridiplantae > Streptophyta > Polytrichopsida > Polytrichales > Polytrichaceae > Polytrichum > Polytrichum formosum. The sequence goes on from OZ037938.1 coordinate 58,170,271, forward strand.
CACCTCATAGCATTTAGTTTATAGAGCTTAGTTTGAACCATTAAATTGGCACACTCAGTTAGTGTTAGATGATGGTACTTATTTTGAATGGTTTAATATTTGGCCAAAGGCCTGAATTGTTGAAGAAGGAGCTGGGCTTTTGGAGAAGGTGCTGGGAGTCCGAGACTGGGTAAGCTGTAAGCAGGGATTAGCTCTGCAGCTGGGCCTAGTCAGCTGCAGTTGCTGGTTAAAGCCACTTCACACATGAGCCAAGAGCCGTGACCTTGTAATGCAGAGCCGAGACTGTGAACTGGGTTAGCTGCGCCTGAATTGGGAACCGTAGCGGCCAGAGCCAAGGGAGCTGCACTAATCAAGCTGAGATTGAGGAGATTACCCGACGGCAACTAATTAAGGGAAGGTGGCTATGATCAGGGAGAACCGACAGTTGGTTACAAGTTGTTTAAGGGACATCTAGGCCAATCATGGGCCATGCTAATTAGGAGTTAGGCTAATTGCGGGTTAGGCTAACTAGGAGCTGGCAAGTTAGAAGATGGACTATTTGCAGCTAGGCTAGTTAGGAGCTAGCTACCTAGGAGCTGGTTAATTAAGGGCCGAGCAAATAAGGAGCTAGCTAATTCGAGGCTAGCCTAACTTGAGAAGGGCTAACAAGGAGCTAATCTCTGTCTGCGGGAAACAGGTGCCTCAAGGAAGAAATTGACGGGCGGTGACGGGCGTCAATCTGCATCGAACAACGTAGAATTTCGGAGTGAGATTTTACTTTGCTGCAAAAAGGACGAGCTAGGGTGAGACTGATTGTTGTTATGCATCGGGGAACGCATTTGATTAGTAAAGTAATGGTGTGTGGCTTGAGAAATTAGGTAGATCATTGAATTTGCAAGACCAACTTTGGTGGTGTTCAAGCCAAAGGTTGGGATTTGAACTAGTATGGGGAATGTAGTTTGGTGTGACACATTTAGAGTAGTTTGGCTCAAGGAGTGCTAAGTTAATTAAATTGAGGATGGTGTGATGTGGGAAATTTGATGTGAAAAGTATTTGTTAATACTTTGCATTGATAACCGCATAAAAAAAAAAAAAATGAGTTGTTCCACATTCATGGATTGGTATGTGAAGTAGTTTAGAACAAAGTCACATGAAGAGTTGATCCTTGCACTATGGACTCACCCACTAAGCCTAGTGAGGAGCTCAAGGACCCTAAGGAAGTAAAGGTGATCAATGGTAAAAGAAAGAGAGGAATATCCGCTTGGGCTTGCGCGTACAAGGCAAGGAATTGGACACTTGAGTCATCAAAGGACTCATCCAAGCCCAAGGCCAATGCCACGGAAGAATGTGAGCCCAAGGCCAATGCCACGGAAGAATGTGAGCCCAAACCCACTACTCGGACTACGAACGCTTAAGGGTGGGGGGTTTGGCCTCACACCATCCTTGAGTATTATGCCCCTTGCTTCTTCCGAGGTGAGGGTGAGAAAAACAAAATTCTTATCTAATTCCGGTTTGGTAAGGTCCATGAACTCGTGTTGGTGTCCGGAATAGTAGTTCTCCCGTACTAGTGCTTCGAAGATAGTGAATGCATGCTCATGACAGAGGGTTTTTCCCTTGACATGCAAACGGAGGTTACGGGCCTTAGTGACTAGTTTGTACCATTTTTCTACTGTGCCTATTATCTTCTCTCCGTCCTTCATTTCCATGACGAATGTTCTATGGCCTCTAAAGAGCGCTCTACCATCTTGTTGGATTTTGGAGGTGTACCTTAATAAACCCCGCCCAATTTTTGATGACGGCGTTGAGTCCGATGTCGATTGGGTTAGAGTATGTTGAACCGAGGGGGATATTCATTTGGTGGAGTCTTTCGAGGCAAACTCCTCTTGTTTTTTGCCTATCATACTCTTGAAGCCATAGTCGAAGTGAATGGTGATGTGGAAGCCTTCGGATAATCCGGTTGTGGGATCAACCTTCTTTTGTCTTGGGATTTGTGTAAAGTGGAGGTGGTTGTTGGGGACCGCATCCGGCCTCTCGTTCGGGTAGCATATTTGTGGAACTCGGGGGAATGCTCGCCGGAGTGTCTTGAAATCTATGATTTCCCTTGAGGGGTTCCTTAGCCTCACAAATTCTTTATTGGTACGATGTTTGTGGATGATCGTCTTTCCCCTTTGTGAAGCGACGGCTTCATGTATTGAGAATCCTAGCCACATTTGTGAGACAATGTCTATGCTTGGGATTGCTTCTTTGGTCCGTATATGTTGGAAATTGCTGGAGTTGGTTGCATGTCCTCCTACTTCACTCCTCCTCCGTTTAGTGCTTTGGGTGTCGATTGCGGTCTCTGTCCTAGGGCTCTTGTGTGGGTTCGGTGAGGGTGTTGCTTCGGCTAGGTTGATGGTGTCTAATCAAGTTAACGACATGGTGGCTTGATTGGGGGCGGCTATGTACTCGTCATGTGATGTTGAAATTTGAAGGGAACTCCCCCATGCTCGGGTGAGACATCTTTGAATTGCATGTCTATATCTAAATCATGCGATGGGATGGTCTGCCCCTTAAAAGTTGTTGGTTGGTTAGCTGGGGGGCATTGTCTTCGTCTTCGTCGTTGTATGCTTGGAAAAGGGCCCTCCTTTTGCTGGTGCTCATGATGCTAGCCCTAATCCCGTCTTTGGTGTTGGCCTCGACCCCGTCCTTGGTACTAGCTTCGACCCCGTCATTGGTGTTGGTTGGCCTCTCTTTGGCGTTGGTCCCGGGCCCGCTCTTGCGGCATAGCGCTCCCCCAGCCTCTCTGTTGTTCCTCGTCGCTCCGGCTCCTTTCTGCCAGGACGTCGGCTCCGTTGCTTTGAAGGTTTGCATGTTGGTGCCGCTACTTTCCTTATGTCCAGTTCTCGGTTCCTGTGCTGATTCGTGGTTGTTCGCTCCTAGGGTTCTTCGTACCTACTTAGTAGTGGGTAGATCAACATTGATGGATGCCATGTTTGAGTGTAGATGGAGGGGGAGAGTTGGATGAAGAACAATGTGTGGTGTGGGGATATTGAGAACGTGGTTGTTGTCTTGGTTTATGGTGGGGATGGCGGTGTTTGCTGGTGAGTTGTGTGGCTTGACTGGATCGATGGCGGTGTTTGCTGGTGGGTTGTGTGGCTTGATTGGATTGATGGCGGTTCTCGCATTTTGGATCGGGTGCCTGCCTGGGTGAGTTGTGCTTATGGGTGTGACGAGCTGTCAGCAGTGGGTGGTGGCTTGGCCACATGACTGGGGTGTTTCGGTCAGCTGTCTATGGATGGTGGCATTTGTGGTTTGCAGGTTGTGTGCTTCAGCAATTGGCTGGTCGTGGGTGGTGATATTTGTGGCTTGATCATGTGATTCGGGTAGTCTGTTGTAGGGGGGTTTGAGCCCAAATTGATGTCCACATGTGTTGTTAACACTTGTAAAACATTACAAGTAGTGTTTTATTGATTTATGATTATTCACAAAAATATAAAAAGAGTGAAGCTTGAAGAAAGCTAAGTTTGAAGCATTAGGCTTGTGTGGAGTGGATTTAAGTAGTATGAGGACATACCTTGGTAAAGTGTGGTAGGTAGAAAGCCAAGGTTAGTTAAATGTTTGAATTAGGATCTTTGTTGATCATTTGAGGGAGGAAGGCTTAGGAGATTAGATGAGAGCCTACAAAGTAGGAGGAGATTTCGAAGGCTTATCGAGAGCCTTGTGGATGGGATGAGTCCCTACTTAGAAGGAGAAGGTTAAGGGGTTGTGATTGGAGGCTTTAATCCTCTCACCCTATCCTTACCTCATGCCCTCTCTCCTTCTCAACTCACTATATAATCCCTCATTCTTCCCTCACTCATCCTCTCTTTCCTTCGTGCTCCTTAAGCACCCCACGGGTTATAAGTGTGGGTGTGTGGGAAGCAAGATAGGAGCACATGTGTGTACTTAGTTCTTAGGAGAAGAACCAAGGCTATTTAGCCTTGAAGAGGGATTGACCTCTTGTTAGAAGTAGATTGGGTTTAAGGAATTTGGAGTTTGATTGTAAACTTCAACTTGTTGCATTGAGATTCATATTGAAGTGAGAGAGTTCAAACTTGTTTAAACTTGTGGCATTTAGAGTGACTAGATTGTACTAGGTGCATTACTTGTAGTGTTTTATTAGTTATGAACTTGAGCAGAACTTTATAGTGAGAGATTTGTCAATTATGGATGATCAGAGTGTTCAATGGATATGAAAATTTGAGGGATTGTTTATTATAAAGTATGGGAGTTGTGGTAAAAATTTGAGAGCTTCAGTCATTGGGATGAAAGAGTTATTAAAAGTTGAAGGGGAGGGTGTCTAGGAACAAAGCAGCAATGTTTGAAAATATGTATCTCTTAGAGGGTTATAGATATGGATACCAAAATTTGACACTACCTTTTGAACTTATATATCTATCTTGTGTCAAAATTTTAGATTGATTGGACGTAGGAGTTGGAAGTTATTAGAGTTTTAATGACCGGATGCTTTATCACAACATTCATACTAAGTAGTTAGAGTTAGAATTTCATGCATAACTTTTGCATATGAACTCTGTTTGTGCCAAAATTTGGTGTGGAGATTTTTGATAAGGTACTTAACAAGTGTACCAAATTTCACTTGAAGAACATAAGTTGGGTGGGAGTTATACTATTCTAAAGTTTAGTAGGAAGACATTGATAGAGATTTACATCAAGAAGAACTTAGAGAAGGAAGGGCAATGATAAGTATATAAGTATTTTTTAATATTTGTATTTAAAGCCTATGTGCTCATGGAATCCACAAGCGAAGTGTCATGTACCAATACGGAATCAACCACGATGACATGTGATAGCACGGAATCAATAAGCGAGAACTCATGTAGTAGTGTGAAGTCGACGGCAAGGACTCGATTCACAAGAGGGATATCTTTGAAGGCATGCGTGGCCAAAGCGGCCGGGTGGACATTAGAAAAGGCCAAGGATATAACCTTGCCCGACATTAAGGAATGTAAAACTACATAGTGTGGTGTTAATCAAGTTGTGTATATTCCAAGGGTAGATTAGAATTATATATTGGGTTACAAAGAGAGAAGTCTCTACATGTCATTATAAACTTTTCCACTCGGGCTAGGACGAAATCGAAGGGTGGAGGATTTTTGGTGACAGGGGGATAATAACTTGTTTGATTTGAGGGCATGGGTTGGTTGAGGTTTCGGCGTCGCGTTGATTGTTGGTGGAAGCCGGGTTTTTGGCGTTTTGCGAGGTTGGGTTGGATGTTTTCTGTTCTTAAAGTGGGTTGTTGTTTTTGGCAGTATTTTGATTGTTGTGTATGGTTTTTTGTGAGGATATGGTATGGGTGGAGCTGACATGCGATTGCGTGGAGAAGCGAGGGGCGGCGGCAATATCTTTTTAGAGGTAAGTTTATAGATAGTGTGTAATTGCATTTTTGGAGCTTTTTGGGGTGTGTGCTTGCTTGGTGGTAAGTGCAAGTGGTTTTGCTTACTTTTGTGTGTGTGGTTTGTGTTGTCTGGGTGGCGATGGCAATATTATTGCGCGTGGAGTACTCTTTGATCGTGGAGGTAGACCTTGGTGGTAGATTGATGAGTGTTTTGTAGAGGTTGATATTGAGGAGTGGCATTTGAGTGGGTGAGTTGGCCTTGGTGGGTGACAATTTTGTGGGTAGTTTGTTGGAGTTGAGGTGGAGAGGTGACAACTTAGTGGGTAGATTGTGGGTGTTGTCACTGATGGGTGAGAGCTTGGTGGGTAGATTGTGGGGGTTAGCATTGATGGATGAGCGTTGTGGTGTGTGTAAACACACAAGGCAATGGTGCTTAACCTTAATGTTGATAGTGTGTGATGCTCTTCCTCCTCTTGTATCTCTTAGATCTAGATCTGATTTGTATTTCTTCTCTCCTTTGGATATATTTCCTCGGTGTTTGCATGTTGTAGCGTCCTGGTTTTTTCTTGTGTCTTACTTATCGTTTTTCAATAGATCTCGCTTCTCGTTTTGCACTTCTCCTTGCTTTGGCCGATTGGCTACCTGTTGGGCCGTACTAGTTGTTTGTTGGCTCGCATTCTCGGTATTCACATACTTCGGTGGCTCTCTCACACAACAATGGGCCTTGTGCGATGTCAGTCATAAACCTCCACCCTTTGCGTCCGTGGTCCGAGTGGAAGTCTATGGTTTACATGTCTTTGTTGACTCTTAACCTCAGAACTCCCCGCTCATGCTCCAATGACTTTAGATGCAACACACACTCTGTTGACTCCCCTTTTGGCTTGGCGATGGTCAGTGTATCCGTGCAAGTGCGTAAAAGCCCACAGGCGAACGCCCGTGGGGGCTCCCAACTGGGTGAAAGACCCCCCTCTCGTACGGCAACAACCATTTTTCACGTAAACAGTCGCAACTTCCATACACGAAATCCGATTTTTGTACGGTTAGGCTTTTTGGAAAGCTAATCTAAAGAGCTACACTCCCTCCAAAGCCCACGGGCGAACGCCCGTGGGGGCTCCTAACTGGGTGAATTACCCCTCCCTCGCACGACAGCATACACCTTTTATTTTAACGGCCAGAAGTTTCGCTCACCAACTCCGACTTTTACCAACCCTAGGTTTTCTGACAAGCAACTTAAAGGGCTACATTCACTAAGCCCACAGGCGAACGCCCGTTCCTCTGGCATACTAAAATGTAAACACATAACACTTGCCATTTAGGATGCTCAATAATATCCTCCCCTTGCATACTACACTCTAGCCTCCCTAATATCATGCATGTGGCAACCAAAGCGCACGTGGTATTAAGGAGACATGTATGCAGTGTTAACATAGATGCGTGATAATAGAGAATTAGTGTGGCATGTGACATTATGGAATGGCACAAAGTCAACATTGCAATGATGACAATAATTACAATAATGACCACATGATACGTGCAAGCGTGTGGTTTAAATTCTTTGGTGGATTACTTCAATGTCAAAATTTGTGATATATGGGAGGGAAATGTGACAACATGGAGGGAGATTTAAACTAAGAATCTCTGCTCCCTACGGTTTTAGGATATAAAAGAAGGAGTGACATGAAGGAGGGTGATACTATGGAGGTTAAAGTGTAAAACGCAAAACTATCATCTCAAGTATCCCAACATGCTACACTAATTGTCATAATGTAAATAAGTTTTCCCTTAAAAAAGTTACGTATGTTGACGAATAGGATCATATTGGCAATTAGTGATGTGTCACTCCTTAATTGTCACTAAAATCTTGCTCATAAAGTGCTCAAAATTCATAACTCATGAAAAGTCACATCTCATAATATCATGAAGAGTTCACATTGCAATAATTGTTTGAGAGTTTGATCACTTCAAGAAAATATTATACTTGCAACCTTCCACCAATTTGCTACGTTAATATTGCAACTAATCATATGAAGATTCTCATCAACACAATGAGATTTGTGATTCTGGTGATTTTTTAAGTTCTACAGGATAAACTTGTGGCTATAAGAGGACCAACAATGTCATTCATTGTTATAAGTTGTTACTAAATCCCAATTATATATGAGTACAACACAAATAGATGGTATGCAACTTTGTGGAACATAACATAACTTCAATCCTAAAGAGTAACATTCTTTGTAAGAAGGTCCAACACTAAGTGATTCCAAATGGCCTTCCACACTAATGAATGGTGCAATGAACTTGAAATTATGATTATTGAATTATAAGTAAATTCTATGTGTGTGTTTATATATATATGGCAAACTCGGATTGCTAATGCACTCTTTACACTAGATATGTTCAAAGCTCAATGAAATGAGCCTCTTCATTGGCAAGAAATCATCAAAAATGCTACGTCCCGGTCTATGTCCACTTTTACCCTATGACGCATGACCAAGGCTTTAAAATGTGACATGGGTTTCTCTTGGTCATGGTCTTTGGATTGCTGACCTTTACCACAATAAATCATAAATCATTTGTTTGTCACGCTCATTGGTCACGTGTGTAAAACAACCCTAAATGCATGTTTCATATCATACAAGAAGTAGGTGCACATCTAAAAGTCTACGTTTAATCCCTAAAGGCTAAAGATGAATCTCCCCAAAATCGTCCAAAACTTCCATCCAATTCAACATCTTATGAATGGAAATATGTACCTCTTATGTTGGATACACCTATATGGATGGCATCTTTGTAGGTTTAGGATTGTTTATACAACCTTTCAGACCTTGGATAGCTGGCCAACTAGCACCACCTAGCTAAATTTTCTAGGCCCTTATTTGTCACTTAGCTTTAGCTAGCTAGGTTCACTAAACCTAGGATACTTACTTAGCTTTAGCTAGCTAACTTTTCCGGAACTCTCATTTTCACTCAACTTCGGCTAGCTAAAAAGTTTTGTGACATGCATATTCATTCTAAACCATAGAGAAATCCATTCAAACAAAACCAATATATATATTTGGTTGTATTGTTCTCAGTTGGCTCTGTATTTTATGTTGTTGCACAAGGAAATTGAAAGGCTTAAAATTAGCACATATAGCCGGCTTCCTCACTTTCAACTGGCATTGGTGATAGATCATCATCTTCATCATCATTGTCATTATCATCATCATCATCTTCTTCTTCTACTTCATCATCATCTTCTTCATTTTCATTATCATCGGAATTGTCAATGTCATCTAGCAATTCAGGACAAGATGGAATCAAGGTGTTCCAAATGGGAGATTCCGCGACATCTGTTGGATTATTAAGAATCAAGCTCATGTTCAGTTTCAAAAACATAGCTGCTTCGACAAGTTCGGGTCTGAGAGATAACCGTTTGGGTGCAATAACATCATTCATTCCACCGAGATCACATTCAGATTCCAACTAGCTATTAGCCAACTTCAGCTAGCTAACTTTCCTCGCCCAAATTTTGGCACTTAGTTTTAGCTAGCTATTCTATTGAGGCACCGAATTCTTGCGTAGCTTTAGTTAGTCGGAGCTTTTAGCTAGCTAAATAGCTGCCCATTTAGTTAGCTGTCCAAGGTCTGCAACCTTTCAACCAACCATATGTCCAAAACCCAAAACTATAACGTAAATGTGTATGTTGGTATGGTCAGGTAAAGGTAGTTGTCCGGACAAACAAAAGGTCCTCCTTAGCTTTTAGGGGTTAGGGCCAATGCACACACAAGCCAAGAACCGTGACCATGTAATTGTGTGGACCCTCAATCCTCATCCAAAGACCGTACCACTAACATGGTCTACCGGAAGTTGCATCACACCTACTTCTTGGAGGCGGGCCTACCGCAAATTCCAGCAGACCATGAAACACTATTTATACCTTGCCGTGTAGAAGTCCATGTAGATTTTTCATCCACGATGATTCCTTTGGGCCCTTAGACCTTCACCTTCTAGTGTGAAGTGAACTTGGACGGTCTCGGCCTTTTTGACCAACGAGAGATCTCAGAACGCAACAATCACGGGCCTTCAGTCTTTGGCCAGTGCCTTCGACCCTTTGTCAGACCTCCTTTTTTGTTTGTTATGAGAAGGGCAAGTAGTTATGAGAAGGGCAGGGCCGAAGGTGTTGTTTCGGCTTCTTTTAAAGCCCTAAAGAAAGTTATAAAATGTCATAACAATTATGGACATGACACCTTATTAGCCACTATGGAACAAAGCGTAAGCACCACCCTAAGCAAGTTGGCATGGGGCAAGCACACGCATGCCGCACGGCATTAGTCAACTTCTTTGCTTTTCTTATGCAAATTTCACAATTGCTCTTACGCAGCTACGGGTTTTTCACCCGTTTGACTGCCATTGAAAAGAAACCAGGCCGCAACATATTCTGAAAAACAAGCGTTTATAGGGCATAGCAAACATATTATTTCTTTCAGCAGTAAGATCAGGACGCCTTTTATGCTCTCTGGATTGACATTGGAATGTCCCGTGCTATAGATCTCAGGCTTCCTCTTAGAGTAATAATCAAGTGTGAAGTGGCCCTCAGTAACATAACGCCCGCTTACCTGAGTGGGAGGTAGTAAAGGAGGCCGGCCTGGAGTTTCATACGTTTTCTTCCCAATGAAAGTTGTGTCCTCCATTTGTCAGACAAATTGACAGAGCAGGCAGGAGCTGCATTTAAGCGACAATCTTTCTTCCTCCGAGCGAGCTAGGCTGGACCAGTAGTACTGCTGAGCATCACATGCCATGGACGTAAGAAAGAAAGAAAGTTGCACTTGCATCATCTTCCCACCAGCAATATTGCAGCTCTCAGACTCTCCCTCTCTCTCTCAGAGTGGCCCATGCCACGGCCTTCAATAGTTTTGTCTCCACGGCCAGCCACACTCGTCACAGCAGTAAGTTAGTTCAGAACTTGCACAGAAACGGCAGCCTGCAGTGCACACGAGACAAAAATCCCCATGAGTGGACTGCATTATTGGCAACACAGAGAAAATGGGCCCCCACCTTGCTGCTTCACTTCATGTAACTTGAAGGCACCGCTCACCGAGGTAGATGATGGGTCTTGAATGGTTACTTTTTTTCTTCTGACTAGCCTGCGAATCCTCGGACACGAAACATGCAATCAGCGCGATTTGGTTACGAATTCCAAATCGAGGCCATGAGCCACTTTCTTCGTGGTTTTTGGAGCTCGTATGAGTTTCTTATTCGTTCTTATCAAAACTGTGAAGATTCTCATGCTCGTTAATTGGTCACATGAGATTCCCTCGGTTATGTTGGTTACTAAGTTTAGAATGGTTAACTACATTTGAGCATTGTCACAATCCAACTTCTTTCGAACACATGTCTTTTTGGTGTTCAATCTTGGAGCCATACCAAACCACATACCACTCAAATATGGGCGTTTGGTTGAGTCAAGTAACCGAATTAGGCTATACATCTATCTTATTTGTTATAATGGCTTACATAACAGTTTATATGAGAGCATCACGACACGTTCTCCAAACATACATTTTTAAACAAATTAGAGGCAAAGTTTAAAAAAGTACGTGCCCACATGTTCTCATTATCACCAATTTAGAGGTATTCTTTCCCTTCTAAACTCTTCCGCCCTTCAAATATACAACTTGTGGAGGGGAGAGTTTCAACACCTCTATAAGGGAATCAACTATCCATACCTCATAATCTTTGACCAAATATTCTCTTGTCTTCAACTTTTTATATAATAAGCCTCGTGTAATGTAAGATTCTAGTTTTTATCATGAGACCCACAACTTAGAGCATGTTCACATGTTATCAATACATGCACCCGCAACGGGACAATGCCAGGTTTAGCCCGGGAGCTAGACCCACGTCTCATGCCCAACCGCTACTATAATGTTGGTGGGCCCCATAAAGCTCTCCCAAGCCGGAATAGCTTGGGTCTATTACAGCCCAACTTTCAACTTCTCTATAAGAGAATCAACTATTAATACCTCACAATCTTTGACCAAATAGAATCTTAGCTTCAACTATTTAAAGCCTTGTGTATTTAAGATATTAGTTTTGGTCACATGACCCACAACTTATGGCCCTGGGCTAGATCACATCTTCATTTGGCTAGGCACTGCCCCTCCCACGCCTCCTTCACTGCTCGGTCTTCTTGCCCGACAGGAAGACCGAGCAATGAAGGAGGCGTGGGAGGGGCAGTGCCCGGCCAAATGAAGATGTGATCTAGCCCGGGGCCAACTTATGAAGCTCATATAGAGCAAACGTGTGGGACATATAATGAGACTACTCCCCTCTAGAATATTGTTACCCAATTTAGCACCCCCTTTGTGTTAGCGTTTGGTGTACAATTTGTGGAGATGCTTTCAGTCCCCAAACAAGTATTGAAGTCAAACATTACTTGGTCTATGAGGGCATGGTTGAACCAATGACCAAGAGTTGGATGATCATCTTTAGTTTTTGTTGAGTGAACTTATTTAGGTGGTCTCCCCATAAAATATGAGTGCCCACCAACCATTATCCATTTTAAAATTCGTAGGACTTCATGCCAATATCTTAATCATTCTTTGACACGGTCATTCTTATTTTTGGCGGCCTAGTGTGAACGGAGTGGGACTAACACTTCATTTTCAACCAATGGGACAATCTAAAAAGAAGTGGTCACGACCCTTGGTCACCACTATAATCATGCGAGAAACATGCGTTCAGATCGAATTCTATTCAACAACAACAACAATATGTAACAACAAAAACAAGATATATGTGATATGTTCTTGAATTTAGATCATTCATACAATCCCAAATTCCCCCCCCCCCCTCCCCCTCCTTTTTTATTCACATATACATATATATTTTGCATGACTTTTAAACACTTCTGCACGACGTCTTGAGGCCCATAATGGGTTTCTTGGACTATTGAGAGTTAATACATGTGCATACAATGACAGCAGCCCATCTGAATTGTCCTGCGAGTAAAAATTGCCAACAAGAGTCTGCATCCTCGGATGCCAGATTTCGCCCACCTGAAATTTAATGGCTTCCCATCAGGCCATTGTGCATGGGCCAAACGTCAAAGGCAACTTGCCTTAATACATGCCATTGTCTCTTTGGATAAGTTAGGGTTTAAAAAATCCAATGACTGGGCTCTTTTAAGTGCAACCCTGCAAAGCCTGTGTCCCAACTTGCATATTTGTTCATTGTGAATGATGAATGCATGGGAACGTGGGGGCTAAGCTAGGTTCATGTGGAGGCCTCATCCGTTCGAAAATGCCGGTTTCGAAATGGAGTTTGGTAAGCCAAAGATAAAAGAAACTCGACCTTGACATGTACCACCTAACCCTGGGGAGCTTGGTTTCAAGGGTAGTACCTCTTTTATCGGGATCATCCGTTTTCAACCCCAATCCAAGACAGCGGTTTTGTAAGGCTTAAAAATTTAATACATGATCAAACTTGAGAATGGACATTTTAAACCCCCCCCCCCCAAAAAAGGCCCAACATTGAAACTGAGCTCCTCAAGATTAAACACATATTACAAAAAAAAATCCCTTTATTTGGCACTCTATTTCGAAACCAACGTTTTTGTACATGAGGCCTCCCCTTCATCAACCCCTACAAGCTAAGAAAGACTTTTTGTCTAGGCAATCACCACTACCCAACCATATTAGGTAGCCCCCCCCCCCCCCGAAGAACTTACAACATGGAATTTTGATGTTAAATATCGTGTTTTGGTATGTAGCATACATCCACAATATTATACCCCATATTTTAGTGTGGAATTAAGTTCTATAATACGACCCACAATATTTACCATAAGTAGTGTATTTTGTTCACTTCCATAACATTAAGTAGCAAGCCCGGATTGACCTTCTCAAAAGAGCATCAAACCGGCGCGTGCCGGTTTGATGCTCTTTCAAGAGCAAATGTACTACCAAGTTTGAGTTTTACTTAGGCTATTTTGGATAGTTACTTTCAAGGCTTAGAATTAATTATGTCGGTTTCTAGGACAAAACTAATGCCAAGTGGTGATAAAGGTTCTAATCTAGGCTAAATTATGATCTAAACAAATCTAAATAGCTATAAAGCAACGGGAAAGTTGGTGAGGTCAAAAAGGTGGTTGCACTTTTTGGAAAAGTCTCCCGACACCCGCATTGGAAACCTCTTTGATACCTTTTTGAAGCTTCTATATTTGATTAATTATCCATTCATTCACCCTTGCTTTGCAAGCTTTCCCCTTCTTGTTGAGGTAAATGTGCGGGTACTCAAAGGGTACCCTCCTAGCATTGCTACTTAATGTTATGTCGGTGCCACTACCGGTCCTCTGATCAAGGACCGGTGCAGATGCTCTAGGTTAACCTAATACCAAGCAAATAAAATGAGAGTCCACCTCCTCCTCCCACAATCAACAAAAGGAATTCAAAGGTTTCCAAATCCTTGGACACAACATTCCTCACCTACACAGTCATTCACCCTTTCTTCTTCTTAATAGACCACACCTCTCGCTTGTCTAAACCACTCACCCTCCCCCCCCCCCAGTGTGTTTGTTTGACAAATTTCATTTGACACTCAACTTGAGATCCAAAGTGTCACGTGACGTTTTCAAAAACAAAAATGAATGTCAATTGACGTGTGATTTTTTTCTTCACAAGTCACATGACATGTCAAAATCTAAATTGTGCATGTCAAATATCAAAAACATGCAAAAACTTTGTCAAAAATACACACTAACCCCCCCCCCCCCAAAAGAAGAAAGAACAAACCAAAAAAGTGTGCAATCAATCCACTTTCCCTTTTGCCAAACTGAAATCCAAGCATGAAGTACCACCAAATCCAAAGTGAAAATATAAATCCAAAGAATCATGACATGGATAGCAATGAGGATTATTCCTTGCTGGACGATGCGTTGCGAAAGTAGCGGTTGAAGAATGTTGCTTGAGATCAATTAATGCTCCCCTCTAAGGCCGTTATGGTCACTAGAGTGCGCTAAGGCCGGTGCAGGTTTCGGAGGACACTCGCCACGTGTCGTACCCACATTGGTGGAGACGACTGTTGCCCTCTACGGAGATGCATGGGCCGGAGCCCCTACTAGCTTCCCTCTCATTGTGTAGTCTAGCTACATGCACTCTCTTTTGTCGCCTTGGTCCAGGTTTGACAATCGGTTGACCGAGTAGGTAGTTTTAAGTGCCGCCCTGCAAAGCCTGTGGCATCACCAGCTTGCGCAGTTTTAATACTGCTTTGTTTTCCCCCCTGCTCTGTGTGAGAGCGTGGTTGCAATATTTGGGGGGGGGGGGGGAGAATGTGAAGGCTGAAGAGGAGTCATGAGTGCGCCAACAGAAGTCATTTAAGGAAAACACCTGCTGCCTTACAGGTGATCATCATGCCCTCCACCTCCCTTCTTCCACCACCCCATTAAGTTCATTGAGGACCGGTTCACACCACGGACCATGAGGTCGGACCACGGAAGATGGTGGCCTTTTTCCATGGTCCGACTTCATGGTCCGGTTTCTTAAAAAATCAATTTACAAAGTCTTTGGACTTCTCAGTAGGTGCAAACTGCATGTGGACCAAGAGGAGTGACCATGCACCAAAAAGTGAACGTGCTGATTTTTTTTTAATATTTGTCCAGAAAAGGCAGTTTTGTTTTAAAGAAATCAAGTTTGACCATTCTCTTGTCTTCACTTCTTTTATCTTCTTGTTTTCACTTTTTTCGCCTTGAATTTCAACAAGCATGGTTGCAATGGAGGAGAGAAGAGGAGGATATTTATTTTGCTCTTAGGATTATCCATGTTTTTGTACATGCTTGTGAAGCATGTTGTAGACATTCAAGCATTGATTTTGCAATGAGAATGGGAGAAGTTTGCAATTTTGAGCGTGGTTTATGAGAGTGTGAGGCATAAAGAGAAGAGCATATGGAGTTAGGAACGTATATATATGAATATGTAGATTGTTTGTTGTTGGGTTCGTGGACAGAGAAAGAATTTAGGAAACAAACTCGAGTGAAATAAATATATTCATATTTTTGTGTGAGAGGTTGGGCCCCTATTTGAAGAAAGAGGATACATGTGTTAGGAGTAACGTGCAGGTGCAAGAGAGGGTAGCAATGTCATTGCATAAGTTGGGTGGTGGTGATGGATTATAAAGCATAGGAGACTTGTATGAAGTCCACAAAAGTGTATTATCAAAAATAATAAAGGAGTTTTATAGAGTTGTTAGGAAGCATCTTCAATCAATTTTTGTACAAACTCCAAGTAAATCGCAATTTAGAATTTTAGCTTCAAGGTTTGAACAGTTGTATGACATATCTTACATATTCATATTTTAACTCTTGTAATTGGCAGAGAAGATTACTACTATAAAAAATATTTTCATTTAACACTTTTATAGGGAATTGTTGGACCAAACTATATGTTTTGGGATTATGAGTTTGGTTGGGCAAGAAGTTTTCATGATTGGGTTGTTTTACAAGTTACAAGAATTGGATGTGGATTCATAGAAATAAAGTTTCAATCATACTAATTTATAGGAGATCCTGCATATCCGGTGAGGCCTTGGATATATTGTCCATTTAAGGGTGAAAATGTTGCATTAACTCGGAAGGAGGCAAAATATGAATTTCATTTAGTTTGCAACTAAGATGTATGTAGAAAAGACATTTGGGATTTTGAAGGATAAATGAAGGTTGATAATGAAACGATATGAAATATCTTTTAGAAACATGTTGGATATTGTAGCAATTTGCATAGTATTGCACTATTTATGCAATGTAAATAATGAAAAATTGAAGATGAATGAATTGTTGAAGCAGAAAATAAATTAACAAGAAGAATTAGCAAGGAAGAAATACAAGACGGCAATGAATTACGGGGGGGAACTGGACTTGTTGAAGTGAAAAAAAATGATTATAGCTAAGGAAAGTACTTCAATTGCAAATGAAGTAAATGATGTAAAATTGGATTTATTTTCACTGAAAGAAAATGAAAAGACAAATGGTTTTCTCCGTGAAGCTACAGTGATGCATGAATTATTGGCCAAAAATTTGTGGTAGTACAAACTACAAAAAAAATCCAGCATCACAAAAATAGACAATAACAATAAAACATATATAATAGAAGAGCAACTAAAATTTATTCAGGAGAGCAACTAAAATTTATCTAGGAAAGTTTTTATCCATGTTCTTCAAGAAATTTGTGGATTTTTTGGAATGATGTAAGAAAAATCCAAAATTTATCTACAATGTATTCTAACAAAACTTCAATCTTCTTTTGAGTTTTTCTTTTTTCTTTTTTTTCCCTTCCTTGCGTTGCAGTAGTTGATGCTATGGCAGTTGGTGGTGTAAGAGTAATTGTTTGACATGAAGTATGTATGGATGAAATGATATCTTCTTTCAATGATTATGTAACATTTGTCAAGATTTGATTTTGCAAACTTACCCTACTGTCATGTCATTCATCCATTTCATTAAACTACTTAAATTCTTGTTTTCTATTAGTTTTTGGAATTTTAATAGACTTCTTATCAGTCTTGTATTATTTAAAAATAAATTTGTATTTCTTTTTGCATGATAACCAGAAACGATTGATACCTTTGATTGCAGGCACCAATCGAGTTTGTGGCTTGATCCAAGAGTTATCACCTACATGAAATACTAAAAAAATATAATGAAAATCCAAAAAACAAACAAGAAGGATTTGGACCCTCATCTCTTCCATTCAAACTCTTTCCTCCTCCTCCCTCTAGTTACTAGGCCATCTCATGGTTTCCATCCCTATCTACTCATATTGCTCTCATATGCAATATTCTTTTAACTTCATTAATTGAGATTTTGCTTTACGTTCACCAATTCCGGGCCCTTCTTGTTTGTCTTTTGGATTTTCATTACATTTTTTTAGTACTTCATGTAGGTATTAACTCCTAGATCAAACTATAGATTCGTTTGGTGGTTGAGATTAAATATTAAAACAACATTTCTCTACCATGGTCCCTTGACATTTAAAACAAGGAAACCTCTTTTGCCTTTCCTAGTGCAATACCCATTGGACCATGTCAGTGGATAATGTAGGCCTAAAAGTAGGCCTTTAGGGAACCTCAAGTTCTATGGTCACTCTTACATCTTTTTCTCTTGATGTAAATTGAAATGGTCTCGGAACGCATTCAATAGCCAATCACATATTTTAGAGGAACAAAGAACAACTTCATAGTCCATGATGTAAACAACTCTTTAGTATCCCGTGGGACTACCTAACACTAAAGTCGAACCACCTATTCCCGATCAAGTCCCCATCGGAAATCTATAGGGTGTCATAATGCCAACCAAGTTGGGACTAATTTCGATAAATTCTTTTCGTAGGTGATTAAAATAAGGTTCAATGTGTTCTAAGGGTTAGTTTCTATGTAGGTTGCTTGCCCGCCATCTTCTAGTAGAAATGTAGATGCCACTAGGTGGAATCTACATTTCCATTAGAATCTGGTGGGTGAAGCGGTCTACATGGAAACTAAGGGGCACTTCACACTATGGCCAAAGGTCGAGAGGCCGTCGATTTCCACCAATCAAATTGCAAGAAATCAAGAGTTCGGCCTCTCAACCCTTCACACTATGGCCAAAGTCCAAAGGCCGTCGCAATTTAAAATGATTACTTTTTGAAGAAGGTGACGGACTCTCGAAGGAAGTTTGGGTCGGAAGGGAATAGAAACCCAAACTATGGTCGAGAGGCCGTCGGTTTTTTTCATTAAAAAATCAATCATTGACAAGATCTTGGCCGTTAGATTGGAGGGGTTATTTTGAGCAAGGAATAAAATGGAATGCTCCTTTGGGTTTGGACTTTGGGCTTGGCCTTTGGAGGCTTCACACTATGCCCGGCCAAAGGCTCCACTTACTATATTTTATTGGCTATTTTCAGCCCATTTCTTTGGACTCTCGACAAAGTTTGGCCACTCAATCCCACGGCCTCTCGACTTGGACGGCCATAGTGTGAAGCGGCCCTAATCCTAAGTCTCCAACTTTGGTTATGATATCACTAGGGAATTGATAGTGCTATGACACATGTCCCCGATTTTGAGAGCTAATGTGAAGAGGGATTCGTCTTAAAATGAGCGGTAGTGGCAGACTCTAGACATTGGTAATGTGTTCTAGCCAACTTTTGGCTTCAAAAATCATAGTAATTCCAATTTAAGGAATAAATTTACCCAAAAATATATGCAATCCTCTTGATTTCCATCTTCCTACACAGGGAATAAATTGCACCACCTTTAACTTCTCCAAATTTGGCACAAAATCTCTTAAGTGATCGGTTATGGGCGCCTCTACTCTATAACTTATTACGTAGACTATACCTTAGGACCACTTCACACACGAGACTGAGGACCCGTGACCATTCCACTTCAATCAGTCTCATTGGTGGAAAAGGCGGAGCCGGTCCCAGTTCGCTTCACAATACGCTTGAGAAACCAACAGAGTAAGTGAATGCAAATGTAAAATCTAAATGGCATCAAATGGATAATGTTTCATAGTCACTTGTCCTATTTTCAAAAACCACCTCTTGGAGGTAGGCCTAACACAAAATTGGGAGACCCTAGGAGTCCAAAAACTCACAACCGTTGATTTATTCTATTTTATCCTACATATGTGTGAGGACCCTTCATAAACAAAAATCCATTGAATTAGCCGCACTACATGATTTTGGAAGTGTCTTGGGTCGCCCTATGGACACTTTTTTGGGGCTCTCACAATTTCATGGTCACGGCTCTTGGCTCATGTGTGAAGTGCCCCCCCCCCCCATATCCATATCCATATCCGCAATCAATGAACATGGATGAAGTTAGTTAGATTTGTTGGAAAACATACTCATATTGCAGGCTCCACCAACATTTATTCAGCATTGTAAGTAAGTGTACTCGTGTGTCTCAATGTGGGCCATGTGAATCACAAACTATCATTCTCGAATCAACCCTCTATGATGGAGTCGAGATCCTTTCGGTTTCAGGCTGGCACCGAGTTGCTAAATTATATATGCTTGGCGCGAAGCCAGGCATTGTTGCACTCACAACAACCATGTATGAGTCCCAGGCAATTGTCTAGCGTCATTAAACATTTGTCCGATGTCACTAGAAACAATATTGGTTAATCTACCAGGGTGGTAGATTTGCATCGTTCTCTCCACTGAGGGCGGACGATTGCCTAGGAATTATATACTGGTAGTGACTATGATCAAACAGGTGGCTCGGATTATTCATTTTTCATAGACTTGCATATTATGAAATATATTATTATTATTATTATAAATCAATAGAAATCTATATAATTTGGTAGGGTTGTCTCAAGAAATGAGCTTTTTCCTATCTACTAGGAGGATCCATTTATGTTGGATTTTAAAGTGAGAATTGTCACAAAAACCAACCTTATTGCAAGTGAAGCTCCGTGAGAGTCTTTCATCGAATGCAAGTGTCGTTCCCCCTTTTGTCGAATACTTCTTACACTGCTTCGTTGAGTGGATAGGTCCCAGATTAACCATTGTAATTGGCAAAGTTGGTGCTCGTCTTAAAATTCCAATTGCGTTGCTCAATACTAATTGTAAGCCGCGGTGTAGTGTCACCAACACTAAATGCTAACCCCAACATTATTTGTCACTCCTCGTACATTTTCTGGATGATTGTAGATTTCCAGTGTTGCAAGTACCGTCACTTACCAAGTGATTTTTTCATCCAAATTTCAACCATCCATGACAACATTTCATCACAAGTTGCTGACAAGAGAAGGTAGGGGTTTTGGCCAATGGATGAACTCATCCATCATCCATGACAACATTTGTTCACTTATGCCCCCTCCCCACTTGACATTAGCTAAGCCTAAAAGTGGGTTCTTAAAAATGAGCGTTCACACCATCGACATTATCTAGTGCCGAGCCTAGTTGGCAAATGATGTGGCATGGCTTAAAAGTGGAGGTTTTAAGCTAAAACTACCGACCCTCCCATCGGTACCTAGACATGAGGCAAGAATGTAGGACTTCTAAAAGTGTTGTCTCCCGCTCTTGTGATTGGTTGCTTTTAGTCTTAGCTATGAGGGCACGAGGAGCTCCATTAACAAAAACCAATGGTAAGTATTAAGGCATTTGGGGATGGGACAAAAACTATCCAACATTCATTGGTTGGTAGATAAAACAATGAACATGTGTGAAAGCTACTTAACTAAAACCTACTTGGAAATCTCCGGAGCAAGTTCTTGTAGGTGCATTGGGATAGCCGGACGTGTCCGCTATAACCGAGGGAGCTTTACCCGGGTTTTAGGGAAGTCTTTGGTTATTTGCTAATGTCAAGTGGGGAGGGGGCATTAGTCATAAGAAGCGTCACAGTCACATAAAATATCATACGTCATTAAATATCATATTCAATGTACCAAACACACCAAGACTTCTAGTTTCCACAATAACATGACATGAAATCTCCATAAAGCTTCAAATGTATGGCAATAGTACATAATGTTGGTTTTTAGGTTATATGCTTGTTTTTTGTATTCGCTTATTGAGTACAGCTTGATGGAAGTATGGGTAAGAGGAAATTATTGCGTATGAGTATCTCTCGCCCCGGGCTAGATCACATCTTTCATCCGGCTGGGCCCCACCCCTCCCACGCCTCTTTCATTATCCAGTCTTCCTGCCCACACATGCGTGGGAACTCTTCCCTGTTGGGAACCAATGTGACAATACCCAATCATTTAAGCCATCAAGCTCCTTTGACGTGTGAAGGAACTCCCATCAATTAACTTGGGAATAATGAAAGTGATGTCAACTTGAACATTTGTAACTTTGACCGGGTATTATCACATTGGTTCCCAACGAGGAAGAGTTCCCACGCAGGAGCGGGCATAAGACCGGGCAGCGAAGGAGGCGTGGGAGGGGCGGGCCTAGCCGAATGAAAGATGTGATCTAGCCCGGGGTGTATATCTCTTTCTCCATGCATATTAATAACTAATATTTTAAGAACCACGTACTTACAACATTGAATGCATTCATTTAAGACGAGGATGGCAACTTAGAACTCGAACTAGGAGTCCTTGTGCCATTGATTATGGGCTTTCTAGTATGTCATAAGATCTCGGTACGTAGGTATACAGTACAAATACCTTTTAGTTTTTGCAGCCTTGTGGGTTTGACAAACTTGGTAGAGGAGACTTTACTACCTCTCCCACCAAAATCAAAATACCGGCTTGAGCCTTGCAACCATATGCCTTCAGAGAACGCAACCGTTCCGTGCGAGGAGGCATTATTGCACCATGGGACAATGACACATGGTTTCCTTACAATATCACACTACCTAGTACCATGGCGATTTCGGCATTTATTGTATTCTTTAGGGATTTGTTGGGAAAAGAACACTTTTCGTCAAAGAACTGCGTTTTTGGGTATAAATAGAATGTTGGCAAATAAAAAATTCTTTGTCGGATTGTAAAAAAATCATGGGACTACAATAACAATCATTGAAATATCTTGCACATGTAACCTTGAACAAGAGAAAGTCATATGCACAAGCAAGCCTCAATAGAGTCTCCTAAGCTATGCCAATATAGACCTCTACTTATCTGTTTATAGTAGTGGACCCCTCTAAACAATGTTCCGTTAATATTTAAAGTAAAGATAATGCACAAAGGTGCCCAATATCATATAACATTATTCAGATCCATAACAATGTTGTGTGGGATTGCCAGTATTCCACGGAATATTTTTAGATATTTTCCACATTCAAACCCTAAACTAAATGTGGGAAATATTTGGAAATATTCCGTGGAATACTGGCAGTCCCACACAACACTGTTATGGATTTGAATAATGTTATGCACTTGCATAACATGACTAAACTATTCAACAATACTATCACATTATGTAAGAGCCACTTCACACACGAGACTAAGAGCCCGTGACCCTTACACTTCAAGCACTCTCATTGGTGGAAAAGGCGGAGCCGGCCCAAGTTCGCTTCACACTACGCTTGAGGGACCAACGGAGTATGTGAATGCAAGATGGATGTAAAGTCTACATGGATTCTTACATGGCATCAAATGGATCATGTTTCATGGTCACTTGGACTATTTTCAAAAACCACCTCTTGGAGGTAGGCCTAACACAAAACTGGGAGACCATGGCACTCTGAACGCTCACAACTGTTGATTTATTCTATTTTACCATGTGTGAGGACCCGTATGAATAGAAATTCATTGAAATAGCATTTGGTTGAGGGCCCGGTCACATATGACTTCACACTACACTTGAGGGTCTGTGACCACACTACATGATTTTGGAGGTGTCTTGGGACGGCCTTTGGACACTTTCTTTTGGGCTCTCACAATTTCATGGTCACCGTTGTTGGCTCATGTGTGAAGTGGCCTTAAGAGCATTCCCCTTGCTCATGATAGCTATCAGAACTCTTTGCCTTGAAGTTGAACCAAATTTAGCTTGAGATCTCTCACATATTGGAATATGTCCCAGGGATTTTTGAGTTATACCTTGAAAATTATCGGGCCCCTAGAACGGGCTCCAACAAACTCAAGAATGTTATGTCTCACCCTCCGCGGAAAAACTAAACTGGTTAAAAATAGAATTTGGGGTGCCTTTGCTACAAATCGAGTTTTATTGTTTACTGCATTCTTGACACCCTTTTGGACATGTGACTATGTTTAGCCAGTTTACTTTTTCCTTTGCTAGAAATTGAGTTTTGTTGTTTTACTGCATTCTTGATGCCCTTTTGGACGCATGATTATTTTTAGCTAGTTTAGTTTTTCCACGGAAGGTGAGATGTGGAAGATGACTACATGTTTAGTGTAACAAAAACAAGTCTAGTGTACCTTCCTTTCCCTCCCTTCCGTCCCTCCTTCCTTGCATTTGCTCTCAACACCTCTCTCTAAGATCTCTCCCTTTGTTCCGACGTTATGCACTCCTTGGGTCTTCCCTTGCCTTCATGTCCATTCTTTTCAAGTAAAAGCTCTTGTAAGTCTCGAGATTATCTCTATGCATTTTGAGAACACAATAGAAGCCCGATACAAGAAGCAATGTATTAACCAAGCAAAATATAAGTCATACAACTACTAATTAACACAAGAAATACTAGATTCCGGAATGCAAGCTTCAATGTACTAGGTTTTTTTGTTTTATTGTTACTCAAACAATGTGCATGTACACGACCCAATAAGTCTCTACCCCAAAAATGCTACACCAAATATTGTAGTTAATGTCACTTACTATTTGGTAGTATGCATGCTATAACTGTATATTACTTAGCTGGTGAGCCCGCCCACATCACATTACTTAGCTGGTGAGACGCGTTCATGGGCCTAGCAGTAGATTCGAGAATAAAGACTCCAGATGTTGGAATCCCATTGCTTCAGACTGAATTTGAAGTTAGGCCAGCCGAACACAAGCTCATCAGCTGAGTAATGTTTATGCATTTGCCCATCAGTCGAGTCGACTGACTATCTTACAATACTTTTGACAACAAGATGGAGTGTGGGTCAAATTCTTCCGGTAACTCATAAGTATCGGGCAAGCAACAATTCCCCTTCATGGGGAGATTTGACAATAGATGATTGGGCAGAGAAGACTTGGCTACTACATAGCTCAGTGAGAGACGGATCAGTGTCACAGCCTGGGACTTCTATACAAAAATCGGTACATTTATAAAGAGGTTCGGATTTCTTTTTCTTTTTCTTTTTACTCAGAAGCTACCGAAAGCCAGTTTTTTTTCCCGGTTAAATTCCTACATTTACCTTTACCATTTAGTAAATTTTTTAGTTTCTAAATTTTACTTCGGTATGTTTCCGAAGTTATGTATAGTAAGTTGGGTTTTTTGTTTTTATTTTATTTTATAAACGAAAATTGGTGTTATGCTTTTAAGGGGTGAATTTGTGTAGAAAGAAATCCCTTGGAAGGAGTTGAACCTTGCCAAGCCCCCACCATCTTGGGGCCAAGGATGTAGCCTTTGAAAAATGTATGGATCCAAAGAGGGTGCATCAATGAACGGGGAGAATTAACCGCTAGTTATCCCTAGTCCCTTGGGCTACTTGCCTAAAATAAAAAGTTACTCTCGGTAAATATCCCAAACTATGATGCCTCAACCGGCCATATCGCCGGTCTATTCTCCCTTGAACCGGTCCATTTCCGACCTTGACAATTTTACATCGGCACCTCATCCCAATCATTGCAAACTCATCCAGAAATCTCCAAAATAATTCAGCTAGCTCGTAACTAAACCTCGGTGCTCCATGTACACTGATCAGTGTCCGGGGAGATTTTTGGACATAATCGGTCAAAATCCTAGTATTTCCCAAGTCCAACCGGTTACATGTTGCGATCTTTTGGTTTCTCTTTATGAACTTAGGGCATATTCTATAGATTCCTCTAAAATCGTGGGCAATTTTTCTGCAGTCTTGAAATTCAATTGGTTATTTCTCAAACTCAACCGATTCATCTATAACTTACATTGTGTTGTCTATTTAGCGTGGGTTACCCTTTGGAGTTACACATTGCTATAACATTTAATAAAACCATCATTTTAAAAACCCAAAATAGCATTGTTTGTTAGTATGTACACGGAAGATTATGATATGACTGAGTTGGTAGAAACGATAATGTCGGTAACAAGTTGTTGCAACAGGTAACTCCGAATGGTCACCCGCACTGATTAGACAGAACAGTGTAGCTGTCGGATCTCCCCGTTCATTGAGCATGGCCTTAGTATATTTCTACTGTGAAAGAAAATGGTACTGCAGACTTGGAAGATGGAACAGCTGATTGCCTATGCTTCTGCAGCTGGCAGGTCCTTTCTGTCAGTTCATTCTGGGGACTGGGCTCTGAGTGCTCACTGCTCACTGATTAGCTGGTAAAGACGTGTGTTATTTGGATACTATTCTCTCTCTCTGCACCCACTTCTTGTAGAATATGAAACTCGCAATAAGTGTGGCTGATTAGAAAATCCAAATCCTGCCCGTACTTATTTGTCTCACAATTTTCGGAGCTTGTATGAATGTCTTATGCATTGTCAACGTGAAGAATCTCATGCCCATTGAGTGATCTTATAGGTTTCTCTCCCCCCCCATAATGTCGACTAATGAGCTTAGAATGGTTGGCACATTTTGAGCATGTAGTCCAATCTCTTTCAGACACACGTCTTTTAAGTGTCCATTTTGAGATCCACACTTATCCACATACCACTCAAATATAGGTTCCCAAATTATTGCTATGTTGGACTTAGGCACGTCTACCTAAGAGCAACTCATTGGAACAATCCCCAAAGTTGTGGTGGCACGGACGTGGATAGATGTGTGGGCATGCATGCGGTCTCAGGGAGCCTAGGAGCCTGGCTTCCATCGTCTCGCCACTCGACCATGTCATTGGATTTGTCTGAGACCTCTTTGATCTTGTGAAAGCCTTGTCATAGCTATCCTTGGTGAAGATTTTGTGCACAATAAAGAGATGATGTTGGAAAATTGCTACTAGTAGAGAATTGCTTGTTGTAGAATTTGTCTTCGCGTCAACATCTGGAGTCCCATGGCGTGACTGTTGGCGTGTGCCGTAGGACCTAGCTCCATGGCGGTAACCAACAACCCTAAGAATATCCCCTCACACCCCTGACAATGATTGGTGGAGTTGCTATATAAGTAGTTGGAAGCGTTGTCCATGTACTTAGGGCCTCTCTTTATGCTCAGTCCCTATGGGCTAGCATAGACACCCGCACTCGCTTTCAAAGGTAGTGTAAGGTCAACATTGGCACCCGCACTCGCCTTCAAAGGTAGGACAACCCTCTCTTAGTGAGAATTGCTATGATATTCCCCTTGAACCTGAACAAAGAGTGGATTACCCACTCTATGTATAATAGTCGCCCTCATTAATTGGTCTTGTGACTCACACACTCTAACCACATGTGGAAGAGTTTAAAGGGAGTTTATATTATCAAAAATGTAAACAAGGTAGTACATGCACACTTCTGAACTTATGTTTTTTTGTTGTACTTAACAAATTTTTATTTATGTTCTCAATTTCTCTTTGTCAATTCTAGGTAGAATAAAACACACACACACACATGTATATATATGGATATGACTTCCTAATAAAGCGGGTGTATGCATACGACGATGCATATTGCCGCTCACTCTTAGCTTTCCCAAATAGTGACGCACTCTCTAAGAGTTGGTCATGTTGAGCATAGGGGAAGCTCCTTAGATGTATGGGCCTTACATCACAAAATTTGGAGGTAAATAAAAATTTTCAGTTAGAAATAACATAATATATTTTGTAGATTTTCATTATAAATCGATCATTTTTTATTCTCTTTTATTGTGTCCCACATTATACTATTTTGAAGAAAATTGTTCCCTAACATTATTCAACCCTCTAAGTTGTTTAACAAGCACTTGGGGTGCACCTTTCATTAAAAACCAAGAACCACGTGCGTTCACAACATACTCTAAAAACCTCCTATATCTCACCCTCCACGGAAAAACCAAACTGGTTAAAAATAGCATGCGTCCAAAAGGGCGTCAAGAATGTAGTAAAACAATAAAACTCGATTTCTAACAAAGGAAAAAGTAAACTGGCTAAACATAGCCACGCGTCCAAAAGGGCGTCAAGAATGCAACAACCAATAAAACATGATTTTTAGCAAAGTCAACCCAGCTTCTATTTTTAACCAATTTGGTTTTTCCGTGGAGGGTGAGATATACAAGTTTTTTGTTTTGTTTTGTTTTGTTTTGTAAATTCAAGCAATACAAGTATCATTTCAATGATAAAAATACAAGTGACAATATGTATACATAAAATATTTTACATTCATATATAGTCATTAACATAAGTATACAAATATAATTTTGAATACTAATGAACACCTATCATGTGTATAATGTAGAACCTTAGCATTCATTAATTCAGTAATCATTGAAAACTTTTTCATCCCTTGGATGTAGTCCATAAGCATCTAAGTCTACAATATATGTCATAAAAGCAATTGGATCTCTATACTCCACCCAATGATTACCATATTTTCTACGCATCCTATAAATCCTCCCAACAAACCAAACCTTAATTGGAGCTAATTTTTTTGGTCTACCATGTTTCTTGGCAATTCTAGCTACAGGTGTGTTCAAAAACCTCACTCCACAATCACAACCAAGATTTAACATGGTATCATGATATGTGGCGATAAGGAGTTTAGGCTTCATGTATAATATGCTACCCTTAATCCAAGTTAATTAATCTTTAGATAAAGTTGGAGTGCCATTCAATTGACTAACAAGCGTACTTTTGAAAATCCTAGACTCCCCTACCTCTACATAAGCCACAATGGATGAGAGAGGGCATTTCAACATTTCCATGTTCATTGATTAGAACATCCAAGGCATGTCGAAGCTCACTTTGTGACTTCACGTCTTCATGTAAATCATTTTCAACTTGCGACTACAAGGATGCTGCTAAGGATTGCTATTTGTATAGCAATCCATAGCGCTATTTGTCTGGGGCATCAAATGATGCACTTAATTATGTCTTTATGACAACATCCTTGCCCATGTTTGAATTGTCTTCTCCAACACTACAAATTTCCTTGTCACCACCTTGTGCACTAGAATCATCAATCCTCATGTGATCATAATCACACTACTCATCCTTCTCCATACTGCCAAATAAATGAGCCTCAATAAATGACCCTACCATACAAGTACAAATGTTTGTATGTTTTTTAGAGGTCCTCCATACATGCACATAACTGCGAGTCATAATTTGTGTAGCATATGTATACGTAGTACGGAAAAGTTCAAATTAAGACCCCTTTTGTGCACTCACTGATACTCATACGTGTTATGAAAAGTGAACCCCGGGAACGAGCATTGGAATATCCATGGAATCGTGTTGGATTGTGGCACTTGAAATACTCAAATCTCATTTAGATTCAATGTTAAACTACAAGTTGCTTCATGGAAGAAAAGAAATGAGTGAACATCAATGATCTTTTTTTTGGATGAAACTTCACTTGATAATTATACCAGCATGCACAGGCAAGAGTGCATGCAAATGAGTCGCGGTGCAAGAGTACCGTTGATTGCAAGGTCCCAGTAACTTAAAGTTTGGTCAGACAAATGAACAATTACCAAACCACAAGGTTCGAGATGACCCTAAACTACCAGGTGATAGTGGAGAGGTACCCGTTTCCGAATGGAGTGGTTGGCGGTTCGATTCCTGCTGTGAAATCTTCTCTCTGCTTGACAGAAAAGACTAGCTAGGTAGGTAGGAAGCCAAGAGCCCACCCACCGCAAGGTAGGCAATAAACCCCACCTTGCACCAAGAGGAGTCTTGAGCAGTGTAGGGCAAATGGGCTCAAATTCACATTGGATTGCATGACGTTGGTTATTTATTTACCAAACCAGACATGTGGTACAATGAGATTAGACCAGGTACAAAATACATACAATATCCCATTAGAGTGAACCATAAAGTCCCTCAAGGAGCATACCATTATTCAATTATTCTCGGCCGTTCCATTCTAATAATATTAGTACATTGTTTCACCCGAGTCTTTCAACTTGAATATGCCAATGCAGTGTTATGTTGTGAGAATAAGTATAGTATAATTATGAATAGAATGTGGCTTATTCTCGCCCCACCTAGCATACAAACTCGGTTGAATAATGTTATGAGGGACTAAATCATGCATTTGATTACACTTTGAGAAAACTTTTTATCGAGAGCTCGTTAGCTCGTCATGTATTGGAGCCTGTTTTGAAAGTTGCATGAAACTGTTGGGACTTCCTCTTTCCAGCTCTCAAACTTTGAGAGGATGTTAGGATACAAATACCCCTCACATCACTTAGACCATGGAGATGAATGATGTCATGCGAGTAGAGCGTTGGATTGAAAGGAATAGAGAGCATCGCTGAGGTCGAGATGGGCCCATTTTTCTAGAGGTGCCATTGCATGGGGCCATTGATGGGGTGTCATTCATCTTCATGGCCTCCCCATGCCCTAAGTAATGTGAGAGCTATTTATGGCCCAAATGACTCATATGCAAAAATTCCCTTGGGCACTCTAAAGTGCGTAAAACCCCATACACGTTTGTACATAGATATGATGCGGTGCACATTAACCCCTAAAGACCAAAGCAAAATCTCCCCAAAACCCCCTAGAAAAGTGTAGTCCATTTCAAAAGTTTGTTGAAAACAAATGGTATTCCTCAAGGTGGATTTGAGTGTACGGAGGACATTTTTGTGAAGTTAAGATTCGCCGCACATAATTTCAATTGTCCATATGTCTAAAATTAGAAGATTATAATGCGAATGTGTGTGATGTTGTGGTCATGCAGAGGTGACTGCATGGACAAAAAAGTTTGCGGCGGCCTGCATGGGATAACAAAGCACCTTTTACATTGAGAAAAGCCATTGCAATGACGTACCACTACTTGTGGGTCTCCAAAGTAGGCCTTGTTCAATAAAACTGAGGCTAGATGCTTTTAGTGGCCCCCCCACCAATTTTACGAAACTTAAAAAGAGTTTATTGAAATATGTCCCCACATGTTTGTGGTTGATTCATTGCAATTATGTCCCTCTAAACTTGATACTTTCAAGCAAGATACTAAAGATTATGGAGTCAAATAAGCTACAACTTACAATCTTTGTGCTATAACAAAGTCGATTGGTTTTTTCAAAATAATAAATTTAATTTAATTTTAAATAATATAAATATAAATATAAATAAAATTACCAGGATTAAGATTAATGGGGTCCCAACTCAAAGTGCAAGCACATGTACATTCTTTACAGTTTTTAGTGTCACTTAATGATTAAAATTACATAGTGCTATACGTACATTTTCAATTAGAATATAAGTTTATTATCAATTACAGAGTCTCTTATGTTCTCTAATGTCCAATTTGTACATTGTTTATATAAAAAACAAAATCCATAGCCATAAGCTATAGCATTATGTAACTCCACCTTATAGTATGTAAGTGACACTAAAGACCATACATAAATACTATGAACATTGTAGCCGTGGCTGGTTGAAGTACCTAGTATGGCCCACCTTCCATCCATCAACTTATGCTTATATATATATATATATAAGCATAAGCTGATGGATGGAAGGTGGGCCATATATATATATATATATATAGATAGAGAGATAGAGAGAGAGAGATTGGCCTTGTAACATGTGGAGAGGCACCAATTGAGAGAACGGGTGTGCAAAGAAGGTTCCGATAAACAAAGTATGTATTGATTGGTAGACTCAATTCTTAGATAGAGGTTCAACATGTTCCCAATAGGGTAGACATGGTGTGTGAAAGAAACGGAGGTGAAATGAGAGAGTCCAAACCATGTCAAGAATTGTACACCGTTTATGGCATTTAGTGTCACATATACTATTTGGGAAGGGTGTAAATTAGATGCCTAGAGCTTTCAAAGTGTCATGTCCACTGATTGCCAATATGCTATTGTTCGTCAACATATGTAACTTTTTAAGTGAAAATTGAAGTTTACTAGCGCAACACATTGAGGTACTGGAGATGATAGTTTGCCATTTTAGTATGCAAGGGGAGAATATTATAGAGCATACAAATGGCAAGTGTCATTTGTTCACATTTTAGTAAAGAGGAAGTTATTCTCGAGCATACTAATGCCAAGTGTCATTTGTGTACACTTTAGTTAATTTGTAAACCATTGTGTAACATAGGCATACACCTCATAACACTATCGAACATACTCATACCGAGATACGAGGAATCCCAATTAGTGCGTTTTACTATTCAGAGTTACGCAATGACATAACGTCTTACTTAGGAGTTCAACATTTACTCATGGAAAGTTCAATAGGTACATTTTTTTGGTCTAATTAGTGTGGGCCACACCAATTCCCAATTACCCACACTAAATTTTTATTATCATAATTTGAAGTGGCCACTGTAATTTCTAGTGTGAAAATCCAGTGTGGGTTTTTTCGTTTGCGTATTTGGATGAAAATTCTAGGCAAGGCAAGTACTATAAAAATACTAATGTTAACCAAGGCAAGTACTATACACTTAATGTGGGTCACACTAAATTCCAACCCACGTGAATTTTCCACCCACACTAATTAGACAAAACAATATAGTTCGGACATTATAGAACATAAATGACTTTGCTTGGTAAAATATTACATTCTCATCATATAGTAACTCCAAATAGAAACACACACTAATTGGGATAATTAGTGTAGCCTATGCCCAAAGGTAGAGGTTCAACATAATCCTAGAGGGGTAGATATGGCATGTAGAAGAAGTGAAGGTGAAATGAGAGAATGTACGCAAGAGGTTAGCACACATGTCTGCTTCGTCAAGCTGACTCTGCCCTGAATGTGGAGGTTGAACATGTTCCCACTGGGTACATATGGCGCGTAGAAGAAGTGGAGGTGAAATGGAGAGAATGATGCATGGAAGACGTTCACACACAATCTACGTGTCTGCTGCAGCTGGTAGACTCGGTCCGAAAGGGAGAGGTCCAACATGTTGCTGTCGGGTAGATACGCGGTGAAAGAGAAGTGGAGGTGAAAACTGGCAAGGTAAGGGGAAGATACGCAGCGGGGAGACCGATAATAGCCTTGCACAGGCCTTTTCAGAGCATTACGACCACGGGGCGCAACTGTTTCAGCTGCATACAGAGAGTGCTCTTTCATCACTGCCACCAGCGAATCATTCATGGCATGACATGGGTGTGGTAAGCAGGGAAACCTCGAAATTAGCAGCTCCCTAAGTTAGAAAAGAGTAGGCACGGACGACGAGTGGAGGTGTGACACTGAAGAGTGAGTTAACTTAGGCGGAGCGAATTAGCGGAGTAGGCTGGTGGTGGAATTTTTCGGATTAAGCAGTGCGCGGCCGGGACAGCAAAACATCGAGGAGGGAGTAGAGGTGATGCGATGTGATTTGTGATGCGGTGTTGTTGAGAGAGCTTGGAGCGGTTGGGGAGTCTGTAAAGGTGACAAGTGTGGTGGAGAGGTTGGAGAGGACACGGAATCTTTGTGTAATTCGTGAGCTGGAATTAGGTTGAGTGAAGTGGTCGAAAGGGCATAGGAAGTGGTGAAGTTGATTGAGTACGAGGTCTTCGTCGTTCTTTACAGAGTGGATTCTAAGGATGGTTTGAGAAATAAGAAAGAAAGTTAGTCGGTTGTTGTTGTCTGTGACGATGAGGTTTTCTAAATTAATATGAGCTGCAAATGCGTGTGAGCAAGAGGAGGATTTCAATCCACTGATAGACCGTGTTTGGTAAGGGGGAGAGAGAGACGTCGCTTGTTATATTGGCAGGAAGAGACGGGGAGCCTTGTGTCCTAGTAGGGAGTGTTGAAATTGAGTACGAGGACTTTTCTTTTTTACAGAGTGGATTAAGGAAGGTTTAAGAAGAAAGAAAGATAGTTGATTGTTGTCTGTGACGTTGATGTTTTAATCTGAGCTGCAAATGCGTGTGAGTGAGCAAGAGCGAGGAATTCAGTGCACTGCTACCGGTAGGCCCAGGTAAGGGAAGGGAGAGAGCTGGCCGCTTGTTATATTCGCGGGGGGGAGGGACGGAAAGCCTTGTGTCCTAGTATGGAGTGCAGAGTGTTGAAATTGAGTACAAGGACTTGTTTCTTTACATAGTGGATTCTAAGGAAGGTTTGAGAAGAAAGAAAGTTAGTCGGTTGTTGTTGTCTGGGACGTTGAAATTTTAATACGAGCTGCAAATGCGTCTGAGCAAGAGGAGAGGAATTCAGTGCACTGATAGGCCAGGTACGGTAAGGGAGGGTGGGGCCGCTTGTTATATTCGTGGGCAGATAGTCGTAGCTGCAGGGAACACAGTGAGGGGTATTAAACCAAGACATGCGTTCGTGGAAGTGCGAGGTACCGTGGACGAATAAAGTGCGAGGAGTTGCAGAGAAAATTTCAGTCCGATTCAGCCACTTTCGCATTTCTGAGAGATTCTGAGAGAGAATGGAGTAAATCTTGAAGAACCATAAGCATGAAGGCCGTCCGTGGTGGAGGAAGCTGCTGCAGAGAGCAGCAATTGTGGAACCTGCGGCATTGGATGCTAAACGGTTCCAAGCGTTATCGACGGGTTGAATGTACTTTGACTGAGACACTAGTCATTCCTGCAAATTTACACGAAGGTTGAGTGCTAGAAGGGAGCTACACTACACAATACGAGACAATAGGTAGCCACACCGAAGTGAAAGCAACGGAGCTTTCACGACGCGTCTGAGCTCTTGAGGTGCATTACGCCATTCGAGGATCCATTGCAACAGACTACATCCACAAGCTTTCCATCTAAGCTTTGGATTGACGAATATTGATGACATCAGAGGATAATCGTCCAGCCGGGACGCCTTCCATGCAGAGTAGTGATGGCAGTCATGGCGTGACAATTCAGCTTGACAACATGACTGATTCCGTAGATCCTCCTCAGTCTCTTGCTAAGGAGCATCAGAAGGCGGGGGAGAAGTCTTCTTCTTCGAGCCTGCACTGTAGAAGGTATTGCATCTCATGGCTCTTCCAAGGCAATATCCACTCTAACTTATGACTATCCTGAATCTAAGTGCTGTAGCGAGAGTGTATTATACTACAACTCGATGCGAGCATTTCTCCGTGGTACTTTATCTCCATCTAAAAGAGAATGGAAATTAGAAAGGTACATATCTTTGTATTGCAAGAACACGTATACCTTAAATTGAAGGTGCATTGTACTTCTTTGTTATGTCACTTCTGGCGTAATCATATATTGAGGACGTCGGATCAATTCTCTTTTGTTGTGTTCGAGAAGATGGTTTTAGTTCTTCACTCTCCATATCATCGACTTGGTCGCAGCGTCCGCATATGCGCTTTACCTAAAGTCCTGTCGTAAGGAACATTTGTTTAAGAGTGGAATGCATCTTCTCATTGGCTTTCGGTCTTACTAGTTTGTTTTCTTTCTCTTCTTATGGCCACTTGAAGGAGGAAACACCGTCACACAGCCAGTCTCTTTTTACTGGCGCATAGCAATCGTCGGAAGGATCATTTCTCAATGTAGCGTTTCACCACTTGCTTCATGTAGTTTCGCATGTTGCTCGAATAACGTAAAGTCTATCCTATCAAAATTTAGTGAGAGTTCTGATTGTTCACGGCTCTTCGTGGTTAAGTATCCGAATGAATGAAGAACCTGCTTGGTGACCTTTCTCCGGAATGATTTTGCTCAATCGCTGTCTTTTAATGTCTTCCTACTCTTCCAGATTCTCGTGGATATTAATATGAGATTCTTCTTTTCCTAAGGAGACCTTATAAAATTCAACGAAGCCTGTATGAGGATTCTACGTGGCTTCTTCTTCATTATTCCAATTTAGCTTTTCGATCGTTTTTGTTATTTTCTATGTTATTGAAGAGTAGACGAGATTCATAATCTAGTACTTAGTAGTAATACTATCTTGATTCTATGTGGTTATGTATATTTTCAGAAAGTCCAAGACATCTGGTGAGATTGATTTCGAACTAAGCTTGCCTGGGCCTCCACTTATAGCCAGACTCCCTACTGCGACTTCGCTCACACCTGTAACACCTCTCAGGTGGAAATCTTCAAAACGGCTAGACGAAAAGAAAAGCAAATCCGATCACGAGATTAGACCGATAGAGGTTGTGAAGGAGCAGGTCACGAACTCAAATGGTGTTAAAGAGGAGTTAAATGAGCAGGATAAGGCAATGGCAGTATCCAAAGTAGGTCGAAATGGTGGAGGCGGAGATATGAAGAGCAGTGTAAATGGCAGTGAAAATTCGGATGGACTACCAAGTGAACATAAGCTTTTGACTCTGGAGTTAGGCCATAGCGAAGGAGATGATCAAAGTAAGTCGTTTGAGGAGGTTTCACCTACAGATGTGGAGCAGGAGACGGATCAGAGTAGAAGTGAAGCAGCAGGAAATGACAGGTGAGTTCACACAAGTGGTGCTTGTTATCCACTCAAACATGAACCCGCAGTAAGTTGTACATCCTTTTGTTGGGTCGAGTCACACTGTTGCAGTTGCTATTCCTCATTTTGCAACGGCCTTCCCTTTCAACACTGGATAAGTGGATGCTAGTGGGGAGTGTCAGTACTAAGATTGTGCAATCCTGGTTGTTCCTTTGCCCAGGAAACCTCCTTCAGGGGATGAAGCCGCTGTCATTACAATTGAGTTCCTGCGAGCCAGGCTCTTGGCTGAGCGTGCTTCATCAAAGGCTGCAAGAGAGCATGTGAAGCAGCTGAATAAGAAGGTGGGATATAGTAAAAAGTGTACACTTAAGAGGAAGAGTGAAATCATGTAGCGTAACTGATCGTCCGTGTTACCTTTGCAGTAGGTCCTATCTAGGAGCTTTACTTTCTCTACTTAGACCTGTAGTAAAGATGAGAAGTTTTGGCCAGTCGTATTCCCACCTCAGTAGTAAGGCAAGTGGGGCTGTATCATGATGGTTGCCTACGTTGCTGTATCAGGTTCTTGAACTTGAGGCAAAATTGGAGGAAGAAATCACACTAAGGAGAAAAGCTGATGAGGCAACAGCAGAAGCCCTTTTAAAAATGCATTCTGCAGGTCTATCACCATGCTTAATGATTTATCTTCATGTTCCTCTTGTGTCGGTGCTCTCCACTTTGGTTGTTCGCAAACTTTAAGGACTTTTCTTGTTCTTTTGATTAAGCTGTGATCAATAACAGTTCTTCAAATTATGCTGTGTTCTGTCCTTAGGACATTGTTCTGTGTCCTTTAGAATAAGCTGTGATCAATGACCGTGTGACGTTGTTCAATTTAATGTCTTTCCTTCATGCAGTTGGACTTGTTTTCTATGATTGCTATTGATCTGGTCGTTGATTGCCAATTAATCCAGCTGAAATTCCAGCCAAGGAGACCTTTGAAATGAAGAATACTTCACCTGAGGTTCTTGGGGAGCTCGGCAACACCTCTGAAACCGTTGTTAGCACCTCAGAACTGGAGTCGCCAGAGAGTAGGAAAGAACCTGGATCCGCACATCGGGAGGAATGTTCAGTGCATGTGCACAAGGAGCAAAATGGTTTCCTAGTTAATGGAGTTGACCAAAAGGCAAGCCTTTCAGAGTTCTCAAAGACAAGCGACCTGGAGTCTCGGGATCTAGGCTCTGAGACTCTGGGATTAGATCCTAATAAAAATGGAGAGCAAGTGAAATTTTGTGGGACAGAGATACAGAATCTGAATGACGATATCCAGCGACAGGAAGCTCATGAAGTCTCAAGTGTTGGTCCAGACGTGAAGGCCACCGACAATGGAAGTATATATTATACGAAAGCAGGGCTCACAGAGTCAGAGAGAAGGTGGTCGTTCTCTTTAACTATTTTCTTATCGATCTGTCAGTGCAATCACCCCAAAAGGCTATCAAATAACAGCTGCACGAGTAGTGAGCTGTGGATTTGATAACCAGTTCTACTGTGTTAAGAACCACTGCAATAAGATTAGAAATCAAACCTTTCAACACAGCCTGCACAGCTAATTGTAAAGAAATTTAGTAGGATCCTTGTTTCACAACTCATCCAGTTCTTCACAGCATTGAATGCAACAAGTTTAGTTACTGGTATTGACGTAGGCTATCCTTTAAATCAGACCCTTTGCAGAAGAACGGGTACGCAAAATGTGGGAGCAAATGACAGAGGCAATGGCTGCTTTGGCTGAAAATGGGACTCAGAAGGAACTTGTCCAGGTGGAGCTTCTGAAATGGATGGGTCAAGTCCCACTCGTCCTACAAGGCATTCTTCCAAAAAGCTCAGGTATGGCTAACTATGGACTTAGTTACAAGCTCACTCAAATTAGGGAAGCCCAACCTCAGGAGGAGTGTGGATTGTTCTCGAAGATGATTATACTCATCCTTGTGTGGCCTTTGCAGAAAAGAAAAAATTGGTCACTGAGTCCAACATTGACAACATGCCGCTAGGGGACAGGGATGGCATACTGGCAGATCATTCTTGTCAAACCCAGAAAGGAGGTATGTTGCACTGGCAGAAATGTTTTTATTAGTGTTTATGGAGCAATTTTGAGATCCTTCATGTGATTGTTGTAAACTAAAGAGTCTTCCAGGTTCATGCCTAGAATTGTTCATACGAGAATCACCTAAATCAACACTAGTGAATGTACTAAGCCATGACCCCCATGACCCACATGACTCTTCATTTCAGATAAGGATGGTCCTCGCTTTTTGGATGGAGAGTCAGCTGCTGAGGCAATGAAACAGGACTTAGCAAACAAAAAGGTGGCTTCTCTGATTGAGCGTTACGAATCACAGGAAAGTGTTCAGCGGGCATGGGAGCAGGACTATTTTATCAAGCAAAACTCGGTGCGAACTATGTTATTTACTCAATTCTTGGATTCTCTGGCATGCTTGTTGTGGAACATTGCATTCTTTTGCATCATTAATTGAACAGACTATGTGAAGCTGTTGGTCGGACATCACGTCAAATACGAGATTCATGTTTTTTTCGGAACTGGAACTTAATCTGTCACAGAGAATCCACCAAAGTTCGAGAATCGAATCTCTCAAACCTCTTAAAGCTGTTTACCAAGAATCTAAGTGGATGCATTGCTTTGTAGTGCAATTGTTGTTTACAGTAGAGGATGTATGAGTTTTAAACTTGGTTGAGTTGTTCTTGCCGAGTTGGCAGTGGAAATGGCTTTAGTGATTGTAAATACCTTTTGTTCCTCGAATTAGGTTGGAGAAATTCTCTGTTAATTTAGACAAATTTCTGACTTGGACAGGCTGGTAGAAGACAAAGCATCGAAGGTTCCATCAGTCGGACAAACAGTGATTCAGGAACCCCATTTTCTGGAGGATCTGAACCAGAGAGCCAGCAGGAAACATCTAGAGAGGGACGCATAGAAAATTCATTAAGTTCAGAGAGATTAAGTTCAGAAAAGTTTCTCTACAAAAGAGAGAACATAAAAGTAGATAGTCATGCCCCTCACTTTGATTCTCCTCACACATATACTTATCCTACTTCAACGCCTGTAGAAAAGGTTTTCCAACCATGTAAGCTTCATGGTGGTTCTTACAAGAGTAAAGAACATCCTAGTGGACCGACAGAGTTGGGTTTTGAGAGATCATTTGATCCCTCTTTCATTACACCGCATCTTTATAGTGAATCGTCAGGACTACTGCCACGAAATAGTAGAGACCTCAGGAGTAATGGGGAGAGAGCACAGATCCTTGCAGAGAATGATGACTACTATGAACAAGGCCCCAGTAGGGGAGGCAGGAACGGGGACTTTGTAGGTGATTCCGGAAGCAGTATGGAAAGGGAAGAGTTGCACAAATCACAATGGGATTCTCCATATCTAAGTCCTTCAATACAACAGGAGAGGATGCCACCTTATTCGCAGGCTGGGCATAGTAATGCATATATTAGGCCTAACGTACCCTCCACTTATCCACTACAAAATGGTGAAAGAGAAATCTATCGTGGGCGATTGGAAAGTGTGTCCAGAAGTATGGAAGGACTTGGAACTTCTTGGAGGTCATCATCCAATGTCGATGGTTGGCAAGGGGATGAAGATTCACATTACATAGAGAGACATGAGTTAAATGAAGTGGGCGACTCTCAAAATCCTTTACAGGTGAGCAATTCGATGATCTTCTAATGACTCGTGTGTCTTAACTGTATCCTGTTCAGTCTGTTATGGTATTCATGCCTTTCATGTTACCATTTCAGTTGTGATACGCATATGAGAGATCAATCGCCCAATCTTGTCAGACCTGTTTCTCAATGTCTATTCAGGGGAATGGAGATAGTGGAGTATGTAAGTTGTTGGAGGGATTGCCAAGGTACTATAGTGCGCCCAAGTCTGTCGATATCTAGACTAAAAGAAATGAATTCGTTATCTGTTTGTCTTGTGCTTTTTGTGACAATTGGAAGTAGCCAAGACATTCATAGATTGTCAGCTGGGTGGTCCAACTGCAACTATATCTTGCATCTATGTATTTTGTTTGTTCACCATATATTGGCTAAGATCTTAAGCATCTAAATGCATATCTTGCTAATGGTGCAGGCAAGGAAAAGCTCACCGCGTCCTACAAAACTTCATGCGGACAATCTGGTAGTCAGGGCTAATACTGAAGGATTCTCGAAAGGGGAATCGCATCTTTTGTATCCTGACTACGATGTCTTGAAGGATGATACTCTAGAACGACCAGCATCGAAACTCAACACTATCAAAGACTCCACCAGCAAAGTGACTGATATTCTAAGAGCTTTACACATAGCAAAACTCAGTATTCAACGTGACTCCAGTCCCAAGACACCTCATTCGCCCAACACATACACGGCAACTAGTGAACGCAGGTATGGACAAGGAAACATGAAGTTGTCAATGTTTGATCTTGAATTGAAAAACATTGTTTGTTCTTAAACCACTCAATTCGGAAGGCCATCATCATAGGAAGAAGGTCTCAAAGAACCAATGAGTGCACAAGGTAATCATCTTTTACACTGTCCTGGACGTAAAGGACCACGGATTTGACTAATTCCAGTTGGATTCGGAATTATGCTTGACCCAGGCAGACTGTAGGTGTCTAGTTCTGTGTTGATGCTTTGAGGTCGTCTTATGACGTCATGTGCTCCAAGGAGTTCTTCGTGTCAATATTTTCATGAAATGGTTGATCCTGATAAGGGAACAAATTCTTTGTTGTTCAATGCGCAGTTACCATGGAATAGATAAACTGCACAGTCCAAAGACGGATTATGGAGGGGACAGAGGGAGGGGGCCTAAACTTCGATCTCAAGGGAGCAGTGACTGGCCGCACCAAGAAGAACGCAGATTCTCAACTTCCAATCTTCCACAACAGGGATCTCCAAATTTGGCAGGGCGCTCAAGTCCTGTGTCAACCAGACAAAGCAGCTTCGTGGATAGGATGTCTGTTGGAGACGGTATCCGATTCTTTTATCCTTAGTAGATATCTTCTCTTTCAGCCTGCTGTAGGCGATGACCAAGTGAAGCTTATGGGCTACCTTGCGACCAGGTGGACTCAGGCCTTGTACTGAGGATATCTTGTAAATCTCATTCTTAAAAAGTTACCCAGTTATTTCATAGGCGTTAAGGCTTACATCAGTCATGCAGACGTGTCTTTAATGGTGGGTCTCTCAATTCTTTTTTTTGGCAACCTAAATCATCGTCATTAGGGACTCCATGCTAAAAAGATGTACACATCTTCAATTTCCCCTCCATTCTCTTCTCTCAGTACTCTACTGCACCTTGGCTGCCTTTTTTTGTCTGTGTCTTGTTACCAAAGTGTTCACTTTACAGAGACTCAATGATTATTAAATAAAGAAGTCGGAAACAAGTAAACCATGTGATATCCGGGTGCTTAAGCCGAGGACTTGCAGCGGTCGTGAACCTTGCAATGTAGCGATTGGTACTGAAAAAAGGTCAAACAGTGATGCATCATATTCAAGTAGACGTGCTGCTTGAAATGAGGCCCAGAAATTAAAGACTGGGTTGAATTGAAAGGTTTTGGAACAGGAGTCGCCATATAAACGAGGATTTTGAGCCCAGGAGTTTGGAGTTCCTCTGGATCCACCTAGCTCGGCTTTGAGTTTACCGACACGCTTATTTGCAGAACTTTCAAGTTAACATAACTCAACTGCTCTGTAATTGTAATATGACATTTCTGAGAACTACGTCCTGGTGAGTGTTTTATACTTGGTCATACGAGGAGTATGGTTTGATATCCTCACCTTCTAGAAATGGTGGCGGTAGCTTAGAATTGTGCTCTTGGGTGTTAAATTCCACCTGCCGAGAGATTTCAAGTAAATGTGATTGAATCTGCAGATTATAAGCATGTCAATTGAGTGCCCAACAGTGTCAAATTTGAGTTTGTGAGTGTTTTGCATTCATAATTAATCATGTGAGCTGGACCATGCTATTGATATCCTCACCCTCTAGAAAACAGAACTGGTTTCAATAGCTCAGAATTGTGATTTTGGTGTTCAATTCCACCTGCCGAGACATGTCAAGTGAAAGTAATTGAATCTGCAGAGAATGAGAATGTCAGTTCAGTGCCCAACAGTGTTGAGTCAGAGTTTGTGAGTGTTTGTATTCACCATTTGACAATGTGAGCTGGAGCATGCCTTGAGATCCTCACCTTCTAGAAAACAGAAATGGTATCGATAGCTCAGAATTGTGAACTTGGGTGTTAAATCCTACCTGCCGAGACATTTCAGGTAGACTGGATCTCGAATTGCAAGTGAATTTGGTCTTGGAGGCAAGGAGATT
Source organism: Polytrichum formosum (assembly GCA_964035585.1). Classification (NCBI taxonomy): domain Eukaryota; kingdom Viridiplantae; phylum Streptophyta; class Polytrichopsida; order Polytrichales; family Polytrichaceae; genus Polytrichum; species Polytrichum formosum. The sequence continues at coordinate 58,211,888 of OZ037938.1, forward strand.
CTCGTAATTTGTCCAGCTATAAGAGAGACCACCTCTCGTCCCACTCTTCATTCTCTCGGCCATCATCAGGGCGGTTCCTGTGAGCATTCCTCAGGCGATCACGAGTCATCTACGTACATCCAGGTGCTTCTCCTTGCTCACCATTTGGCACTTTCTCTACTTGTGACTCCTTAGGATGACGTTTCCTTCCACCTGATCCCAGAACTCATTTGGTTTGTATTCTATAAGTATGCACGCATTGCAATTCGGCTCTTGAGGGGATAGTTTCACATGAGCTTCGTCGTCTCCTCTAGCATACTGTTGTGGTTGTTAGGTCTCTGGTTCTGAAGCCCTTTCCTTCCCCATTGCCTGCAGTTACGTCAGAGTCTAGACGGTTCACTGGAAATATGTAAAGATTGTTTTAAAGAGGTAGAACGATTTTCAAGGGAGCATGTATGCCTAGTTTGCGAAATTCACTTATACCACAAGCATTGGACTAACCGTATTCTTTACTTGCATGAAAAACAGCCGGAGCAGCTACTGAGCAAATTAAACAGTCCTCGATACAGAATCACATTCTTCAGTGTTCGTGAAGATTTCCGCCCTTGTATATACAGTATAGTATTTTTTAGGCATACTGTATAAAGTAAGGGAAAGGCCAGGGAAGGATGACCATCATGACGAAGGATCAAGCACCCACCTCTGATGCGCATGGTACTGGTGAAAAGGAGTACTCGACAAGTTTAACTCGGATTGGTCACGATATGCCTCCACTCTATTGGTTTAAGTCAAGTGATGAAAGAGACATTACGCCGATTTGGGAAAACCTTCCCCAAGACATGGTCAAATCCGTACTCGCGAAGCTGCCGATACCTGACCTTTTCAGAGCTCGGGCAATTAGCACATCGATGAACAATGTGGTTGGGGATCACATTTTGCATGGTGGTGAGTCACGGTTCGTGCGAATTACAGGCCGCGAGGAGGTCGACAGGGTCCGGGGACTGATGATACTTCAGCATTCTTGATGTCGTGAATTGTACTTCAATGTCGACGAACCATTGGTATTTAATTCCTGCACCCAGGGATGGCACAAACTGCCCAAGATTTCCTCGTACCTGCCCTTGCGCACCATGTTGACACACGTGATCGTAGGTGGCGGAGGCCTCCTCTGTATCGGAGACTTGATACTTCCTGGTCGAGTTCCCATGCCCAACAAATATTTGTACATTTGCAACCCGCTGACCAAGCAATGGCGCAAGTTGCCTTACCCGCCCTGGAGGTTGCCATACTTTTCAGGAAACCGTGGGAGCATTTTCATGGTCGAGAGAGCCACAAATTCTTACAGGATCGTGTGCCTTCTCAGGCGCGCCTTGAACAAAACCTGCTCATTTGTCTACTTCTCCGAAACCGAAAGCTGGAGATGCACAGAACATTTCAACCAATTGGACAACATTCGCATCATCAACATTGTGGCTGACGATGACGAAATCCATGGCAGCAGTACGTCGGCCACCTGCAGCCTCTTGCGAATCTTGGTGGAGATTTGCCTGACGGGGCGGCTCGGTATCCAGGGTTACAATGTGGAGAAAGCCGCCTGGACGCAACAAGTGGCGTACATCGATGCAGTCAATCCTCAACTTCGTCTCTACCCTTACATTGATGTGCCACCTTCGATCTGTGGGAACTTTACTGCTCACTCGCGCTATGATGTGGACATACTTGGTGCTCCCTTGGTCTTGCAGTGGCAAGAAGGGTAAGCCTTGCACCTGGAATATCGTGATTCTGAAATTATTACTACAAGAAGAGGCCTCACAGACAAGCATCAAGACTGAGAAACTGACAGAAATGAATACTGAAGCCACAACTGATGATGATAGGAGGCTCCGGTGTCCTTCGTTTTCGTGGAAAGCGAAGGGGAGGCATTTCATCAGCATGGTTCACACGCAGAAGGGGTTCATGCTCGCATATGATATTCTAAGTGGAGTGTGGAACAGCTGCCGAATCGGATGCCTTGACCAGATTGTTGCTGAAGCCATTCCATATCAAGCATGTTGGGGACAAGTTTAACACTATATCTATGTAATACTCCATGCGGTAAGTTGTCCAAAGTTTTTCGTTGCTGTGCACAATGGTCTAGCAATTACACTTGATCGATGGAGGGGACTTGGGTTGATTCAACAGTGAATATATATATATATATATATATATTTCATGTCATTATACAAAATATCCTGTAATGATAACCAAGCTTGCTTCGTACACATGGGCCCATTCACCAGGTTTTGACCACATGTTTCCCTTGGTGGTAAATTGCTCAAAATTCCTTGTGGAAGACTTTGAAACTTTTTGGATGTTGAGGATCTTGGAGGTCGAGTATATAGATGTTGAAGAATAACGACTGGGTTGATACAGGTTTGAATGATTGGCACAACATTTTCGTTCACGTTGTGAGTTCATGTCCATGTGAGTATCGCAGGAATTGGGAACCAAATTGATTGTATGTCAACTTCCAATGTGCCACACTGCCGACTCAATTGTGTAGATGTTGTATATATGGTTTGATGTGATTGTCTCCTGTGGTATTCGCCACATTGGCAATCTGTTCTGAATCTTGTGCTGAGCAATGGAGATGCAAAGTGGAGGTGAACCTACGAACGGCCCGGAGATCCAACTGCTAGTTACACATGGGCCGGTTGAGTTTGAGAAATGACCGGTTCAAGTTCAAGACTTTAGACAAATTGTCAACATTTTAGAGGAATCTATTGAATATACTGTAAATAATATAGGAAAACCGAAAATCTTCAACATGTAACTGGATGGACTTAGAAACACTTGGATTTCAACTAATTCTGCCCAAAATCTCCCCGGACACTGGGGTGAACATCATTTACATGACTACACATCATTCCCATGACAACACCGCCGACCAGTTTGTAAAAACTTAGCACATGTCATTCACGCGGCTGGGAATGATTCCTTTGTATGAAGAACTCAGACTACAGGTGTCAAGAAACCAAAGATGGCCCCAATTCACAGGATCTGATTTCCAAAGTTTATTACTTCATAGTAAGGTAGGCGTGCCTAATTCGGTTACTTATCTATATTGGAGTGGCTCCAAGAATGGACACCAAAAAGACATGTGTTCAAAATAGATTGGATTGCATGCTCAAAATATGATAAGCATTCTAGATTCATGAATGAACATGATTGGGGGGGGGGGAGGGGGGGAGACCTACATGACCATTTAATGAGCACAAGAATCTTCACTTTGAGAATGATGGGTCTTATGTGGTTCGTTTTCTTAATCGGACCCCTATATGTGATAGGTATGTGATTCGGTGAGGATCAACGAGCCAACATCATAAAGACACATGTTTAGGAAAGATTGGACCACATCTTCCAATATTAATAACTACTCTACACTCAATAGCGAACTCAATTGGGAGGACCTATGTATCCAGTTAAGAAATCAACAAACCTACACTTCCATTAACCATAACTAAATCAAGGGACATTCGATTTTCAATCTGACTTCTACATATGTTTCCTTGTAGATTTGCTAATGCAACACGAGTTTTGTTTTGTAAATCTAATCGGTAGAAGTTGGAGAACATGGAAAAACGAACCAAATAACCACCCGCATGCCTTAGCAAGGCAGCACCCATAGCCTTTGGGAGGAACATCTGAAGAAGGAATACAATAGGGATTTTCAAGCTCATCTAACAGCTGGGAGGTGTAGCGGCCTCTTGTAACCTAAGCAGGGGCAGGAAGGTGAGGACATGGTGTGCCGGGTATGGGCCACTTGGCTGCGTGTGGATGGCCAGCCCGCTCCAAACCCGGAGTAACTTGTGATACCCGGCCGGAGGGCTGGGTAGGGCGGGTATTAGAGTGGAGGGTATCGCGTGAGGCGGGTAACCGAGCAGCGCACACTCCCGCTCTGGGTAGTGGAGGGATGACAGGCTTGAGTGTTTGCCGGTGACCACCCTGCCCTGCATGTTCTCATGTAACCATCTTCCCTTTCTTTTCTTTTTTTTGTGTCAATAGAGATTTCTGTATAGAAATCATGGGTTTTGATCCTTCGTTGAGATTTTTTATTACTGTAGCTCTCTAGCAACCTGGGCACCTTTCTGCCTAATAATTGATTAAAGTGTAAAAGTAAGTTAGGCAGCTCATAAAATAATATTCTAAAATTGGACATATTAAAAAACTAATTTAAAATGAGTTAGACATTCATCCAAGTCATTTCTATAATTTATGGATGGTTTTCCTAATTTAACCTATGGCAAACTACAATTAACCTAAACACTTCCCTTAACCAACATTCCTTACCCTAAAGTTTGTCTTTTACTTGTATGTCAGGGTTTTAGGCATTATTGTGATTGTAGGCACTTTTTGAATATTATTTCCTTTTTTCGGACACTTGACGAAATTAATTTCCCGTGAATTTAGGCACCTTTAAAATGATTTTTTGCCCAAGCTGCTAGAGAGGTACGGTAAGAGCTTGTTAGCTCGTCATGTATTGGGGTCTATTTGGAAAGTTGGGTGAAGTTTTTGGGACCATTTTTTTCCACCTCAAAAATTTTGCGAGAATTTTTAGGATGTAAAATAGGGAATGCATATGGGATCTGTTGTCCTAAATCCCGGATGGGTCTATACAAGGCTAGCTTGGCCCACCCATCCTAGTAGGACAAGCTAGAAAGTTGGTTTTTAATAGCTCAACACCACTCTTTGTGTGTGGTAATTTAAGCATTAAGAAAACTTGGGTGACTTTGTTGTCGATTCTCATTAACTCAAGGTTTGGGACTAGACCCATGGTTGCATCTGCTTTATTTTATGGATAACTCTAATGTAAAAGGAACCCTAGAAAGTTAAGATTGAGCAATCTAATTGGTCGAGACCATAAATTTGAACCCAAAGACTATACATTAAGGTTTGGGTCCAAGGTACTATGAAAAATACAAGTGGTGTTAATGTGGCATCACTTTCACGCCAAATCTAAGCAGTCCCACTCAAGAAAATATGCTTCCTATTCGAGGAATCAATCCTTAAGCTTGGGTCCAACCTTAAGTTTGAAAGTAAGGTTCATTAAGGGGTGTTTTGGAGTACTGCAACTTTCTTGGACCCGGATCCTAATGTAAATCCGCCCTAAGTTAACTCAACTTATCTCAAGTGGAGATGGGTGAATCATTTAATACCTCCAAGACCTTTGAACTTGTTTTCTTGTTCCATTGATGACCTAAAGTTGGAGACAACTTATGCCCTTTGTAATAATATTCATAGTGAGGAGAGTATTTTCAACCAATGGCAAGTGATTTTGAACTTCAAAGTCCCTAATTTAGGGAAAGATAATCAAAAGTTCAATTCTTCATGACAAGTGTTTTATCTCATAGCATGAAAAATAAAGAACCCTAAGATCAAAGATATATAGTTCTAGTTTTCAATATAATAACATCACTCAGAGTCATGATATTTAAAAAGACAGACTACTTATACATGTAATTGAGATGAACCATTGATCTAACCTTTCATCCTCACTGAAGAAGTATATGATCTCCCTATGATCTAAAGTCTTTGGAGATAGATTCTTTTCTGCTTGTTATTTTCTAATCTTTAATCCATGGATTATTGAATTATGGTAGACATGCCCATTTTCCGATAACCGCCCCAATTTTCATACATAGAGTCCTCTAAAGCGATGAAGATCCACACATGTAGTCGTCATCCTCTAACCTAGAATGTTGGAAATAAGCAATGATCAGGTGGGAGAGGAGTTATAATCATTGAGAAGTTCAATGTGATGAAAAAATAAAGTCAAAAGGGCATGGATTTGGATTCGGATTCCATGAAGAAGGCATCGGATGTACTCAAATTTTCATCTATCAAGTATTAGAAATAGGTCGATCTATGCTATGAGTATGGGTCGGGAGAGAATATTTCTTTTGAAAATTTACTATAATTTCATTACTTTAAAATAAATTGTGATTTTTTGATAAACGTCGTGATATCAATTTCCAGGCTTGTAAATAATCACTCCATTTTACCACACTTATGCGAAATTGCTTAAGTTATCGGAAATGGGTCTGTCTACCTTGCTTAGCTTCATAAGTTCCGAGCTCAGTACGAAGTTCATATCTCCCACATAATTGTTTCATGATACAAGTTCCCTCACATTGTATTTGCATTTTGTCTTGTGAGTGACGAGGCTTGTGGTGGGAAGAGAATAGCTTTTTTAAGGACTGCCCGAAACTCGCCCTTCTTCTTCTGGAAAGTTTTTTTTGCAGCTGCCCGGGACTTGTTGGCTTCTTCGGGACTTGGTGCACCCGAACAGACAGGGGAACTCCATAGCCATCGCTGCGAGGAAGAAATTCCCGGCAGCGGTGCGTGCTGCAAGGGAACAGGAGCGACCGTTGCACATTCCAAAAGTTCTTGAAACATATGAAGGAAAGGAAAACCAAAAAAAAATGGAGTTCAGCAATGGTCGATGCAGCTGGGAGCCATTTTGCGATTAGGGTTTGGAGCACACAACAGGGTTTAGCGTTGCGGAATTCGAAGTATCGACGCTCTGTTGGACCCCTTGCATTGCGTCCATATGATCACTGAGTAAAATGAAGGTGCAGATGATTGCAAAGTTATGGAGCCTAGAGGGTACGAGGAAATATAGCATCGTGAAGGTCCACGGGGTTGTGATGCTGCTGCGAGGGTAATGTTTTCAGGAACAGGGCAAACAGGGGAGAATTCGAAGGCGAAAATAGGGTTTTGAGAGGTGGTTTGTGCAAGCAGTAGGCAAGCATGAGCCTCGAAGATGAAGTCGCGGTGGCCGACATTGAAGTGGCAGGCCGTCTACTCACAGACTCTATAGCAAGAGATCTCCGGTTCGCTTCATGTGACCTACAGGATGCTCTTGACGCTGCAAGATTTTCAAGTCACCCTTACTCAACTCCTCCGAAAGAGGTGATGATGACTCCTCACACCATCCTGCCATTCCACATTCAAAAATACTCCTTTATCCTGCCTATAATGCAGCTCGAAAATTTCTGGCGGCACTTTCTTTACCTCGTGTAATGGTGTCGGAGTGTGATTTTTATAGTCAGGGTGATTGAATTTTGCAACCCCATATGCTACTGTTCGGGGCTGTTGCGATCATTGCATTTCAAATGAACGCAACAGTGTAATTCACTTGTGCTTTAGTATACACAGTAGAGCAGTGCTGTAACGAGTTAACATGAGGAAGGGTAGTGAGAATAGCTCTGGAGGTTAGCTCTGAGTTTGGGTTTTTCCCACGGTGAGAGGTTCAATTCATGGATAAAGCGTCTCTGTCGGTTTGGCATAGCTTGAAACTGGCAGCATTTGGAACCAGGGAAATTTTGTATAGGAGTGAGGACATGGTAGAAAGAATCAAACGTTCAGATGGGACTTTACCGATCATGTGCGGGGCGTGATCCTGGCCAGAGAGCTCCCGGGTTCTTAAACCCTGAACGCTGTCTTTGAGGCTTTAGTCACTTTTTCTATTATCAGGTAGGGACAGTTAGGAATACAGGAGCTTTTAGCTACTGGAATACCTCCCGCTTTGTGAAATATAGAAGTGGCACAGTGGTGGGACAATCTTGCCCACCTCGCTCCAAGTTGAGGTTCCATAGGTTTTTCTCTCCTATATGCAAAATTGAGAATCAAAGGCATTCGAATGTGGTCGTCCATGACTACAACCACTTCATGCAAGTTTACTGAGTCTATTTGAATTCAAAGCATCTGAATGCTGACACATTTGAAACTCTGAATGAGGAACTCCAAAGCCTGACTTAATTTTACCGTTGTCCTTTCTCTAGCATAGCATCCATTATGACTGGGACCATAGTTATGCAAAATCTGAATTGCTGCTGTTTTATCTCCACTGCAAAATTGTGATCTATTGTCCTTGAAATTTCATAGTGACTTGCATTGACAAGGAGTTCTTGGCATTCTGCTCTCGATATGTCCTGATTGTGGGCAGCATTTGCAGTGGCCACCTTTTGTCGATGTTATCAATGCCAGGGAGCTTCCACCTGTTTTGATTGAACGCTATAATGCAGCTGGTGGCCAAGGCACAGCCCTCTGTGGCATCTTCCCTGAAATTCGGCGAGCTTGGGCAACTGTGGATGACACACTTTTTCTCTGGCGATTTGACAAGTGGTAAAGCTTTCAAGCTGGTCCCCTCAACCAAATATTGCTTAAATTATTTGGTGTTGTGGCTTCTTAATGTAATTGTTAGTACTTCCTAGGAAGCATGTTCTAATCTTATATTTGAAGTATTATATACACTGTAAAGGTTAATTTGTTCTTATGAATCTTACATTCTCTCAGGCCCTGAAAGTTTTTGGTCAAAATTGAGCTAATACTTGAGCGATTTTACATGCACTGAAGACGTTTGTGCTCTGCAGGGATGGGCAGTGCCCTGAGTACAGTGGGGAGGAGCAGGCTATATGTGCTGTGGGATTGGCCAAAACTAGGCCAGGGGTTTTTATTCAAGCTATACAACATATTATTGTGTTGGCTACCCCAGTTGAGGTGAGTATTTTTGTAAACAAGGTCCTTGGTATGATATATACATGCGGTTAGAAGTTGCTTAGATTTTTGGTAAGTACTTTAACCTTGAGGATGATGGTTTAGGGGTTCAATAAGCAGTCCTAACAAGGACCTTTTTGTCTTTGAGATACCTTCATGTCTTTTGTGAAAATAAAGGGTTCTGTGATTAGGGTAGCTCACTTTTGTCAGGTATATATCACTAACATGTGATATTTGTGCAGCTTGTACTCCTAGGTGTCTGCTGCAGTGGAAATATCATTGGAGGGGATCCTTTCGAGGAGCTCACCCTGCAACCATTACCTGAGTATACAATACCAACAGATGGAGTCACTATGACTTGCATCACCTCTACTGAGTCAGGAAGAATATTTCTTGGAGGTCGGGATGGCCATTTGTATGAGCTCCTGTATACCACAGGGAATGGTTGGCAAAGCCGGTGTCGCAAGTTGTGCCACACAGGGGGTTTGGGTAACCTTCTTTCTAGGTGCTTCTCCTCTGCCCAGGCTCCATCCCACACATCATTATTGGATCATAATTGTTATCTCCGCAAATAGTTCAATGAATAATCAAAGTTGTTAGCAGTTCACTGAACGTCAAGACTGTCAGTCAATACTGAGACCTTAATGACTATGCAGGTGGGTTGTACCCAATTCTTTGAAATTTGGTGCTGTGGATGCTGTTATAGAAGTTGTGGTTGATGAAGAACGCAACATTCTTTACACACGCACTCAGGAGTCTAAGTTGCAGCTGTTTGACTTGGGTAAAAATGGAGATGGTGCACCAAAGAAAGTTGCGGAGGAAAGTCGAGTTGGCGAACAAAGAGACTCACAGGGACGTGCACGAGGGGCTCGTATTGTCGCCCGAACTACAAAGGCAAATATTGTTTCTATTGCTCCAATTTCATCTGTGGAATCCAAGTGGCTACATTTGGTTGCCACTACCTCAGATGGTCGTCGAATCTATTTGTCAACTTCCACCTCAACGGGGAGTAGTATGACAGGTGTAAATGGTACATCTGGTGGAGGAGGCCATAAACCCACAGTGCTCCGAGTTGTAACGACCCGACCGGCTCCTTCAGTTGGCGTTATTGGAGGAATCAACACCTTTGCTAGCCTCCCTATGGGTGGACGCACTCAGTCAGAGGGAGGATTTGTTATCAAAGCAGAAGCTGCCCATTATTCTAGTGGAGCTTTCGTCCTTTCAGATGCGTCGCCACCAACTGTCTCCCGCCTACTTGTGGCCAGTCGGGATTTAACAACAGCTTCACCTACAGCTGGCAATCTTTCCATGACTGGCCAGAGCACAACTTCCCGTTCCTTGCGGTCTTTGCGAGAGATGGTGACCGTCCTTGGTGTTGAGGGAAGGGCTCTGGCTATAGCTGATGTGCTCCCTCCTCCAGCACGAGCTGCTGCAGTTGAATTTTCTGTTTGTGAACCTGGCAGTGCAACAGTTGGTAAGCAGGTAAGCCATTGGGAAATAGCTGCACTTATAATGATAAAACCCCTGTGATGTTATAGGATTGGAGATTGAAGATTGCAATCATCTCCCTTTGCTTTCTCCTGTTATGCTTATTACATGTCATGTTCCAGGCAACATGACTCAGTTTTGCTTCTGAAATTGCTGAAAATGGGAACTGCATATGGATATGCAAAAGTAACAGCAATGTAACACCAATATTTTCCATTGTTATGAGCTGGTAAATCAGTAATTAGTGCTGGCTAATGTAATCCTCATTATCATGCATGATGGTGATGCTTGAATGAACAGTCACAAGGTCATACTTAGAATTGTACTGTTTTCATCCTGTACTAGTCTAGTTCCTAACATGTTGTGCATTATGTTTATTTCTATATAGTAACTCTGTATTTTGAATATGTAGCCACTTAGTTGCACATAACCTTGTTCTTTAATTTGCAACAAGTATGTAATAGTCATATGCAACTTTCAACCTGGCAGGTCTACAGTAATGAGACAGTACGAGCTCGTCGTTTATGGGCACGTGGTGAGCTTGCCACTCAACACATACTTCCTCGACGCAGAGCCATAGTTCTCAGCACGATGGGTGTGACAGAGCTTGTGTTCAATCGTCCTGTTGATCTTTTGCAAAAACTTCTGGAGATGAACACTCTAAGAACTGTCTTGGAAGATTTCTTTCAGAGGTATGGATCTGGTGAGGCAGCAGCCATGTGTTTGCTGCTGGCTGCAAGGCTCACATCCGATGATGATAATTTAGTTCCAACTGCAATAGCTGACAGGGCAGCTGAAGCCTTTGAAGATCCTAGATTAGTAGGGGTTCCCCAGATGCAGGGAGGAGGTGCAGCTACAAGTGGAGTCTCTTCAGGGGGTGGATTCAACATGGGTCAAGTTGTACAGGAAGCTGAGCCTGTTTTTTCAGGAGCTCATGATGGCCTCTGCCTTTGCACAGCCCGCTTGCTTCGGTCTGTCTGGGAGCTTCCAGTCATGGATGTAAAGAAGGATGCTGGAGCTGACACTAATGTTGATGGAGGTGTCATGGCTTGCAGGTAATCTCTTCTCTCAAGCATGCTTTGGATGTATATGTCTTGTGATTTCAGGCAAATACCATTTGTCATGATTATGTCTTGTTGGGGACGGGAGCAGCAAAGAAAGTATTCAATATCACTTGAAAAGTTAAAGTCAATATCAAATAGTCAAGATTAGTAATCTCCATATTTGTCCGATAGGATTAGACAATGTTGGGAAGAGGTACATATTATCCTCACATGTACTGTGTGCATCAAGACTCTGGCCACCTTCTGTTGCTATCCAGCATTCAGCATGGAATTATGAATATGACAGTGGGTTTCTGGATCCTTGCAGATTGCCAGTTGAAGCCATGCAAGCCTTAGAAGACAAAATTCGTTCCCTTGAGCAATTTCTGAGGACCCGTAGAAATCAAAGACGTGGTCATTATGGGAGGATCATGGGTGTGGGTGACGTGTCCATTTATGGTGCACATACAAGTCCATTTGGAATCGAGGGTTTTGCCAGAGGAGAGATACCCTCGAGAATGCCTGGTTTTGAGACCCCTCAACCAAGGGGAACCTCTGAGTGGGCTCCTGCTCCAGGATCTATGCACAAAAGGCAGCGTGTGCCCTTCAGAGAGCTCAGTGCTGCTGAACTTGCTGCCATGGAGGTCAGTAACAACTCAATTTTTTGGCTTATCCAAGTTGCATGACATTGTGAGGTTGTTTTAACACAAGCTGAAGCTTGGCTCTGTACAAATACAGGTGAGAGGCATGGAATGCATTCGGAGATTACTGCGGCGGTCAGGGGAGGCACTGAAGCTTTTGCAGCTACTACAGCAGCATCATGTTGCACGTTTAGCTCAGGGACTTGACCCAGCAGAACACCGCCAGTTAGCGCAACTTACTTTTCACCAGCTTGTATGTTCTGCTGATGGAGAGCAAATTGCTACACGACTTGTAGCTGCCCTGATGGAGGTTTGTCGATGCTTCCTTCTTAACTGCACCATTTTGCCTCTTTTGCTATCAAGCCCTTGACTTCTTCAATAAGGTGACTAATAGTGTTCCCTTGAAGATGCCACAGTGTTTCTGTAGGTGTTGTCTTAAGGCATCAAAGTGGATTTTTAACCTCTGTTTTTGGCTCAAAGTGGTCTATATGTGCTCCATACTTTGTGGATTTAAGACACTATCTGCAATAATGTAACACTGAGCTTGTTCATATTTGCATGGAATATGACAAGGTAATGAACAGAACTGACATTTATTTCGTGAAGACATTATTTAAGTTGAACATGGATCATGCAATCATGACCATGAGCAACTGAAAAATAACTTTGCTTGTAGAAAATGAGATTCCAGTCTCGTCACTCCTTTTGTATGGTTGATGTAGCATATCAGAGAACTGCCTCCCATCTGATCATTGGCATGCAGTACCAGTACCAGAAGTGATTCACTATTGTGCCTCCCTGCAATATTGGCAGCTTGGACAATTTAGAAGATTTGTAAAGGCTGTATTTACTGCATGTCCGTGGTGCAATATTTTCTTACATGCATCTTGGCCTCTCAACTGTTATAGGACAGTGTACAGAATAGTAGACTATATTCTGATATGTTGGATTTCATCCATGCAGTACTATGTTGCACCAGATGGCAGAGGCACAGTAGATGACATCAGCAGGAAGTTGAGAGAAGGCTGTCCAAGCTACTACAATGAATCCGACTACAAGTTCTACCAGGCTGTTGAAAGCTTGGAAAGAGCAGCAGGCTCTTCTGATGCAGAAGAGAGGGACAGACTGGCCAGAGAAGCTTTGGAACTTCTGGGCAGAGTACCCGAAACTGCTGACCTCTTGAGCGTTTGTCAGCGTTTTGAAGACATTCGGTATCTATTGAACTTTGCACTTTAGTGACCTTTATAGAATTTAAAGTAGTAGGAAGAGAAACGTGTTGCACACTCTTCATGCGATCATTTCAATTATTGTGGCTTTTAATTCTACCTCAGTCAACCATCCTAAGGCCTCATGCTTGACTGTGCATCCTGATTTCTTTGTACCATGCATTACAGTTCTAAGAATGACTTTCTGTTTGTTTATTGTGTTTTGTATGTGTAGCTCAGGGTCTGTTTCAAGTTAAATTGGAGAAATCTCATAGTTTTTCATGTATCTTTTGTATGCTCACAATATCTTTTGAATATCTACTTCAGATTCTATGAGGCAGTTGTTGAGCTTCCCTTGAGAAAAGCTCGAGCACTAGATCCTTCCGAGGATGCCTTTAACGAAAGTGTTGAAGAGGGAAGACGCCAGGCAGCTCTAGCAGCTAGACGACAGTGCTACGATGTAGTTACAAATGCACTCCGCTCACTTAAAGGCCAGTCAACCTCTGAAAATGGAAATTCAAAGATACCCTTCTCTGCTCCTGTTCCTGGTGCCAGACTACTGCTGGATGAGGCAGCAAGAGAAAGCTACATTCGACAAATTGTGCAACTTAGTGTGCGATGGCCGGACACGGCTTTCCATGAATGTCTATACCAGACTATGATTGAACTAGGTCTTACGCAAGAACTTTTGGAGCTTGGAGGTCCTGATTTAGTGCCCTTCCTACAAAGTGCAGGCAACTATCAAACAACAAAGGTGCAGCACCTTCTGTCTGAATTATCAGTATGTTGTGTTGTTGTTAACTTGGTCTTAAGTAGCAAAAAATCTGGAAATGATGGTTCTTAGGCTTCATTTTCAAATGTACTATCTACTTACATTTACCTTTATTACACTTGATAAATTGACTTTTGTGTCTCCTTCAGGCAAGTCAGGTGTCAAGTGGAACATTCAGGTCACCAATACCTTCAACTACACCAAATACTATTCGAATGCGCCAGCCAATTTCTGGGGAGCAAGCGAAGTACTTGGAGCTATTGTCACGTTTTTATGTCCACAGACGGCAACATGCACTTGCAGCCCATGTCCTATTGCGACTTGCTGAACGTAGACAAGTTGAAGGTGCCATAGAAATCACACTTGAACAAAGGTAGACAGACTTCCCTCTTACTCAATCCTGCTCATATTTTTGTAACTCACTCTCTCATTCTTCGGTAAAACCTACCTACTTTGGTATTTACAACTTGTTGTCTTCTGTTTTTGTAGATATGAATATCTCAGCAATGCAGTATTGCAAGCAAGAAGTGGAAGCAGGGCTCCAGGAGGTTTAGGTCTGTCTTCAGATATCTCTGAGACTGGCCTTATGGAACTCCTAGAAGGCAAACTTGCAGTTCTGCGTTTTCAGGTTAAGATAAAAGACGCACTAAACCATATTGCATCAACGCTGCCTTCTGCTCCACTTGAACCAGGAGTTAATGGGTCACACATGCCTATGGAAGAAGATGGTTTTCCTTTTGCACGGGTCTTTGCTGATGAAAGCAGGGCACAGGCAGCCAAGGATAAAGCAGATGAGCTTTGTGCTGAGTTGAAGAGCATCACACAGCTGTATAATGACTACGCCGTGCGGTTTGAGCTCTGGGAGGTAAGTCGTGTTTCTGCTATTGAGGTTACATTAGAGTATTTAATTGTGAGTGATTATTACTGCCAAGAGGCTCTTAACCCTTGAAGGGACCGGGGGTGTGATTAAACAGGGCATGTGATGACTTGTACAAACCCTAACAAGTATTGAAATAATATTTTATGTGGTCTATAATATTGAATCCATATACTTAGCACCTCTTCAAAAGAAGAGGCAGTGAAAAAGAGGAAGGACAACAATGGTTAGATATACATGGTGTGTATTTGAGTCTAGGTAATGTATACGAGCTCACTTCTCCCTATAATCCAGTTTACACATATGAATGTTGCAATTGGAATAATGCATGTGGTAAGTAGGTTAGTTTTTGATAAGCCACTTCTGACACTTTTAGCTAAAAAAATTTAAGAGGCAATCTTAAACCCCTCCGTATGGCACCTTGAGGCCCAGAGTGGACCTCTCGGATCTTTGAGGGTTAAAGACTGTGTTCTTCGTTTATGAAATGCTGATTTGAGATTTGATCAGAATCTACTCATGTTATATATATATATATATATATATATATATATATATATATATATTCCCATCTGCTATTCGTCAACACAAGAATAAGGTATTGCTTAATCGTGTCACCCTAGAGCACAGCCAAGTTCATCGTCATCCTGCTGCCATGTTGTGTAGATATTGACAGTTTGCAATGATGTCAGTGCACAAACAAACAGCTTACAAAAGTACTGACACCATTTATTTTCAGGTCTGTCTGGAGATTCTGCACTTTTCAAATTATAGTGGAGATGCTGAAAACAGCGTAATGCGTGAAACATGGACTCGTCTACTTGACCAAGCTCTTGCAATAGGTGGGGTGGGTGAGGCGTGCTCCGTTGTACGGAGGGTCGGTCCCCTGTTATACCCAGGCGATGGAGGCAGCATGCCCCTTCATACCATCTGCCTACATCTGGAAACTGCTGCTCATGTAAAATATCTGCACCCAAATATTGGAGTCTTGTCCTCTTGTATATATAGGGACAAGTTTGCTATACATCACAAACTTCCAAAGGGTGCTGTATAATGTAATGAACCTATTATATATGTATCAATCTTTTGTAACAATTTACTTTGTAATATTGTAACATGACACACAATAATAGAGAATAACAAAGTAATGGAATTAACACAACATTCGTTGAAATTTATGATGATACTTCAACATTTTGTTATATCTGCGTATATGCCTTCGGAAGTTTGTGATCTATGTCTTTATTTTTGAGCTGAAGTATCTAATGACATTATGTTGATAAGAAATCCTCACACTTCTCATGCAATCCAATGTAATGCCCTGAGAATTGGAGCATGACAGCCATGTGGCATTGGGGAATCAAGAATGTGGTATTTTGGTCCATTTGAGTTATAATATTCATTACTTGGCCTTTTGTGGTAATAGGATAAAGTTAGGGCAGGAACAGAAGCGGTTGGAGATGAAGACGTGGCTCGAGCATTGCTAGCAGCCTGTAAAGGTGTAGCTGAGCCTGTTCAAAGGAACTATGACCGTGTGTTGGCAAGTGGAGCCATCTTACCAAAACCCTCTTTGCGTCTACGAATTCTGCGCTCTGTGCTTACAGTGATGAGAGAATGGGCTCTGTCTCTGCTCTCCACTCGCATGGGGCCAGGTGGAAGCTCACTTTTATTTGGAAGCTCAGAACAACTTCTCAGCAACCAAGGGATGCGTGACAAGCTAGCCAGCATAGCCAATAGGTAAGTTTTAGATCTCGTGTCTCCTCTCACATTCTGGATAACATTAGGTGGCTGGGTTTATGGTTTACGGTCTAGGGTTTAGGTGATTCAAGGTTGTCAAATCCTGGAGGTTCATGTAGATATTGGCAAAGGGGTTACTTCATATGGATATGACATCCTTTCCTTTATGTGTTTACTCAAAAGTGCCACTAAGGTAAGAGGGCTTAGTTTGGCCACTTATCTTGATCAGGCACCTATATTTGAGTGGTGTGGTTAGGTGTAGATCTAAAAAGGGACACCAATAAGACATGTCTTAAAAAGAGATTGGACTATGTGTTCAAAAGTTGTTATTCATTCTAGTCTCATAGTAAACATAATTGTGGGACTTGGTCATCGGGGGTTCAATAGTAAATATAATTGGGGGGACTCACATCATCAACAAAATTTTGTGCCAAAACTTATGAATCTCTTGTTACTGACAGATACATGACAGAAGTGCGGCGCTTAGCCCTCCCACCAACAGAAGTGGAACCGATTTCCCATGGCTTTCGCGATCTTGAGGAGATGCTCCAAGGCTGAGGAAGAACTTAGCTTCTAACAATCTCTGCTTCCTGCTCAAACCCAATGATGTGCTCAAAGTGTACAGTGTTGGAGTATTGCAAAACAGTTTCTTCGCCAAGAACTGTGGGGCCACTTTTGGTGCAGCAGGATTGGTCTTGGAAGTCGCATTTGCCCTTGGTTTGTATGCATGACATCGAGGAATTAAAATCCATAGGCTTTGACAACTGGTTCAAAGACCTGACCTCCTCTGTAATCGCTCATGTAATTCTGGATAATGCCTGACCAAGAACACTAAAGGGTATCTTCAGGACTGCAAAATGCCATCGCATGATGGTACAAGATTTCAAGAGTCATCCTCAAGGAGGATTGCCGATGATTTTGAGTTAGAGGTTGATCTGTGAATCAATTTTAGAAGATCCATCAAACTTAAGTTCGAGCTTTGGTGGTGCCAGAGCCATAGGTGTTTACCTAGTCTCTTAAATTACATTGTTGTAACATTCTAGCAATCAATTCTTGATGTTGCTATGCTCCTGGATGATGAACTTATTGTTCCTGCTTGATATCTTAATTAATGACAGTCTGTATGATATTCCTGTGTATTGTATACAGGTCGACTGTATGCATATTGTTTGTCCACAGTGCAACACATAAGGTGGACTAGGCTGGCCGGGGATTCGTGGCACTCAAGTATAATCATCCATGCGGATGAAAAAAACGCAGGAATCATCTAAATGACTATTTTTAGGCAATTTGATTCCGGAAATAGAGTCAAAGGCCCCGAATTAGTCTAGTGATGTCACATTCGAATGAATCGGCCCTCAACCCCATAGGGGGGCTTTTTTTATTGGAGCCACTTCATCCACGATATCTTGGATGGATGTTCCTTAGTGAGTGCCACGAATCCCCAGCCGACTAGGCTTTGAATAGACACTGTTAGTTTTGGTTGCTGCCAATGATTTGTTCTTGAAGATGTTTATATCTGCTGGTGGGCTAATCCAAATGAGGAACATGAGGTGAACTTGGTATTTATGGACTTGGTGAATTTCAAAAGCTTTCCTTAAATGGTTTTCTCTAAGTTCATGTATGCAGGTGTTATCCAGATACTTTTCTTAATCGGACCCCTATATTTGATTGGTGTGTTGATTGGTGAAAGATCAAAGAACAAACACCATAAATGACACATGTTTAAAAGAGATTGGACTACGTCTTTGAATGTTATTTACTCCACACTCAATAGTGAATACAATTGGGAGGACTCATATATTTATGTAAGGAATCAAAAAACATGCACTTCCAATAATCATAACAAAATAAAGGGAGGTTAAAATTTCAATGAGTTTTGATGATGCTTCATCATAGATTTGCTAATGCAACACAAGTTTTGTTGTGTAAATCTAATCGGTAGAAATTGGACAACATGGACAAGGGATTGAATAGCACCCATATACCTTATGTACGATCCAAAGTTGAATATGTACCTACCATTTAAGGTCACTATGTTTAAAGATCACTTACTATGATCACTCAGTTTTTTCCAATAGTTGAAGGCTCCCTCAAAATCCCTCTTCACTTTCTCATTCCAAGTGTGATACACTAGGCTGAAATTCAATGGATGGTAACACCAATAGAACCTTTAGCCCTCCAAGTTTTGTACTTTAAGCACTGCCACCGTCCAAAGCTAACAACCTTGATGATCATAGAGTCCCTTGTTACACTAACGTAGAGGATACTTAATTCGTCACTTTGAGTATTGAGTATAACTACTTCCACTAGATTGATAAAGCTTTAAAAAATTATGATTTGCAATTGAAAGGAGATTTCAATGCACCAAAGTATGACTTCTTTGGACTTCATATGCAAAAGTTATAAATTTTATTGATAGATTACCCAAATCTACTATGGGAGCATGATGTTAAGGCAATGGGCATTCTCAAAATCATCACGTACTCATTGGGCAAGAATTTAGGGTGTTGGTACCGGGTGGGTGTTGGTTTTAGCACCCTTTGTTTTATAGAGGTTGAGAGCTTGGAGAAATAAGCCTTTTGTGCATGCTTGTTCAGTCAAGTCCACTTTACACTTTAGCTTTCAACTTGAGACTTGAACTTTATAGTACATGGCTTCCAACACTCACATGGCATCTCTATGGATGCCATGTGGAATATCTATGACAGGCTTTTGGTCAAAATCTTAATATATCTCATGGAGGTCACTGGAGAACGTTGAGAGTTCAGGCTCCCATTTTGTGGGCCCCAAGCAATTGGGATTCCAAACCTGCCAAACTCCTCAAGAGTCCTTGTTTGTTTAGTATCATTCTCATCTGATATCTCAGTTTGAGCATAGTCATTTACACTTCCTCAAACTATTGAGAACCTAAGTCATTTACACTTTCTCAATAGTTTGAGCTTTGGATGAAAGCTTGGCAACTCCAAGTGCCAAACTCCCGAAGCTCATCTAATTTGCAAGTTTGAGGTCTAGTGTAAAAGGCAACCTAAGCTTATGTTTAACATTCGCTTGCACGCATTGTATTTATCCTCTTTGGGTTAAGCCAAAAAATGAGTCCCTGAGCTTCAAAGGACTTGATCTCTTGTAATTTCCACACTTAAGTCACCATGACAAGTCCCCTTGCAAAATCCTACTATGCATATATCATATGCAATTTGATTTTTGGCTACCTAAGCCATTTTACTTATTCGTTTGTTCCATAATTGATGCATTAGTTGTTTGAAAGCTTCGCCTTTGAAATTCTCAAAACTAAGTTGCATGACTTGTCAACAAGTTGAGATCCATGTTCAAGTATCAGAAATTTGGGGATTCATTACGCTCGAATGTCTACACGGGTTCAAATTTTAGTTTGTTGGAAAGCTCTTGAAAAGAACCACAACATAGACTTTTCCTCTACTTTATTTGAAAGAATCGAGTAAGATATGAACATCACAAGAATGTCACTACGGATGCTCATCATGCTCAAATGGTTATG
The DNA here is from genome assembly GCA_964035585.1 of Polytrichum formosum. Classification (NCBI taxonomy): domain Eukaryota; kingdom Viridiplantae; phylum Streptophyta; class Polytrichopsida; order Polytrichales; family Polytrichaceae; genus Polytrichum; species Polytrichum formosum. Next base: position 58,231,682 of record OZ037938.1, read on the forward strand.
CGGAAAACCTCCTTTGGCTAATTGAATTCACTATAACATTTGCATACCAATCTTGTGTATTACACATAGTACATTACACTACCTCCACTTCAAGACCCTCATGGGTCCATCTTGTTTTTCTCCACCTTAAGTAATTCAAACTTAGGTGATTGACCCATTAAGGGTTAGTTTCCACATTGGTTGCTCGCCCACCAGATTCTAGTGGAAATGTAGATATTATCCAGTGGAATCTACATTATCACTAGAATCTGGTGGGCAAGTGGCCTACATGGAAACTAACCCTAAGTGATGGAAGCTAAAGGGATTGATCACCTTATTATCTTAGTTTAGGTGATTGATCCATTAACCCCTGACTTCCCAAGTAATCTTTTGTTTGGTTGATGGACTCTGATTTATGCCCTACATTGATCCATCTAACTCATTCATCTGGGGTACATCCCTAGGGGGTGGACTCTTCATGCCACATACAAACCAACGTGAGTGTAAGAAGGGGTATTATTTGAGGCATTAGCGTACATAGTATACATAAGGGAGTGGGATTATTCTTCTTTAGTGTGTACATTTAAAAAGTCTATTAAGAATTTTGAACTAAAGGTAGATATGCAAAAGGGGTCCCTGAAGTTTTGAGAAAAAATTGACAATAGATGTGCTAGTTTCATCCAATACACCTTTTCATTGATTATTGTCATATGGTTATAGTCCTCAATGACTACTTGTCCATTCTCGTTAGGGTTTGCATTTGCGTTTTTGGCTTTTACCCATGAGGCTCTTGATGCGCTCATGGGCTCCCCTGAGTTTTCCTCCATAGGTTAAGGCCAAGATATTGTGCTCTTGTCTTTGTTCAGTTTGATGCAATCAGTGAGCTACATGCTATGAATGAATAAATGTTCAATGACATTCTCATTGGAAAGTGAAAGTGGATTTTATATGTAATAAAGGGCCTATTTAATTCAAAATTTATAATTTGTGTACTTAACGGATGCATCTATCACATCAAATTAAATAGCTTAGTATAAATACACGAGTCCATTTTCTAGGATGCCGTTAGTATGTATACATTTGTTTTTTCTCTACAAACCTCTCGTATATACGGGGTTTAATTACATAGTGACCCACACATGTCATTTAGGTTTCCAATGAAGAGTCCACCCCCCGGGGGTACATTTGCATTCAAAAATACTATAAACATCAAATCAACATGGATATCTACTTTGCATAGACATCCAACCCTTGTAATTTAGAGATGATCATAATGTTCAAAAATTTGTTAAAAATGCAAAGTGGTTATGCAAAGTGTTGGGAACTCATGTGAAGGTGTTGACTCCAATCAATGGTTGTCACTCCAATGCAAACTTTGCTTGGAGCATCAATGGTGTCCATTTTGATAATAAAAAAGTGAAAGGTAGTGAAAGGGTTAAGTCATGGAAGTTAGGGTGTAAGGACACCTTCAACTTTTTCAAAATTTCTACTAGATTCATAAATACATTCCAAACCTTTCATGATCATCAAATCCATGTTTAGAAGATGATTGCAATATTTGGAGTCAAAGTTTTTGTGAATTGCTACCCATAGATTCTCTTGACATGTTTTTGTTTGGGTATGTACATTTTCAGTTGGGGCTAGAGCTCATGTCATTTGGGCGGGCCCCAGCCGGCCAAGCCATGACCTCATCATGGGGGGAGGGGGGTGTCATGGCCGGGGCCTGCGATCTGGCACCCCTGGTAGTCTCGCCAAATTTTCATTTTTTTGGATTCTGACAAGAAATGTTGCCCACCCCGCCCGTTTCCAAAAAATATCGCCTTTGCATTCTTGAAGGTTGTTTATCCACAAATTCCATATTGAGTGTACTTCACCTTGCAGGCCCAATATATATATATGTGTGTGTGTGTGTGTGTGTGTGTGTGTGTGCGCGCGTGTGTGTTCGCTTCCCCTTAGTAAATAAGCAATTGACTAGGATTTCATTCCTAAGTTGAAACCGAAAGCATGTAAATGAATGTCAATTAAGCATGTAATGAACTTGTAAATAAAAGATATTACAAAGTCCTCATTAGCATTGAGATTATAATGTATGTGACTTACCATTTGAAAGGGTCTTTTGTCATTCTAAAATGAAACTTATATTTGTGTGCTAGTTTTAGTTTGTTTAGTTTGTATAGTTTATAATAGTTCAGTTAATGCCTTCTGCTTTCACAAGTATTCATTTATATTTGAACTTACTAAGCATGATTTGAACTTACTAAGCCAATCCAAGTTCGCTTCACGCTACGTTTGAGGGACCAACAGAGTATGTGAATGCAAGATGGATGTAAAGTCTACATGGATTCCTACATGGCATCAAATGGATCATGTTTCATGGTCACTTGGACTATTTTCAAAAACCACCTCTTGGAGGTAGGCCTAACACAAAACCGGAAGACCATGCACTCTGAACGCTCAAAACCGTTGATTTATTCTGTTTTATCATGTGTGAGGACCCACATGAATAGAAATCCATTGAAATAGCATTTGGTTGAGGGCCCGGTCACATATGACTTCACACTACACTTGAGGATCCGTGACCACACTACATGATTTTGGAGGTGTCTTTGAACAGCCTTTGGGCACTTTCTTTTGGGCTCTCACAATTTCATGTTCACAGCTCTTGGCTTGTGTGTGAAGCAGCCCTTTTTTTTTAGGCGAAAAATTGCCAGATTATGATAAATTAAAGGAGCTGGTGACACCTGTGTGTTAATAAGTGGGAGGGAATGATGAGGAAATCGCCGAAATCCCACCATCATCAGCCCTCATTAGGCCAAATCCCCACAGTGAATACATCATTAGTAGCCACCTGCCACCCGCCAAATCCGATCACCCGTAAAGGTCCCTCGCCGCCTCCCGCCACGAAAATGTCTCTGTCTCGCCGCCTTCCATCCGTCTATCTTACCTCCCTCGCCCCTTACCGTTAGAGTCTTCTGTAGAGCTCGCCAACATCCTCCGCGTTCATCGCACTCCGTCGCTCTCCTTCACTCGCCTTCTTCGTCGCTCATCACTTTCTGTCCTCGCCATTTACTTCCCTTCCCTTCATTGCGCGTCGCCAACTGCAACTCAGAAGGCTACCTCTTAACTTTGCTTCATTGTCTTTCTTAAGTTTGCTTCAATGTCTTTCCCCTTGCACATCACATCATACTCAAACCCGCTACAATTTCGTGATCAATCAGTGTGCGCTGATTGAATTGTTGCAACTCTGTGTGTTTTCGGTTGTGTTGCTTTTGCAATGGACATTGTTGTGTGCTCTGTAGGTTCACTACTTAAGGGTCACTCAGAATTCTCTGATTCACCAATTCTTGATTCACCAATTCTTCCAGTGTTTCTTGATCATTTGTGGGTTTGCGCATTGCGGTTGGGGATTTACTTGTATCAATTTGGTTCAGGGTCATCAACTCAGGGTTTACTTGCATCAATCAGGTTCCTTGCATATTTTGGGTTACTTGCATATTTGCATATCAGTTTACTTTGCGGATCAATCAGTTTACTTTGCGGATCAATCAGGTTACTTTGCATATCAATCAGGTTACTTGCATATTTGTATATCAGGTTTCTTTGCATATCAATCAGGTTACTTGCATGTTTTGCGATTGGTGTTCTTGCATATTTTGGGTTTTGGGTTAGGGTTTTGTGGGTTGTGGGTTGTGGGTGGTGGGTTTTGGGTGCAGCAGTTTGGCGAGGGAGGTGGATCGCTGCCGCGCATCGTCCGAGGGAGGTGGATCGCCTCGATTGGTGCGATCGGTGACTTCGGCGATCGGTGGAAACTTCGGTGACTTCGGTGGAAACGATCGGTGGCTTCGGCGATCGGTGGAAACTCATTCGCCGAGGGAGGTGGAAGAGCATCGCCCGAGAGAGGTTGAAGTGCACTGGCCGAGGGAGGTGGAAACTCATTCGCCGAGGGAGGTGGAAACTGTTTCGCCGAGGGAGGTGTACGAGCATCGCCCGAGAGAGGTTGAGGTGCATTGGCCGAGGGAGGTGGAAACTCATTCGCCGAGGGAGGTGGAAACTCAAGGACGCATGGACGCCCAAGGAGAACCTGCTCGCGCGGGGGCCAGTGGTTCTTCGCAGCCTCGAAAGAAACAGTGCACCGAGGCTCTACGTGCAAGTGCGCTTAGCGCAGAAGCCGAGAGAGGCAGGGTGAAATTGATGCATCGCCAAAACACTCTGGTCTACTACGCATCGTCCCGCAATGTGGCTAATCCGAGGCCCTTGGAGGTTGGTGGCTCTGCAGTCGGGTCTGCTGGATCCAACGCCTCGCCGAACCGGACGACACCTGCTGCTGGCTTAGAGGCACCTGCGGGGGACTCCGCCACTGATGCAGTAAGTCCAACATCGGAGTCTGATGCTCGCCACGGAGGGCGTGCAGATTGCATTGTGATTTCGAGCACTTCGGAGGACGGGGGTGCGGAGACGACCAACGATGTCCAAGAGGTAAGTGTCCCTAACTCAGAGGATGATTGCGAAGAGGATATTGAGAGTCTACCATCTAAGAAGAAGCCAAAAAAAAATTATGATCTAACCCGAAAGTTTCAATTGGAGTGGGCGTGCAAGCTTCCATGGGCAGAGGGTATTTTAACTAACCAAGGTAAGTTGCACATGGTGAAGTGCACCGTGTGCTCTACAATGGAAAAATCTGATAGATTAATGCAACCTAAGTGGGATACCCTTAAGAAACATGAGGGTAGGCGTAAGGCCTTAAGAAACATGCCTGCATACAATGTCAAAAAAGGTGAGTGGTATATGGCTAAAGACTCTAAGCACAAGAAAAATATGACCTTGTTCAATGCTAGGGCTCCTGATACTGTGCTGCAGCAACTAAATCAGTCTAACAGGTTAGAGAGGGAGAAAAAGAAGGTCCAATTTGCAACCCTGTTCCAGATTCTAGCTGATGGTCGTCCAATGCTAGAGTATGAAAGCAGGGCAGCCTTGTATGAGTTTCTAAATGTGCCCAATTTTCCTAGAATGCATTGGTCAGATAATTCAGGTTGGATCATGGCTGAGTTTATGTATGCTGAAGTGAGGACTGCCATATCCAGAGTCCTTGTGGGTGCTAATTATGTGGCACTCACATGTGACGAAGTTAGCACCATAGACAATGGCTCATGGATATCTATCCATGCATATGTTGTCCAGAATTGGAGTCGTATCCCTTACCTTATTTCACTTGAGAGGGTTGTTGAAGGGGGTGGTGCAGACAACCTAACACATGTCATCATAGATGCCTTGACGGGTGCTGCCAAAATTGAGAGGCTTGCATTGTCCAAAACGTTGTTGTGTTTCGGGGCAGACGGTGTTAGCACTTTCCAAGGTGCAAAAACAGGAGTTACTCAACAAATACAGGGTAAGTACGCTCCTTTTGCACTTGGTGTGCATTGCATGGCCCATCGTTGCAACCTGGCATTCAAAACACTATCTCAGCTGGACATCATGAACCGCATCGAAGGTTTGTTGCAGAGCTCCCATGCTTACTTCAAGCATTCGCCGAAGAGGCATTTGGAATTCCTTAAACTGGCTGAACTCATGGAAACTAAGGGGCTTAAACTCTTAAAAAATGTAAAGACAAGATGGGTCTCCCTGATTGAACCTTTGAGACGTATTCTACAAGAATACAGGGTTCTTCTAGCAAAGATGAAGGCAGACAGTCTCTCGAAGGAGAAATCCGCGCAGGTAAAATGCTTCTTCATCTTATTTGTTTTGTTTTGTATTGTTGTTTTTTTTTGGTTTTTTTTTTTGCAGTCTTGGTTTGTGCAGTTTGGTTTACTTTGGTTAATTTGTTGAAGTCTAATGGGTTGTTCAGTTGTTGGTTAATTTGTTGCAGGTTAATTAGGTGTTGGTTAATTAGCTTGTTAGGTGCAGGTAAATTAGGTGTTGGTTAGTTAGCTGCAGGCTTATTAGGTGCAGGTTAATTAGGTGTTGGTTTAGGAGCTGCAGGTCAATTAGGTGCAGGCTATTTAGTTGCAGGTTATTTTGTCGTAGATTAGCTGCATGTTAATTTGTTGCTGGTTAATGGTAATATGGTGCAGGTTTGAGGTTTTACTAAGGGTTGGTTGTCCTTGGTGCAGGCTGTCCTGGACCTGCTCTGTGATCCGACGTGCCTGTTGGGCATGGCAGCCCTGCTTCCATTAATCGAGGCGTTGGATTCGCTGATTACCTTCTCGCAAAAACGCGATGTATTCATCTGCGACTTCATTGGTGCAGTGAAGGTGTGTGAGGGGCAGTTGTATACGCTATACAATTGCCACTCGCAATCATTTACGACTGACGAATTCTTTGTGTTCAAGGGCATTGTTGAAGGCACCCACGACCACATTCACACGAGATGGGTCCAGAACGATCCCGAGAATCCAAACATGTTCGATTTGAATTGCAATGAAGAGCATCTCGCATTTGTAGTCAATGGTAGCAACATGTATGCCAAGCGTGCAAATTCGGAGACGGGCAGAATGGAGCCCATCACACGTGATGCATTCGCATCAATTGTGGAAGATGTGAAAAGACAGTGCTCAGGTTTGTAAATTTGAACAATCAGTGTTTATGTTTATGTTTGTGTTTATATGCATGTTTTTGTTATGTGCACTTGTGTTTTTTTGTTGTTGACCCTAAACCTGGTTGCACATGGTGTTCATGTGGCAGGGGCTGCCGCACAGCTCATACAAGAGCTCCAACGGCGCTTTCCCGAACATGCAGTTTTGGATGCGCTCGGCATCATCTACCCACAATATTGGTTGCAGAAAGATGCAGAGATCACATTCTCGAAGCACCTTGACATTCTCAAAAATTGGTATTGCAATACCAAAGTGCTTGGAAGTGGGGTTGACAAGGAGATCATACCTGGAATTCTTGACAGGTGGTCCTTGGATTCTCAGCAAGGGTATTTCAAAATTGCAATGAAGAGTAATGCCCCTGCTGCCATGGAACCTCCTTTTGACGTCAACCCCGTCACTCGAATTTGGCGGACCATATCTGCCTCTAGGGTCCTCTCACATGGTTTTCCAGAATATTTGAAGCTTGCAGAAATCGCGATGGTCCATGTCATTGGAAGTGTGGAAGACGAGCGTGTGTTCTCGTCCGTGTCCTTCTTGAAGAGCAAACTCCGCAACTCCCTTGACCCCCACCTTGGACTAGTAGTTGGCATGTATAGCCAAAATTTGTACACCTTGCAGAATTTTCCTTATGATGCTGTCTTCGACAGTTGGACCAATGCAGCACCAGTCCATGGCCGCTATGGCCTTTCTGCATAGAATGCTCAAAGCATCAATGAACTCAGATTGTGAAGCCACATAACCTGAAGCTCAAACTTCCACATTCTTGCAGAAGTTGCACTTGCATTGTTTTGTGCATTGCAGACCTTGTGTGGTAATTTATGTGCAGGTTATGTTGCAGATGGCTGCATGGAGAACTCCAGCCACATAAGTTTTGGGGTTTAGCCTATAATTGTTGGTGTATATATATCTTATACTGATTTTAGCATCGGAGTGTGTGTTTGTGTGTTGTTTTGCAGGTTGATGGGTGGAATTTTGCGAACCAGCTTCACTCCATCCCATTTATTAACACACACCATATCGGCATGGCATCCCACTTTTTACATATTGTTGTATAAATTCGAACTCATTGTAGCATCGGAGTGTGTGTTTGTGTGTTGTTTTGCAGGTCCCCAAGACGTGAAGATTGATGGTGGAAGCCACATTGCACTTCAACATATAGATTTAGAGGCCATATGACAATATGTTATAGCAATTATTCGCCATATTACTAGGCATGAACTTCTAGGAAAGCCAGAATACCTTAGTGCTCGGCAAATTGTCGCCCGCTTTTTACTATATTTCAATAAAGATCATCGCCAACAATTTTCCACAATTTTCCACATATTGTTTGTGCAAGTAGCCACATGTATTCAATTTTGTGAACATTGTTGCCAAAAAAATTAGCTTCAACTTGAACATAATCGCCACTATTGAAAAATGTAATGCTTGTTATGTAGCCAGATGATCAAGTTCCCAAAAAACAAAAAAAAAGGGCTGGTGTGAAGTGGCCGTTAGGCAGCACTCGTCTTATGACAGCAAGGATGAGGAAGACTAAGCGGCCAGTTCATGCATGTAAGAATATCAATTAAGGTAGAAATACCATAAAGCGTTAACCACCCAATAGCGGTGCACTAGACCGCCTCATAATGGAAAGTGCCATGTCTTAAATGGCGCGGCAACTTCAATGCAGTGTAGCCAATGGGAGGCAAGATCTAACGTACTCATGATTAACGGGTTTAGGTGATAATCTGTATCGGAATGCGGAGAGCCTAGTGAACGGGAAGTGGATTGGACAAACTTTCCACTTTGAAAAATTGTGGAACTTTTTGTACAAGGCAGAAAAATACGAAACAACTTGCATTCTTCATGAATCCTTCTCGTCTATCTTGGAAAATTATCTCATGATTGTCAGACCAGATCTTCAATGCGAATCGCCTTATTTTAACGCTTTATGGTATTTCTACCTTAGATCAAGGAGAATCAATGGTTATTAGCAAGAGCTAGGTTTTTGCATGTGTGGAAGGTGGGCGCACTTGGACTACAAGACAAAGGTAATGCTCAAAAGGAAAGCTTCTTGATGTGGGCGTAAAAGAAGGGTGGATTTACACTAGGGTCCAAGACCAACGAAACTTCAAAATCAAGCGATTCTATTGGTTGAAAGCAAAATTTTGGACCCAAGGAGTTTACTTAGAGTCCGGGTCCAAGGTATGAAAAAAACAAAAGTGGGTGTTACCGTGACATCACTTTCGCACCACATCTTGAAAGTCTCGACTCAAGAAAATAATCCTTAGACTAGTTTGAGAAACCGGTCTTCAAGCTTGGCTCCAATCTTGAGTCTAAAAGTAAGGTCCATTCAGGGGTGTTCTGGACCCCAAGTTTCTTGCACCCAGATCCTAATGTAAACCCAAGTAACTATTTTATGATGCAGTGTCATCTTTATCATCATGAAATATGTTTGAGTCATGTAATAAAAGTATGTCGTAAAAGACAAGACCGAGGGTCAAACCCACCTTCAAATTGTGTGTTTGACCCGGGGTTTTATTTATGTTGCATTTGATGGTCCCATGTCAAGTGCTTAGAGTAGACAACAAGAGTAAACTAGTTACTATACGGATGTATATTCTTCGGCACTTTGGAGTGTGCACCCAAGTCCAGAGTTCACAACTCTCGGGAACATATGGGAACAAATCTACCTAACAACAACCGTGTTCAAAGAGTCGGGAACAGTTAGGGAGCAAATCTAGCTACCAACAAGCGTGTTCAAAGAGTCGGGAACGGTTAGGGAACAAATCTAGCTACCAACGATCGTGTTCAAAGAGTCGGGAACGGTTAGGGAGCAAATATTTAACCCGGCTCCTCGGATAAGCGAAGCTAGGTCTTGTGGGAGAGGGAATTATTGTATACGAGCGTACATACCTCCCTATCATCCAAACATAAAAGCTTTGAAATAGTATGCATCCTGGAGGTTACTTTTTTTAGTTTATTTGATACCGGAATTAGTTTTAAGGATCCCAAAATAGTCTACTCCAAGTCATTTGAAATGAACGCCAACAAACTTATAGGGAGGTCAAGTTTCTATATTGGATGGAGGAAGAGGTAACGCTCGTATGCGATAATGTAGAGGGCTTTTTTCCCGACACAAAATAAATATTCTCCCCCCAACTTTTGCTAAGTGTCATGCCCACGTTCGCTAAGACCCGCTTGTATCCCATGTGGAAACTACATTCCGGCACAGATTAAAATGAATTAGAAAGCCATGTACGGTAATTCCATCTCTCGGGTCTTGTGTTAGGAGAAGACCAGTAGAAGGCTCCTTTATTTGATCCATGCAATGCCTTTGGGACTTGCTTGAGTTTCTTTTGCAAGCTGCAAGGTACCCCCTCCATCCCAAAATGATTGTCGTACCCCCGGAGTTTTTAATCCCAAAATGTTTGTCCATAAAACTTCGGGGGTAGGACAATCATTTTGGGACGGAGGGAGTATGTACTTATTGGAAGCTGAAGAAAATAAGGGTGGGAAACTATACAAATAAATAAATAGAATAAATAAACAAAAACAAATGTAAATTGATGTTACAAACTGTTGGAATTGTTTAAGTAAAACATGGGTGTTTTAAAACATGATATATCTATGTATATGCATAGGGTAATGGTGCAATTGGTACATGTGCATTAGGTAAGATCAAACGCACTACACCGTTTATGGTATTTAGTGTCACATGCGTAATAGTGTCACTTACCCTACTTTGAGGCATATGGTAGGTTACACTATTGATCAACAACTTCACCATTAGTATGACCTCATGACACTTGGCGTTCAAGTGCACTTACCAATATCTTGTCATGAGTATGTTCAATAGTGTTACATAATGGTCTACAAGTTATGTAACTCAAAGTGTACACAACTGATACTTGCCATTAGTATGTTAAATTACATCCTTGGGGGGGGGGGTGACCGGCCGAAAAGTAGAAACCATGTGAGAACAACTATGGGGTGCTTTTTATTCATTGGCAAGAAAAATTATAGAAACTTTGGATCTACCATAGCCTACTTAAATTGCGAAACATGTGATTATACAAAATTTAGTTTAAGAGGAAAACACCCACTTTAGGTTTGAGGTAGAAAGAAATTAGCATGACAAAAATAATAGAGGGATTTTAAAAAAGTAGAATGAGTATATTCACATATAATACATGCAAAATGGATGAAAATTGAATGATTGGGTTATGATGTGTACACTCTTCTTTCACCAATATATAGCAACGTGGATATACGCCATGTCATATTGGAGTCTTAAGTTTGCCTTGGTACGGAACGGGTAAATCAAAATTTTATGAGTAATTTAGCATCATTTGAAATAGTCTAGGTTTTCTTTTATAATCACCTATAGGGTGTTGAATATTTGGTGAAGTTGCTTTTTTTTTACTTAAAAGGTTCCCTAAAATCCAAATGAGGAGGTAAATAGCCCCCATAAAAATACCCTTTGTACGCACGTGGTTACATAACACAAGAGGGAGTGACCCCCCCCCCCGAGATTACACCTTCCCCTTGCATTTTAAAATGCAAAACTACCATCTCAAGTATCCCAGTGTGCTATTCTAAATGTCATAATGTAAATAAATCTCGCTTAAAAAAACTACTTATATTGACGAATAGTATCATATTGGCAATTAGCAGACGTGATACTTTGAGATGTCTAGGCATCTAGTTTGAACACCTCGCAAATAATATACATGATACTAAATACCATAAATGGTGAAACCCAAGTGTGCATTATGTAAAGTCAAGACCATGTCATTTCTTTACACATTGGTGTTCATCCCCCAATTTATATGAGTGTTCATTAAGAAGTTAGTTGAATGGGTAGATCGATCTATGTAGTGTTCTCCAACTTGGGATTTTTCGAGTAGCCAATTAGGAGGCCCGGTACAAAAACCCCTATAAGTTTGTAGTTGATCCATTCCAACTAATTATTATCACACTAACTCAATATTCATGTGCTCATTTCTGAATCAAATGGTTCAACTAAGAAAACAAGGATT